>CM051272.1:48783091-49145591 GCA_027921565.1 Artemia sinica
CTTAAAACGAACAGAAATTATTACGTATATGATTGAGTTTGCCCCCGAGTCAATACCTCGCTCTTTACGTTAAAGTTTTTTGTGTCCCCCTAAATACAACTAACGTACCAAAATCAGCAAAAGATCAACATGAATCAGAGCAACGCTATAGCTTTTCCTATAGTAAAGGCCATACGGCTCCAATGTTTTTACTAAAAAGGGCAAGTTTCTTAATTCCACGGTTGTCAATGCAAGTCAACAACGCCTAATATTATTTTATTTACGAAATTCTGTTTAGTAAGATGAAAAAAACAGTCTCGCCCCATCTGCCAGGCAAGGGAACGAATCAAACAGCTCGTTGTAATGAACTGTAAGTAAGGAGCGCGAACCGGCTCAATAGTAACCGAAACTCTAAAAAACTAAATTTTGTCACCGATAGATACATCAAAATAATCAGATTTTTATGCTTCTTTCAAATATATAAGGTTCATCAAGTTTAGTCTAACCCATCAAAAATTACCTGCCAGAGAAAACTTGCCTTATTTTCGAAAAAAAAAAAGGGGGGAAACAACTCCTAAAAGTCATAAATATTTAATGAAAATCACACCATCAGATTCAGCGTATCAGAGAACCCTACGATAGAAGTTTCAAGCTCCTCTCTGCAAAAATGTGGAATTATGTTTTTTTTTTTTTTTCCAGAAGAAAGATCACGGATGCGTGTTTATTTGTTTTTTGTTTTTTTTTTTTTTTTTGCCAGGGGTGATAATATCAATCCAGTAGTCCTCGAATATCGTGAGATGGCTCATTGGAACGGAAATTAAAAGTTCTAGTCCCTTTTAAAGTAACAAAAAAAATTGGAGGGCAACTTGGCCCCCTTCCATGCTCATTTTTTTCCCGAAGTCACCCAATCAAAATTTTGAGATGACCATTTTGTTCAGCATAGTGGAAAATCTAGTAAATAAATCTTTGAGGATGACTTACTCCCCCACAATTCCCGGGGAAAGGGCTGCAAGTTATGAACTTTGCCCATTGTTTGCGAAAAGCATTGGTTAATTGGAAGTATAAAAGACGTTTTCAGGAGGAATTTTTCTGGTGGGGGCGGGGGGGCGGAGAAGGAGTTTACGGTGGTGTATCTTTTTCGTGAAGGATGCTTCATTGGGGGAAGGGACATTTCTATGAATGGGGCGCCAGATTTCCCAGAATTATTTGAAAAAGATCAGAAATTAAATTAAAAAAAAACAAGTTTTTTCAACTGAAAGTAAGGAGCAACATTAAAACTTAAAATTGACAAAAATTATAACATATATGAGGGGATTCGCCCCCAAGTCAATACCTCGCTCTTTACGCTAAAGTTTTTTTTTTTAGTACTTTCAAAAGAGCTATCTATTCAAATTATCCGGCCTTTGTGATTCAGGGTTTGTAATTCGAGCAAAATTCAAACTTTAGCGTAAAGGGTGAGGAATTGACTAGGGGGCGAACTCCCTTATATACATAAAAAAACATACGAATATATAAGTTCGTTATGTAAGTTATTTTGTAAGTTACGTCAGAACACCATTTAGAGTAAGCCATTTAGCCAAAAAAAAGTAAAATTAATATACAAATTTGTTTTAATTATTCAGGTACGGTGAGCCAAAATCAAAGCTGCATTAATTCAAAAACGTTCAGAAATTAAATAAAAAAGCAAGTTTTTTTAACTGAAAGTAAAGATTGACATTAAAACTTAAAACCAACAGAAATTATTCCGTATATGAAAGGTGCTGTCCCCTCCTCAACGCCTCGCTCTTTACGCTAAAGTTTGACTCTGTCTCACAACTTTATTTTTAAAACAATAAAACACACTTTAGCGTAAAAGAGCGAGACGTTGAGGAGGGGACAACGCCCTTTCATATATGGAATAATTTATGTTCCTCTTAAGCTTTAATGTCGCTCCTTGCTTTCAGTTAAAAAAAAAAAAAATTGCTTTTTTATTTAATTGTCCAAAAGGGTAAGTTGAGTTAGGCTACTTATATTTAGTGGGGGAAATTATAGTAACCAAGTACTAAGTTTTTTTTGCCAATGTAGAAAATATTTAGCATTGTGAAGCCGATTTGAAAACCGTACGTTTATAACTCATTTGTTTGACACAAAAAAAATCAATAAAAAGGACAAAAGAGTTTTTGTTTCAAGGCAACGCAAATAAATATCTCAAAGGAGAGAAAATTCACACCCAACTAACAAAGCCAAGTTTGTTGATATAGCAATACAAATTAAACACGGAACAACAATTGAAATAAAAACAAAGCCTGTATAGATTTTTTTTTTCTTCCAATTTTCTAAATATTTAGGTTGCGAGACAATGGAGAACGAAATTATTTTGAGAGAGAGAGTTTCAACGATATTATTTGTCAATACTATTGATAGGTAATTGTTAAAATCCCATTAGTATAAGAGAGGAAAAGGGAGAGCGGGAGAGAGACTTAGACATTCTAACCTTCCAGAGCAAAACCCAGATTTGGAAAGAGAGAAAACAAGGACTGTAAAGAAAGACAGGGTTAGGAGGAGAAGAGAAAGATTTTTTTTTGTGTGTATGTTACCCATAACTCTTTGTTCTTCTAACTCATTACCACCAACCTTTCTCTCTCTCTCTCTCTCTCTCTCTCTCTCTCTCTCTCTCTCTCTCTCTCTCTTTCTCTATTTATGCATCCCTCTCTTTTTCTTTTCTTTTTCTTGGTGATGCGTTTTGTCAAAACCAATTTAGGACTCATTGCCAACCCTTTAGTGCTCCAAATGCACTATCGGTACTCATGCGGACTTATAGAGCTTCGGATCAATACCGTACCCCGCGATGGTCATTTTAATATCATACAAGATAGAAGCGACAGATTTGATCTGTCAAAGTCTGACTGACCAATTGGTGTAACTAATGCGAGCCTTGCCGTAACAACAAACCGACAGAAACATACCCTACAAGCCCTAGTAGAAATGGAAGACACATGGACTCTCTCTCTCCTTGTGTCTTCACTGGCATGCTAGTCCACTTCCCTTTTTAGATGTTTCAAATTCCACAGACATCAACTGAGTAGAGCTACACAGGTGCACGGTTTTTTAAGGCTATGAATGGTAAGACCGTTGCTCAAACGATGCAGGGTTGTGTTCTATCCCCCTTTATATGGATTATTTTGATGGACTTTGTCTTAAGGGGCACAGGAAAGGCAATGGGAGACCATGGAATCAAATGGGGAGGAAAAAGTCTCCTGGACTTAGATTATGCTGATGATTTAAGCATCCTAGATGAAAGTGTGAGCAAAATGAATGAAGTTTTAGAGGTTTGGCGAGTTCAGGGTGCTAGAATAGGTTTAAAAATTAATGTTAAAAGGACTAACTCACTAAGTCTAGGAATAAGTGAAGATGAAACGGTGACGTTGGGTAATGAAAAGATTAATCAGGTGGGCAGCTTCACTTACCTTGGTAGTATTATTAGTAAAGATGGCCAAGGCTCAGGGTGTTTTTTCACAGTTAAAAAAATTTGGAAGAATAGGAAGATAAGTCGGCAAACCAAGATTAGAATATTAGAAGCTACAGTGATGACAGTGGTCAAATAAGGCTCTGAAGCAATGGCACTCAGAAAAGCGGATAAAGATTTCCTAGATGTTTTCCAGAGAAATTGCTTAAGGATTGTTCTGGGTACCCGGCTGACTGACCGTATTTCAAACAATAGGCTATACGAAAAAATGTGGTGCAATACCAAAATAATAGCTCTAGGGCTATTAAATAAAAAAAAAATTTTAACTGAAAGTAAGGGACAACGTTAAAACTTAAAACGAACAGAAATTATTCCGTATATGAAAGGGGCTGTCCCCTCCTCAACGCCTCGCTCTTTACGCTAAAGTTTTTTTTATTGTTAAAAAAAATAGAGTTGTGAGAAAGTCAAACTTTAGCGTAAAGAGCGAGGTGTTGAGGAGGGGACAGCCCTTTCGTATACGGAATAATTTCTGTTCGTTTTAAGTTTTAACGTCGTTCCTTACTTTCAGTTAAAAAAACTTGTTTTTTTTATTTAATTTTTGAACGTTTTTGAATTAATGCAGGTTTTGATTTTGGCTCACCGTACATGAATAATTAAGACGGAATTTACATATTAATGTTACTTTTATTTGGTTAAATGGCTTTCTCGAAACTTGTTTAATTTTATTTACGAACGTTTTTATTAGTAATAAATATACGTAATTTACGAATTAACTTGCGTAACGAACTTCTATATTCATAGATTTTTAATATGTATATTAGGGTGTTCGCTCCCTAGTCAATACCTTGCTCTTTAAGATAAAGTTCGAATTTTGCTCCAATTCTGTAAAAATGACCCCTTAATCACAAAGGTAGTTAATTAGAATAAATAGCTCTTATGAAAGTACTAAGAAATCTTTTTCTTAAAGAGCGAGGTATTGACTAGGGGGTGAACCTAACCATATACGTAATAATTTCTGTTCGTTTTAAGTTTTGTTATTGCTCCTTACTTTCAGTGGAAAAACTTGTTTTTCTTTTTTATTTGATTTCTGATCTTTTTCTTTAATAATGCTGGGAAATCCGGCACCCCCTTCATAGCAATGTCCCTTCCCCCGTGAAAACTTCCTTCATGGAAAGATCCTCCCATATAACCCCCCACTCCCACCCTCACCTACCAGAAAAATCCCCCCGAAACCGTCTGTATATTACCCAATAACCAATACTGTATGTTAACATTAGTTGTAGTATGCTATATGCGAGTCCGACAAGTGATTGCATAATATGCCTTACCAGAGACAGGCATCTATTACTACAGACGGTGAATGCCTTACCAGACGGGTCACCGTTTCAAAACCCATTTTCTAGACCAATAAGTGAGAACGAGTGTATAGGGTACTGAATATACGGTATTTTGATTAATATAGCAATCGGATTCAATATAAGGAGTGATTTTCATTATAGTTCATATTAGTAAGAGAATTAAATTCAGAGAGAGAACAGTTTATTATACTCTATTATTTGACACGATATTAGCAAAGAAAATGAGTGGTATGTTTACACCATTGGAACTTGACGGTGTAGCAGGTAGCAGCAATGATACAAAGGCGAGAGTGCCAAACGTGGCAGTGGAAATTATACGAGGATGTAGACTATGCCTTGAATGGGACGATATGTATGCAAGATATTTGATATCATTGAGAAAATTTAAATTGGAGGAGCAATTATGCTTAGCAGCGAAACTGAATATTGTGCATATGAATAGACTTCAATATGCTTTAGATACACTAGTGAAATATATCGAGGAGAATAAATTGAATCAGTGATTATTAATGTTGTAATTATATTCAATAAAATTGTGTAAAAATCGGAGATATTTTTTCTATAGTAGGTTTAGCGTATATTTTTAAAGGAGAAAAAAAGAATCATGGTTAGTCTGAATTTGGATGTGACAGTGTTAGGACTCTAAAAAATGGGAAGATTTGAGAAAGAGAAAATCATAGGAAATCTTGTGTTTATGGAAAAACGTTTGATTCTAGATGATGATATTCTGGAGTTATCTGTTCAAAGGTAGATATTTTCTCAGGGAATGCTTGTCGATATAATGAAAACTGGTTCTCCGTCATTAAACTATTGCATGAAGCTTTTACGTCGTGGTCCAAAGGCATTTACACAATTTATTGACATATTAATCAGGACAAGACAAAATGATATTGTGGATTTGCTTTTGAACACACTACCTTAGAAAGTTAATACTATGATTTTTTCACGAGAAAGATGTTGTTCAAAGAAAATTTACTCCTCTCTCTCTCTCTTCCACTCAATTTTTTAATCGTAGCTCAGTTTCATTTTGCAGTGAGAGTGTCAACATATGAAAAAATGTTCCATACATGTTCACTATGCATGTATACACTGGGCAGCTGGTCATCATGTGAGAATTGTACAATGATTGATTTGTATGATGAAAATTGCAGATTATGTAACTCATGTAAATTGCATAGAGGATATTCTGTACAAATTAAGGGTTGTAATTCCTGTCTTGAAAGGAGGTGTGACTCTCACCTTAGAGGACACCTAAGCTCTAATTGCCACTATGATAAATGTAATCAGTGGGAGAATAAATATCCTGGAATGATTGAGAAGAATCCTAAACGTGATTTTATTTTATTGGTAAGAGAATGGTATCGTCGTGGCTTTATATTTTTTTGGGAGGAGGAGCCAGGCCTGCGATTCAACTGTTGGAACAACAGAAGAATTTGGTTTCTACGTCATCGTTGTGAAGACAATGGGTACTATGATTATAAGCCTACTGATTTTTATCTGGCTGTTATAGAATGAGATTCACCACTTGAGGACACTGTATGCGACATTGCTTCAAATAAGCAAATTGAAACACGCAAAGTTTACAAAATGAATGAAAATAGTATCATTGACTATAAAAAGAGATATGATAAGAGTGAAGTGACATTACACTGTAGAAAATGTGACCCTGACATTGCAGCACATAAGGATCAGTATACAGTGAATTCAGATGATCTACCCGCATAAGTTGTTCTCGACAAATACCTATACGTAGTAGAAGAAGAAATCTAAAGAGTAGAAAAGTCGTTTTTGCCATGTATATACATCATTTTTATTAATAAACAATTTTACATACATTTTTAGAACATTTCATTCGTAGGTCACTAAAATCAATATTAAACACGCTTGAAAGTATATTTTCCACCAGGAAGTCGTTCAGTCGAGGCAAGTCAACATAAATGTTGAGAAACTGCTTGTAGGTTTAGCCACGACATCTGAATATGAAAAAAAGAGTAATGCATGAAAGCCATATGTCATAATCGTTAAATCCTCTACTCTCCTCTGATTTTGAATTATAGTTTTCCCACTGCTCTCAATAAAGTTGCTGATGTGTGGAGTGTAGAATTTATATGATAGGCCAAGAGGATCAAAAAATTCGATATTCTTCGTTGTTTGAAAGGTGCATAGCCAATGACCTGTCTTCAAACTCGATGGACGGCTATTAACAATGATTAGGACATTGTTAACACTTGGAATTTTTCAATTAAGTCCAATGGTATGCAATAGGACTTATACTGGGACATGTATAAATCCATAGTAAATACGCTGTTTATTTGGTTTGTGTTTATGGTGCAAGGTCTAGTAGAACACTGCCGTCGGGTGTGTGATTTCCCAATAGGTTTCAAATTGACTCAGTGATATTAATGTGATACCTTCAATCAAAGCATCGGTAAATGTACACTCTAAATGTAAATTCCCCAATCGTACTATGCTCATATCGTGAGTGCCAGACAAGTCCAAAACAATTACGCCATGATTTTTTGAAAGCACTGAATCGGTTATTCCGTTTTAAATAGTTAAGAATCATCATCTAGGGATTGCATGGTCAACTCAAACAGACTTCTATAGGATTTTTTATCAAATGATAGAGTGTACAAAGGAATTCCATTCACTTTGCATACAAGGCTAGATAGATCAAAAAATTAATATCATGGGGAGATGCAGTCCAGGATCCAACGGCACTAGCACTCTTCACAAAAGCCAAAGCGAGATTTGATGGCATTTCTCCATTGATAAATGATGTATCGGTATAAGTGCGAGAGTCAGTGGCAATGTGACGTTGATTAGTGATCGTATGGGGGACAAGAAGTTCAATATTGTTACTATTGGATCTTAGCTTTTCCACTGCCAATGCAACAGAGCTCATAACCTGTTGTTTTCGAACATGAGGAATTGCTGAAGTGATAATGACATTTGCATCAAGAGTTGCAGCAAGTATTTTTCTCAAAATGAAATTCGATGGAGCTAGTTGTAACTTTATGTCAATCATTGACATTGGGGGTAAACCATTGGGATATACTGAATATGTCATGATTTAATTTTCCAACTAGATGATACTCCTGGGTCACAGCAGCAGTTAACTCACCATCAGTATCAACACCTGATCTATATTCATAGCCCAGTGCCTGTCCTCTCAACTCCTTATATGCCTTTGGTGTCATTATCATAAATTGTATGTAACTTGCATAGTTTAATAAATTATTTGCTAGTGCTCAACAATGTTCCATTACTGAATACGTTAACTTGTAGAATAAGTTGTGTAGGATACGGTTTTCATAGGAAAACCCATCGGCAGCATTACGAGTTGTAATGTCTGACTTTTTCTTCACCGCAACATTTAAATCAATAAATATTGATAGTAAATCAATGAAATAGTCTTCATTGGAAAATATCTGAAAGTGTGTATTTTCCGAGAGGGGTTGTTGAGGATGAAATTGTTCTTAGAAGCCATACTTGACACTGACATCAACATTTTTAGTATTGAATAGATTCAATTACGAGCTGATTGATGGATGCGATTCTTTGTTGGGGAGATAAGTCATCTTAAGTGAAGAAATCCTTCTTTGATCTAACAATCTTTTTCTTCTTCATCTTCTTATTGGTCTTCTTCCTTTTATTCCTCAAAGTCATTGTTGATGTCTTTCGCTTCCTACCTGGGTGGAGACTGATGAGTGAATGATGACCACGCACCCTTTTTAACCCCTTCCCGTATTTGCTAAGATATAAATTCCTCACCAACGGCTCTTGCTGAAGATCTGTTTTATTTTCTTTAACACTCTCGTTGAAATTTTTACCCGATCCCCAGGCCTGTAGTGATGAGGAAGCAAAATTTGACGCAGCAGGTACAAGATATTTTCTGGCAAGGGGCAGTGCAGAACGAAATAGCCTAGCAAACCAGCTACCAAGACCATAGCCAGACATTGTAGTACGCCCCTTGTAATAGTCCAATCCATGACCTATTTGACTTGGACTCAGAGCACCTACATAGCAGTCAATAGCAGGACAGACAAATGGACATCTTCGATTGTTCATCTTAGGCAGTGACGATGGGTCGAAAATGACATGTAATCACAGCTAAATCTTTTGTTATTGCGAGAGGATCACCCAATTCGCTTCTCAGTGTTAACTGACAGAGTTCCAGATATGAAGTGTTTACAGGAGCATACTGAAGATGCTTTATATTATAGTGATGAACATGTTGATGGGTTGTTTTTCGTTCACGTAGGAGGACACGTAGGAGGGGGACATTTGAATTAATATCTCTCGATGTTTCCACAAAGGACGCATAAAGAAATATACAAGAGTCTGATGCAAAACCAGGTGGATAATCAGCAAAAATATCAAGATCCATCCCACTAACAGTTCCAGCGTTTTACCACTGATCATATTCTGTTTAAAGCCAAGAACATCTCTCAGATTATCATTGAGATGAATCATTTCAGTGTCAACAGGTGAGCTAATGTAAATCCTATCGTATCCATTGAATAATTAAAATGGAATGAAACCATTCTTACGATCTGAGATTTTTCTATTGATTGTACGACACAAATCCGTCATAGTACCATATTCTTTGTATCTCAATGTGACATGTGGATATTCACTAGATTTAAGTGCTTCAACCCATTCATACTCGACAAAGAGTAAACAGTCGAATGGTATAACTTTTATCTCATACACAAGATCCTTTCTCAGGATATCATATGTATTTTTGAGAATACAGTCGACAAGAGCCACTTCATACGCACCGTCAAATTTGATGGTGGGAGTGAGTTTCGTCCAAAAGTCACTTGTTTTATTTAAGTCATTGTACTTAGAGTAATGATTTTATGGTCGTCAGAACTCAGTGTGAACATAAAACCATCCACAAACAGTCATGGATTTCGCCAGACGGCATGACGAAGAACCAAATAGATCATCTCCTAATCTCAAGGAGATGACGGAAAAGTCTTCTGGACATACGTGGTTTCAGAGGGACAGATGGCCAGTCGGACCACATTCTGATGGTAGCAAAATTGAAAGTCAAGCTGAAAGCGAAAAAACTGCAAAATCGAATTCTGCGAAGCTTTATGATGTCGATAAGTTACGTGACCGAAAAACCCGAAGAAGCTTTTGTATGGAGTTGAGGAACTCATTCACTTTGCTTGAAATAAAAACTGCACAGACAGTCCGGAAACAGCATGGCTAAAAATGAAGACAACATACAATCAAGTTGCTAAGGATGTGCTCGGATGCAAGAAGAAACCGAAGGAAAGATGGATATCACAAGAAACTTGGAAACTAATCGACGAACACAATGACCTGAGACAGCAAATTATCTCAGATGGTGGCGACAGACCTTCGGTCTTCGCAAATATCCTGTATAGAATGAAGGACAAAGAAATCAAGAAGTCGGTAAAAGCTGACAAGCGGAGATCTGTAGAAGAGAAGGCGAGACTAACAGAGTAAGCAGCTGGAAAAAGGAGACTCCTAAGAAATTTACAGGCTCACAAATGAAATGCTAGGAAAGCTGCCCAGCAGATCCAGCCAAGTCAAAGATGAGAGCGGAAATGTTCTCACCGAAACTGAGAGAATTAACGAAAGGTGGATATCCCACTTTTAAAAAGGTTTTAAAAAGACTGAAACCAACTGACGGAGAAAGCATCCCTTCTGCGCCATTTCTTAACCTGAAAATTCGCGAAAATCCCCCCACATCTGGGGAAGACTACATAACTTTGGAAATGATCAAGGCATCAGTGAAGATAATGCCTGTCAGTGTGGATAATACTGATTGCAACAGTCTGGCTGTCCGAAAAAGTCCCTGGCGACTGGAACAAAGGGATAACTGTTAAGATATTTAAGAAATATGACGCACTTATCTGGGATAACTGGAGAGGTGTAAACCTAATATAAGTACCAAGTAAGGTTGTAGCACTTGTAATACTCGAGCGCCTGAAAAAAAAACAATCGATCCGTATCTGAGAGTAGAGCAACATGGCTTTCGTACAGGTCGATCTTGTTCAGACCTCATGTTCACGCTCAGGACTCTGGCAGAAGAAGCAAACTTACTATTTTCTTGGGGACACCGTAAGACTGTAGAATTTCTCAGAGTCTGTCATGATCCACAGAATCAAAGGTCTTTTCAAAATCAATGAAGAGCATATATATTTTGTTGGACAGCTCATTTGCTTCTTCTGCCAGAGTCCTGAGCGTGAACATGAGGTCTGAACAAGATCGACCTGTACGAAAGCCATGTTGCTCTTCTCTCAGATACGGATCGATTGTTTTTTTTTCAGGCGCTCGAGTATTACAAGTGCTACAACCTTACTTGGTACTTATATTAGGTTTACACCTCTCCAGTTATCCCAGATAAGTGCGTCATATTTCTTAAATATCTTAACAGTTATCCCTTTGTTCCAGTCGCCAGGGACTTTTTCGGACAGCCAGACTGTTGCAATCAGTATTATCCACACTGACAGGCATATCTTCACTGATGCCTTGATCATTTCCAAAGTTATGTAGTCTTCCCCAGATGTGGGGGGATTTCCGTGAATTTTCAGGTTAAGAAATGGCGCAGAAGGGATGCTTTCTCCGTCAGTTGGTTTCGGTCTTTTTAAAACCTTTTTGAAGTGGGATATCCACCTTTCGTCAATTCTCTCAGTTTCGGTGAGAACATTTCCGCTCTCATCTTTGACTTGGCTGGATCTGCTGGGCAGCTTTCCTAGCATTTCATTTGTGAGCCTGTAAATTTCTTAGGAGTCTCCTTTTCCAGCTGCTTACTCTGTTAGTCTCGCCTTCTCTTCTACAGATCTCCGCTTGTCAGCTTTTACCGACTTCTTGATTTCTTTGTCCTTCATTCTATACAGGATATTTGCGAAGACCGAAGGTCTGTCGCCACCATCTGAGATAATTTGCTGTCTCAGGTCATTGTGTTCGTCGATTAGTTTCCAAGTTTCTTGTGATATCCATCTTTCCTTCGGTTTCTTCTTGCATCCGAGCACATCCTTAGCAACTTGATTGTATGTTGTCTTCGTTTTTAGCCATGCTGTTTCCGGACTGTCTGTGCAGTTTTTATTTCAAGCAAAGTGAATGAGTTCCTCAACTCCATACAAAAGCTTCTTCAAGTTTTTTGGTCATGTAACTTATCGACATCATAAAGCTCCGCAGAATTCGATTTTGCAGTTTTTTCGCTTTCAGCTTGACTTTCAATTTTGCTACCATCAGAATGTGGTCCGACTGGCCATCTGTCCCTCTGAAACCACGTATGTCCAGAAGACTTTTCCGTCATCTCCTTGAGATTAGGAGATGATCTATTTGGTTCTTCGTCCTGCCGTCTGGCGAAATCCATGACTGTTTGTGGATGGTTTTATGTTCACACTGAGTTCTGACGACCATAAAATCATTACTCTAAGTATCTAGTGATTTTAGGAAAACTATAATTAAACCCCTCAATTAGAAAGGTGATAATAGTGAGTGTGGTAGCATTAGCCTGGTTTCTATATAGAGCAAATCACTTTGTATGATGATATTAATGAGAGAAAGGATAAGATAGCTAGGACACATTCTGCTGATGAAGGATAACAGATTGCCAAAGATTGTTCTTGTCGGCCAACTGTCTAGGGCCGAACAAAAGCTGCTTGTCTCCGAATGTCGTAGGAAGATGTCGTGAGACACCAGAAGGATCCCCCCGAACAAGGTGGGAAGAGATCATAAAGAAGAGTTTAAAGAAAATCGGAACTTCATAGGAGGGGGTACAGAATGAAACTTTTTAAACAGATAGGAGTGGAGGAGAATTGTGCGTCGCTGTGTTGACTTCAGGTGACCTCGTGCGACAGTGAGTTTTTAAAAGTAGTTGTAAGAGTAGCAATCAAAAACAAAAGTAGTCTAATGAACGATGGTGACGTAGAAAAATAGGCACTAATAGGTTCTAACCCAGTCTCGCAATTTTTAGCAAACATCAAACTACGACTATCTATTTGATAGTCGTAGTTTGATGTCGCCAGAGCTGCCACATTTAACTTATTTTTTCACCTAACGTTCGCCTCATTTCCAATTAGTACTAAATTATCATAAAAATTGCGTGCAAAATAATTATTAACTGAAAAAATAATCCACAAAATTAACTATGCATTCAATTCATCATAATTCTTCAAGGAACTTATAGCAAGATATATTTCCACTTATTTTATTTATGGGTTTGCGTTGGATTTTCTGTGCTATCCCTTATGAATCCCTAAAACTAATCAGCTCTATCGCTTTAGATATTTCTTGTTAAGAAAAACTAGTCATTAAAGATTAGGTATTATCTAAAAAATACTCGCATTCAGCTATTTTCTTTTCCTGTGATAAACTAAAATAAAGATTCATTTATGGTAGTATCCTGAACTCATTCGACTCAGGTTACGCAAGCTCCTGGCCTTGTTTTTTTCCGATATAGATATTTCGAAAGTCCTAGGATAGGCTCCTTTCAATTCATCAAAATCCTTCAAGAGATTCAATTAAGATATCTCTCTACTACTTTTATTCATTTATTCCCAGCGAATTTCCCCTACTCTCCCTTATCAATCACGAAAACTATTTTCCTTGTATGCCCTTATGCATTTCATTGGAGAAACAGATATATTGATCAACAATTAGTCTTGGTATTTCACACGCTAATATTATTTTCTTACGAAATAAATATTCTATGTTTCATTTATTCTACATCTAAATTCTATTATCATGAAACAATTGTTTTATGTAAAAAGTTATTCATATAATTTGTAATTCATAAAGCTTAAATAATAATTATAATCATTAGAGTTCATCAATGAGGGAATTTGTCTTCTCTTTAGCCAAAATGATTAGAATAGAGGAGGGGATTTTAATCATATTTTGCTTAGTCAATGATAGTTTACATTAACAATAGTTCTAAACAGTAACGTTTTATGCGTTTACGTTCCTAATTTTAATCAAGGTTAGCTTATGCCCGAGCCGTTATTTCACATTTGTAAATATAAAGGTAAGATTTATGGACGATATGTGTTTTTATTTGATTTTAACTTAGCCCTTATACCACAGAAGCGTAAAATTTAAACGGCGAACATTTTGGTCTCAACAACCTACAACAACATCATTTGCGCACAAATATTGTCTACTAATACTCTGTTTTTATGTCTTTTGGGAGATCCATTATACAAATAAGAAAGCTGCTACACCAGAGATTCCTTCTGTGTTAATTTCAATAATGTATGCCTTAAACCTTCATTCCTACTGGTTATTATGCAGATTTATGCTTCGAAGTTGAACAATGCTCAATTCAACAAAATTATAGGCTAATAGGGATAGGGTATTTGAGCATTAGTCGTGCGTAATTTGATTTTCACAGGCCCGATTATGATGTAACTTGCACTTTACTTAGAAATGCCGCCATTTACTTACTCATTGTAAGAGGTAGATTATGAACCTGAATGTTCTAGTATGCCCTAAACTTCATAAACTTCATAACCCTGCTCCTCCTTTACATGTGGGTACAATGCTACTCAAGTGTGTCTCAAAGTTGAAATGGCTTGGGATTGCTTTTTCTGATACACTTTTGACTACATGATCGTCTCTGGTTGCTAGTGCTCTGCAGTGTATTCGCTTCTCGTATGGTAAAATCTCACCTAATGGAGGAAGGTACAGCCGCCGAGGCTGTACCTCGGCGGCTGTACCGAGGCCCGCTCAGCGCAAGTGCATGTTCTTTGGTACCCTGTTCTGACGGCACTTCACTTCTTCCAAAGAAATCGAATGAATACACGACTAAACTTCGCTCGAATCATACCTCTACTAAACCTCGAATCATACCAAGAAAACTTCGGTGAAGCTGTTAAGAAAATAACCAAAGGAGTAGCAAATGCATTCAGTCAAGTTGCTACTTTTCCATATATCTACTATCTAGCGTCTATTCCAAAAGCACGAACTTATTAGTAAAATCAGGGAATATTAGTGAATCCTGAGTCATGATTCAAAATTTAGTCTCCATAGTTCTGGTTCTCAGAAGCTGTTCGAGTTTCAAAAAACGTATATTAGGGTTTTTTGGGCTTACTCTTGATTAGACATTTCAGATTTTTTTTTTTTTTTCAAATTAAAATTTTCAAGCCTTTAGAGAAACAACGTTCTTTTAAAAAATTGATCTTAGAAACAAACGTATGCGCTTCATATCAGTATATGACCTGGCTCTGTTTTTCTACTATTTTTTTTACTTGAAATATCAAAGGGAGAGCATGATTTTGGAGATATTAGAAAGTAATAGCTGGAATTATTTTCATTGTTCAATTTAGCTCCCATTGCAGCCTTTCGTTTTTTTTATTACAGGCTTCACGGCTCCATCACAAATGATAATTTGCCGCTAGTCCTGGTAGTTACCTCATTTTTTAACACTGAGGCCCTTGTTATACCTTTTCTTGAATGCGTCAAGGGAAGGATTTTGCAGGATTAGCTCTCCCGCTATCTATTCCGTGTGGCACCGATCGCCGGGCGAAACTCGTTTTCAGAAATTCTTGGCGGGGAGTACCCTGCTCAAGGTAGTCTTGACGAGCTGTACTTCGGAGAGTTGATCGCAAGGGCTTTGCTTTATCAGGAATGAGCTTCGATGGCTCCTCCGATGGAGGGTTATACAAGTACTTATGGAAAAACCAACATGGACGCCACATCGAAACGTTCCTGGACCAGCTGTGGGGTTTTAGCTTTCGTGTTGCCAGAGGTTGCTTCACGCACTGCTCAATTTTGAATATTTTGGAGTGGAGAGATGTGGCTTTTTGGTGCACCAGTGAAGAGAGGACATGCATATTCCATGACAGGTCTGATGCACGAATTGCAAAGTGGCAGAATAGAATCATCAGGGAGAAGGCTTTTGCATTTTAGGATAACTCCTAATTTCTTGTTGCAAGAGGATCTAATTTTATTGAGATGCTCAGTCCATGAGAGATCCGAAGAGAAATTAACTCCAAGTAGGCACAGTGTATTATTTTGCGTTATCACCTCTCCTTTGAAGACAAAATCAGGATGAGCCCTCATATTACGCGCCTTAGAAATTAGGAACTCTTTCGTTTTTGATGTGTTAAAACTTAAAAGCCATGCATCTGCCCACGCCTCAATTTCCACCAGGTCAGCCTGAAGCTCCTGGTGGGGTTCACTGGGATCTTCATCTTTTGCGATTGATGTTTTTGTCGTTGTGTCACCCGCAAAGTGGTGAGGTTTTTTCACAAGGTTGTCCCCTAGGTCGTTTATTACCACCAAGAAAAAAGTTTGCCCAAGAATACTTCCTTGTGGTACTCCTGATAAAACTAGGTGTTCTTTTGATATGAAGCCATCGAGGACAACTTGCAACGATTGTTGACAAAGAAAGTCAGCAAGCACGTCAAATAGTCGACCATGAATTTTTTGCAATGTTGCAATGGAGAGAAGGCGAATATCGTGACCCTGAAAAAGGAGCTCAACCCACTCTTGATACTGTGCAATCAAAAAAACAGTCTAACCTAGACCGTTTATTGTGAAAACCGTATTGCGTGTCTGCCAACAATAGATGTAAATCAAGGTATTGGTAAAGTGTCTTATTAATGCCGCTTTCATAAGCTTTACCTACGCAGGACAGCAGAGTTATTGGACGATATGATCCAACATTAGTAAGGTCAGACCCTGCCTATGGAACAGGGACCACATGAACAGTTTTCCAGGCTTTCGGGAATAATCCCGCTGCAAAGCATTTTCTATAGAGAGAGGCAAGAGTACCAGCAAGTTCAGGGGCACATCTTTTAAGGATGAGATTGGGAATCTTGTCAGGTCCTTTGGTGACATCCAGCTGGCTTAGCGTTCTGAGCACCTTCTAGTAGTTATGTTAACGCTGGTTATTTTGCATCTGTTCGCGGCGGAAAAGGGGGAGGGGAGACTCTGTCCTCAACAAGTTGGGAGACCTTTGAAAAGGCTTATGCAAGAACATCTGCCTTTTCCTGGTCTGACTGGATCATCGTCCCTTCATCATGATGCATGGGAATTGATGTTGATTTAGATGACGGTAGGGCTTCTTTGACGACCCTCCACCCACCGCTTTGCAGGGGTACATTTCAGTTTGTCTACAAACTTGTACTTGTAATTGGCTCTAGCTTGAAGTACAGCTATAACCACACTCGTTTCGAGCACTTATAAAAGCAGCCCGGTCCTCGTCGGATTAAGTTGAACGCCATTTCTTGTGAGACTTCTTTCTGGTTCTGATTGCCTTTCTACATCCAGCATTGAACCACGGCTTATCTCAAGATGAGACTTATACTGTTTCTGATGGGACGAACTGCTCAATAGCCTCTGTAATCGCTTTTTTTTCGTAAAGTGCCATTTCTTTATGTGGGGCTTCTTTTAAAGATGTACTCCACGGCTTTGCCGATAAGAAGTTTTGCAGACCATCCCAGTCTGTGTGGTGATACTGCCTGATGATCAGCTCGTGCTTTACTGGTGAAGGTATATTGTGATTTCCACGAGCTATAACTGCCATATGGTCGCTGGCAAAAGGATATCTTTCAACACTAAAGGAGTGCCGATGATCAGTTAATAATTTCTACATCGTGTATCCAAGACATGAAAACAATAAAGAGTTTGTTACTTACTTAGAATTTTGTCATAATTTACTGAATGAAATGTCTTTTTTTGTTTATCCAGGATGCGAATTCAAGAAAGAATTTGCTACTTACTTACAATCTTTTTTCATAATTTCTTAAATGAAATTTCTGCATTGTGTATCCAAGAGGTGACTTCAAGAAAGAGTTTGTTACTTACTTACAATTTTTTTCATAATTTCCTGAATTAAATTTCTGTATTGTGCATTCAAACGGCGAATTCAAGAAAGAGTTTGTTACTTACTTACTTACATTTTTTTTCCTAATTTCTTAAATGAAATTTCTGCATTGTGTATCCAAGAAGTGACTTCAAGAAAGAGTTTTTTTTACTTACTTACAAGTTTTTCATAATTTATTGAATGAAATTTCTGTATTATGTATCCAGGAGGAGAATTCAAGAAAGAGTTTGTTACTTACTTACAATTTTTTCATAATTTTTTGAGTGAAATTGCTGTATTGTCTGTCCAGAGAGCGAGTTCAAGAAAGAGTTTGTTTGCATATTTTTTTCATAATTTCCTGAATTAAATTTCTGTATTTTGCATCCCAATGGCGAATTCAAGAAAGGGTTTGTTATTTACTTAGAATTTTGTCATAATTTCTTGAATGAAATGACTTTTTTGTTTATCCAAGAGGGGAACTCAAGAAAGAATTTGTTACTTACTTGCAATTTTTTCATAGTTACTTAAATGAAGTTTCTGCATTGTGTGTCAAGAGGTGAGTTCAGGAAAGAGTTTTTTACTTGCTTACAATTTTTTCATAATTTATTGAATGAAATTTCCGTATTGTATATCCAGGAGGAGAAAACAATAAAGAGTTTGTTACTTACTTGCGATTTTTTTTCATAATCTCTTGAATGAAGTATCTGTATTGTGTATCCAAGAGGTGAAATCAATAAGGAGTTTGTTACTTACTTACAAATATTTTCATAATTTCTTGGATGAGATTTCCGTATTGTGATTCCAAGAGGGGACTTCAAGAAATAGTTCGTTACTTACGTACAATTTTTTTCCATATTTCCCTGAATTAAATTTCTGTATTGTGTATCCAAACGGTGAATTCAAGAAAGAGTTTGTTACTTACTTACTTACATTTTCCCCTAATTTCTTAAATGAAGTTTCTGCATTGTGTATCCAAGAGGTGACTTCAAGAAAGAGTTTTTCACTAACTTACAATCTTTTCATAATTTCTTAAATGAAATTTCTGCATTGTGTATCCAAGAGGTGACTTCAAGAAAGAGTTTGTTAATTACTTACAATTTAATTTTTTTATAATTTCCTGAATTAAATTTCTGTATTGTGCATCCAAACGGTGAATTCAAGAAAGGGTTTGTTACTTACTTAGAATTTTGTCATAATTTCTTGAATGAAATGTCTTTTTTGTTTATCCAGGTGGTGAATTCAAGCAAGAATTTGTTACTTACTTACTTGCTTACTTACTTACAATTTTTTCACAATTTCTTAAATGAACTTTCTGCATTGTGTATCCAAGAAGTGACTTCAAGAAAGAGTTTGTTACTTACTTGCAATTTTTTCATAGTTTCTTGAATGAAATATCTGTACTGTGTGTCCAAGAGGTGAAAACAATAAAGAGTTTGTTACCTACTTGCAATTTTTTTCATAATTTCTTGAATGAAATATCTGTATTGTGTATCCAAGAGGTGAAATCAATAGAGTTTGTTACTTACTTACAAATATTTTCATAATTTCTTGACTGAAATTTCCGTATTGTGTATCCAAGAGGGGACTTCAAGAAAGAGATTGTTACTTACTTAGAATTTTTTTCATAATTTCTGGAATGAAATTTCTACATCGTGTATCCAAGACGTGAAAACAATAAAGAGTTTGTTACTTACTTAGAATTTTGTTATAATTTCTTGACTGAAATGTTTTTTTTTTTTGTTTATCCAGGAGGCGAATTCAAGAAAGAATTTGCTACTTACTTATAATTTTTTTCATAATTTCTTAAATGAAATTTCTGCATTGTGTATCCAAGAGGTGACTTCAAGAAAGAGTTTGTTACTTACTTACAATTTTTTTCATAATTTCCTGAATTAAATTTCTGTATTGTGCCTCCAAACGGCGAATTCAAGAAAGAGTTTGTTACTTACATTTTTTTCCTAATTTCTTGAATGAAGTATCTGTATTGTGTATCCTAGAGGTGAAATCAATAAAGAGTTTGTTACTTACTTACAAATATTTTCATAATTTCTTGAATGAAATTTCTGTATTGTGTATCCAAGAGGGGACTTCAAGAAAGAGATTGTTTCTTACTTAGAATTTTTTCATAGTTTCTTGAATGAAATGTCTTTTTTTGTTTGTCCAGGAGGCGAGTTCAAGAAAGAATTTGCTACTTACTTCCGATTTTTTCATAATTTCTTGAATAAATATCTGTATTGCGTATCCAAAAGGTGAATTCAAGAGAGAATTTGTTACCTACTTACAATTTTTTTCATAATTTCTTGAAAGAAATTTCTGCATCGTGTTTCCAAGAGGTGAATTCAAGAAATAGTTTGTTACTTACTTAGAATTTTGTCATAATTTCTTGAATGAAATGTCTTTTTTATTTATCCAGAAGACGAATTCAAGAAAGAATTTGCTAGATACTTACAATTTTTTTCATAATTTCTTAAATGAAATTTCTGCATTGTGTATCCAAGGGGTGACTTCAAGAAAGAGTTTGTTACTTACTTACAATATTTTTTCATAATTTCCTTAATTAAATTTCTGTATTGTGTATCCAAGAGGTGAATTCAAGAAAGAGTTTGTTACTTACTTACTTACAATTTTTTCATAATGACATGTCCAACAACGGATGCTGATAAAGATTTTATTCATTCTGATACATAGATTTTGTCAATGTTATCCCATGTGTCTGACAATAGATGTATGCAAATTCCTTTTCTTACATCTCCGATGTTTTAATAGACATTCTAAACGTTTGATATGCTAGCATACTCTAAAAATAATGAACACATAACAATGTAATGCATAATATATTTTTAATGAAATAATACTATGTAGAATATTAATACAAACACACAGGCAAAAAGAGTGAGAGAGACGAAAACACATACAGATACGTAGATTCAGACACACAAACCGAGAAAGACATGCATTTGAATAAGCAAAACACCCACCCAGACACACAGGTAAAAAGAGTGAGCGAGACAAAAACACATTCCAATACGTAGATTCAGACACACAAACCGAGAAAGGCATGCATTGAAATAAGCAAACACCCGCCCAGGCACACAGGCAAAAAGAGTGAGAGAGACAAAAACACATACAAATACGTAGATTCAGACACAAAAACCGAAAAGACACAGACAAAAAGAGTATATCCTGCGACGGCGCATACATAGTGAGAGAGAGACAAAAATTTAAATCAAAAGTGTCATTCTATTTTTCTGATATGATTTAGAGATGTAAAAAAAGTTGAAAAAAAGTTGAATAATTTCGAAGTCCAAAAAAAATTAGTTAAAAAAAAAATAGTTTGTTTTTCATGAAAACATATTGAATGAGAACTATCAGTCCTCATCAATAGGAGTATGGGTATGCACAAGAATATGTTTTAAAATTTAAATCAAAAGTGTCATTCTATTTTTCTGATATGATTTAGAGATGTAAAAAAAAGTTGAAAAAAATATCAAAAAAATGGTTCCTACAAACATTATTTTTCTAATAGTAAAAGTCGCGACACACATATCTATATTATTCCCATTTTGAAGTTGGAAAATATTAAATGTGAATTTTTTATGTTTTAAGTATGTTTCATGTCATTCTAAGAGATGTAAAAAAAAGTTGAAAAAATATATCATGTTAAAACAAAACTTAAAAAAAAATTCAAAAAAATGGGGGGGAGGGGGGCCAAAAAGTTGGGGGGGGAGGGGTCCTTTGGAGTTTGGGGATAGGGGACCTTTGGGCATTGAGGTCCCTGGCGGTTAGGGTCATTGGTGCTTATGATCCTTGACGGTTCGTACTCATAAACACCTCACTACTTGATTTGTAAGGATTTCTATGGATTGTTCTGAATTTCTTTATTAAAATTCTTTTGTTGCCATCTACATCTCTCTTAGTATCAACTTTTTAGTATACTATAACGTTAGACTCTATTTTAAATTGACAAACACTGTTCAAACGCCACTTGTGTATTATACAGAACACATCGAAGAAGTAAATTTAGGTCAAGTCACAAGACCATTTTATCATTATTAACCATTTTCATAGATTGATGGTATTCCAAATTTATAATAAATAAGCCATGAGTTAAAAACCCCGAGGGCTTACCTTAACTGATAATCAGTTTAGCCCTTTATTTTACCACCTTCATACAATCCGATCACTAATTAGGATCATTCACATCCCTATTATTCAATCAAAAATTAATATCGTTCATACAGTCCAATTCGCAAATGCTATACCCTTTTTTGCAATTAGAGTTAGCTTTTACGCAAAATGATTTAACACCATATGCAAATCAATTCTAGACACGATGCAAGGTACCTACAGCCTAGAGATTATTACTGTTTGACATTTTTTTACAGAAGGTGCAATAAACCTTTTGAATACGTAATGTGACAATCATAAGTTTTGGCTTAGAAACCCGTGTCTAAACCAGTCTGATTGTATTACACAATCTCCTCCATAGTTCCAAATATAACATGTTTGATCACTTTGCTTGGAAAGGTACCAAGGAACATAAGGCAAGCAAATAGCATGGTATGGAACATAAACCCGTAGAATCCATACGACATTGCGAGGGGATACTCACTCTCTTTGAAAAGGTGTAGAGCATCAAGCAAATAGCACTGTGATTCCTAGGGCCTCAAGCAAATCCACATGGGCATCTCTACTGAGGGCTGAAAGTTATAAACTTTACCCAATGTTTAAATATAGTATTGGATATTGGGAAGTATACAGACGTTTTCAGGGGGGATTTTTTTTCTGGTAGTGGGGGGTGGCCGGGTCGGTGTTTATGTGGGAGGATCTTTCCAAGGAGGAAGTCTTCATAAAAGAGGGGACATTGCTACAAAGGGGGCGCCGGATTTCCCAGTATTAATTAAAAAAATGATCAGAAATTCCATAAAAAAAAGTTTTTCAACTGAAAGTAAGGAGCAACATCAAAACTTAAAACGAACAAAAATTATTAAGTATATGACTGGGTTCGCCCCCTAGTCAATACGTTACTCTTTAAGCCACAGATTTTTTAGTACTTTCATAAGAGCTATTTATTCTAATTAACAGCCTTTGGGATTAAGGGGACATTTTTAAAGAATTGGGACAAAATTCGAACTTTAACGTAAAGAGCGAAGTATTGATTAGGGGGCGAACCCCCTAATATATGTATTACAAATACATGAATATAGAAGTTCGTTACGTAAGTTAATTCGTAGGTTACGTATATTTATTACTAATAAAAAAAGTTCGCAAAAAAAATTTTAACAACTTTCGAGAAAGCCATTTAACCAAATAAAAGTAAAATGAATGTGCAAATTTTGTTTTAATTATTCATGTACTGTGAGCCAAAATCAAAACTTGCATTAATTTAAATGTTCAAAAATTAAATAAAAAAAAACGTTTTTTTTAACTGAAATTAAGAAGTGACATTAAAACTTGAAACGCACAGAAATTATTCCGTATATTAAAGGGGCTGTCCCCTCCTCAACGCCTCGCTCTTTACTTTAAAGTTAGACTCTTTTTCACAACTTTTTTTAAACAATAAAAAACAATAAAAAAAAGTAGTTTTTTTCTGCATATATGTTGTGTCTGAATCACCATATTAGAATTATTTAAAAGTTACAGATAAAAGTATTGAATCTGTTTTTTTTTTCTCCTTTTTGTTGAAGCATTAATGCTTCCGATTGTAAAGCTGAAAAATTCGTATTATTACAAGTATAAGTAGTAATTACATATTGAATTTGCCCACTTTACGTTCCCTGGCAGTACGCCCCGCGTACAAACAGGTTTTTCTGGTAGGTAAACATGTCATCACACTCTTTGCCAAGAGGAACGTGTATGACTTGATTGGTGATCAGGATTTGAATAAAAAAAGGGTAATTAGTAATTGGAAAATTTTTTAATGCTTTTACAATCGGAGATGTTTGATTAACCATTGCAAAAAGGGGTAATGGGATATGCAAGCATTTGCAAAAAAGGGGTAATTAATGTTGAAAAGGGTAATTACTTCTTTAGTTTACGAGATTTGCGAATTTTTTGCGAAAAGATATTTGCGTAGACGCTTACAAGGGACATTGCTAGAAAGTATTCAATAGCTTAATTGAAAAGTAAACGATAGAATGACATTGTGACTTGACCTAGCTTTACCTCGCCGATGTGGTCTGTATAATACGTAAGTAACGTTTGAAAAATATTGTCAATTTAAAAAGAAATGGCTGAAAAGTGTTATGAGGGGGGTGGGTTGCATAGAGGGGTGAGTTGCACGAGAGTTCAGTTAAAGGGGATACAGTTGCACGGAGGGTTTCGGTTATACACGGGTTCAGTTACAAGGGGGGTTCAGTTGCACGGGGGTATCCCTTTTTTTTTTCGTAAATCGGGCTCCCTGTTTTCAAAATCCCTTTTTCTTCTGAGACTTGGAGCATTTGGTGGCTAGATATTAAACGTAATGAAATTTAGCACGGAGGTTCAGTTGTACAGGGGGTTTCAGTTATACAGGGGTTCAGTTACATGGGGGTTCTTTTGTGTTAAATAAGTAGTTTTTGTATCTTTTAAAAGAACTTTACGGGGATTGAGAGACTCAGTTGCCTAATTCCGTGTGATTCTTCTTTACTTGATGGTCATTAAAAACGAAATTTTTGTGTTAAATAAGTAGTTTTTGTATCTTTTAAAAGAGCTTTACGGGGATTGAGAGACTCAGTTGCCTAATTCCGTGTGATTTTTTTTTACTTGATGGTCATTAAAAACGAAATTTTTGTGTTAAATAAGTAGTTTTTGTATCTTTTAAAAGAGCTTTACGGGGATTGAGAGACTCAGTTGCCTAATTCCGTGTGATTTTTCTTTACTTGATGGTCATTAAAAACGAAATTTTTATGTTAAATAAGTAGTTTTTGTATCTTTTAAAAGAGCTTTACGGGGATTGAGAGACTCAGTTGCCTAATTCCGTGTGATTTTTCTTTACTTGATGGTCATTAAAAACGAAATTTTCGTGTTAAATAAGTAGTTTTTGTATCTTTTAAAAGAACTTTACGGGGATTGAGAGACTCAGTTGCCTAATTCCGTGTGATTTTTCTTTACTTGATGGTCATTAAAAACGAAATTTTTGTTTTAAATAAGTAGTTATTGTAACTTTTAAAGGAGCTTTACGGGGATTGAGAGACTCAGTCGCCTAATTCCGTGTGATTTTTTCTTTACGTGATGGTCATTAAAAACGAAATTTTTGTGTTAGATAAGTAGTTTTGTATCTTTTAAAAGAGCTTTACGGGGATTGAGAGAGTCAGTTGCATAATTCCGTGTGATTTTTCTTTACTTGATGGTCATAAAAACGAAATTTTTGTGTTAAATAAGTAGTTTTTGTATCTTTTAAAAGAGCTTTAAGGGGTTTGAGAGACTCAGTTGCCTGATTCCGTGCGATTTTTCTTTACTTGGTAGTCATTAAAAACGAAATTTTTGTGTTAAATAAGTAGTTTTTGTATCTTTTAAAAGAGCTTTACGGGGATTGAGAGACTCAGTTGCCCAATTCCGTGTGATTTTTCTTTACTTGGTGGTCGTTAAAAACGAAATTTTTGTGTTAAATAAGTAGTTTTTGTATCTTTTAAAAGAGCTTTACGGGGTTTGAGAGACTCAGTTGCCTAATTCCGTGTGGTTTTTCTTTACTTGGTAGTCATTAAAAACGAAATTTTTGTGTTAAATAAGTAGTTTTTCTATCTTTTAAAAGAGCTTTAAGGGGTTTTTGAGAGACTCAGTTGCCTGTTTCCGTGAGGTTTTTGTTTACTTGGTGGTCGTTAAAAACGAAATTTTTGTGTTAAATAAGTAGTTTTTGCATCTTTTAAAAGAGCTTTACGGGGTTTGAGAGACTCAGTTGCCTAATTCCGTGTGGTTTTTCTTTACTTGGTAGTCATTAAAAACAAAATTTTCGTGTTAAATAAGTAGTTTTTGTATCTTTTAAAAGAGCTTTAAGGGGTTTGAGAGACTCAGATGCCTGTTTCCGTGTGGTTTTTCTTTACTTGGTGGTCATTAAAAAACGAAATTTTTGTGTTAAATAAGTAGTTTTTGTATCTTTTAAAAGAGCTTTAAGGGGTTTGAGAGACTCTGTAATGCAGTAGTTTTTTCAGTAAAGACACTCGATATCCTAAAAGTGTTTAATTCAAACTTTTTTAAAACTTCGAAATTTTTCAACTTTATTTATTTTTTTCTTTCTGTACATAACTTAAAATGTCAAAATATGCTTACAGTTCTAACAATTGCGCTCTGTGATTGGTCAGAGACACGATGTGACTTTCCCACTGGCATTCTATGACCGGTTATTGACAGCGCTCTGTGATTGGTCAGAGACACGATGTGACTTTCCCACTGGTATTCTATGACTGGTTATTGACACAACCTAATCTATTGCATGTATTAAATCAGTATTTTTTACGCAGTGGAACGATAAACACATAAGTCATATCTTTTAAAAAAAAAGTGAAGATGGAGCATTTTAATAAAGTGTGTTTACATAACAAGGTTATTGTAGCATTGAATGCCGACAAAGAGAAATATTTAAACTTTGAAACAAGTACAGGTGGTAGCACTATTGGAAATGTATGCATGCATTGTCATGACAGTAAGGAATTAAATTTCTTGGAATACCGAAAAAATTCAACTCTTATGTTGGTGGTTATGCGAGATTGAGATCTCCAGAGATGATTGCACTCAAAGAGAATGCCAACATAAAAATAATCATTGATGATAGAGGACAACTCCTTGCTACTGTTGCAGGTAACACATTACCTACTGATACATCCAATCGTCACCTTTCAGGTATTAGCATTCAACGGAAGATCAATAAAAGAAAGACCTACTCTTCTACTAATATCGTAACCATATCTTGTCTACGTGCCGAAACTGTTACCTGTGTAAAAATAATGTGATAATAGACAGTGAAATTGCCAGAAAAATAAAAAGGGCATTGTCAGAAAATATCACGATGGAATATAAAGATGAATCGATGAAAAACAAAGCACCAGCAAACGTTACTGCCATTGGTCAAACAGTCATTGAACCAAATAATACCAAAGACGAAAAGCATATTGAGCCTTTTTGATGAGACACCAGTAAAAATTGTGTATGACTCAAAATGGAATAATGATTATTCTACTGATTACGAACTAAGAGAAGACAATAGCTATAATATCAAGAGAGAACATGGTGAACTATTTTATGGAACAGATTCAAAATGTCCAAAGTTAATTGTTGATATTAATAATGTATCATAATATATTTTTTGTATTAATATTCTACATAGCATTATTTCATTAAAAATATATTTTGCATTACATTGTTATGTGTTCATTATTTTTAGAGTAAGCTAGCATATCAAACGTTTAGAATGTCTAATAAAACGTCGGAGATGTAAGAAAAGGAATTTGCATACATCTATTGTCAGACACATGGGGACAAATTTTTTCTTGAATTCACCTCCTGGATAAATAAAAAAAGACATTTCATTCAAGAAATTATGACGAAACTCTAAGTAAGCTACAAACTCTGTCTTGAAGTTACCTCATGGATACACAATGCAGAAATTTCATTTAAGAAAATTATCAAAAATTGTAAGTAAGTAGCAAATTCTTTCAAAAATATGTTAATACGTTTAAGCAATAAATATCTTTAAGCTTAACCCGTCTTTATTCTTTAGAATAGTTTTATTCATTTCATTAAATTATGAAGGAATTGTAAGTAAGTAACAATAGCTTTCTTGAATTCGCTTCCCGGACACAATACAGATATTTAATTCAAGAAATAATAATAAAATCGCAAGTAAGTAATAAAGTCTTTATTGTTTTCCCCTATTGGATACACAATACTGAAATTTCATTCAAGAAATTATGAAGGAATTCTAAATAGGTAACACACTCATGTTACCTCATGGATACACAATGCAGAAATTTCATTTAAGAAAATATCATCAAAATTTTAAGTAAGTAGCAAATTCTTTCTTGAATTCGCCTCCTGGGTAATAAAAAAGACAGTTCATTAAAGAAATTATGAAAAAATTGTAAGTAAGTAGCAAATTCTTTCTTGAATTCACCTGCTGAATAAACAAAAAAGACATTTCGTTCGAGAAATTATGACAAAATTCCAAGTAAGTAACAAACTCTTTATTGTTTTCATGACTTAGATACACGATGTAGAAATTTAATTCAAGAAATTATGAAAAAATTCTCAGTAAGTAGCAATTTCTTTCTTGAAGTCAACTCTTGGATACACAATACGAAAATTTCATTTAAGAAATTATGAAAAAAAAACAATTTCTTTCTTGAAGTCAACTCTTGGATACACAATACAGAAATTTCATTCAAGAAAATTATGAAAATATTTGTAAGTAAGTAACAAACTCTTTTTGTTTTCACCTCTTGGATATACAGTACAGATACTTCATTCAAGAAATTATGAAAAAATCGCAAGTAAGTAACTTTTTTTTTTCTCTTTATCAAAAACAATTTTCACTTAGCTACACGATGTAGAAATTTAATTCAAGAAATTAGGAAAAAATTCTCAGTAAGTAACAATTTCTTTCTTGAAGTCAACTCATGGATACACCATACGGAAATTTCATTCAAGAATTTCATGACTTAGATACACGATGTAGAAATTTGATTCAAGAAATTATGAAAAAATTCTCAGTAAGTAACAATTTCTTTCTTGAAGTCATCTCTTGGATACACAATGCGGAAATTTCATTCAAGAAATTATGAAAATATTTGTAAGTAAGTAACAAACTCTTTATTGATTTCACCTCTTGGATATACAGTACAGATACTTCATTCAAGAAATGTGAAAAAATCGCAAGTAAGTAACTTTTTTTTCTCTTTATCACAAACAATTTTCACTTAGCTAAATGATGTAGCATTTAATTCAAGAAATTATTGAAAAATTCTCAGTAAGTAACAAATTTCTTTCTTGAAGTCAACTCTTGGATACGCAATACGGAAATTTGATTCAAGAAATTATGAAAAAAAATTGTAACTAAGTAGCAAATTCTTTCTTGAATTTACCTGCTGGACAAACAAAAAAGAAATTTCGTTCAAGAAATTATGACAAAATTCTAAGTAAGTAACAAACTCTTTATTGTTTTCACGAGTTAGATATACGACGTAGAAATTTAATTCAAGAAATTATGAAAAAATTCTCAGTCTAAGTAGCAAATTCTTTCTTGAATTCACCTGTTGGATAAACAAAAAAAAAAAAAAAGACATTTCGTTCAAGAAATTATGACAAAATTCTAAGTAAGTAACAAACTTTATTGTTTTCACGAGTTAGATATACGATGTAGAAATTAAATTCATGAAATTATGAAAAAAATTCTCAGTAAGTAACCATTTCTTTCTTGAAGTTAACTCTTGGATACACAATACGGAAATTTCATTCAAGAAATTATGAAAATATTTGTAAGTAAGTAACAAACTCTTTATTAATTTCACCTCTTGGATATACAGTACAGATACTTCATTCAAGAAATTATGAAAAAATCGCAAGTAAGTAGCTTTTTTTTCTTTATCACAAACAATTTTCACTTAGCTACACGATGTGGGAAATTTAATTCAAGAAATTATGAAAAAATTTTCAGTACGTAACAATTTCTTTCTTGAAGTCAACTCTTGGATACACACAATACGGAAATTTCGTTCAAGAAATTATAAAAAATATTTGTAAGTAAGTAACAAGCTCTTTATTGATTTCATCTCTTGAATATACAGTACAGATACTTCATTCAAGAAACGTGATTAAACACGTTTTGAAACTACATGCTATTTGTATGCCTTTCCTTGGCACCTTTCCAAACGAGCGGGGATTCCCACTGGTTCCTACACATTGCAAAAAAAAGTGAGCAGTACGAAAACTCCACGTTTTCAACCAGACTGGTTTTTTAGGGACCAATAAGGAGAGATATGCAAATTCGACATAGCTTTATTTCATTTTTTTAAGGTTTCATTTAGACGAAGTTACGTGCGCGCACGTAACTTCGTCTAAATGAACCTTAAAAAAATGAAATAAAGCTATGTCGAATTTGCATATCTCTCCTTATTGGTCCCTAAAAAACCAGTCTGGTTGAAAACGTGGAGTTTTCGTACTGCTCACTTTTTTTTGCAATGTGTAGGAACCAGTGGGGAATCCCCGCTCGTTTGGAAAGGTGCCAAGGAAAGGCATACAAATAGCATGTAGTTTCAAAACGTGTTTAATCACGTTTCTTGAATGAAGTATCTGTACTGTATATTCAAGAGGTGAAATCAATAAAGAGCTTGTTACTTACTTACAAATATTTTTTAATTTCTTGAACGAAATTTCCGTATTGTGTGTATCCAAGAGTTGACTTCAAGAAAGAAATTGTTACGTACTGAAAATTTTTTCATAATTTCTTGAATTAAATTTCCCACATCGTGTAGCTAAGTGAAAATTGTTTGTGATAAAGAAAAAAAAGCTACTTACTTGCGATTTTTTCATAATTTCTTGAATGAAGTATCTGTACTGTATATCCAAGAGGTGAAATTAATAAAGAGTTTGTTACTTACTTACAAATATTTTCATAATTTCTTGAATGAAATTTCCGTATTGTGTATCCAAGAGTTAACTTCAAGAAAGAAATGGTTACTTACTGAGAATTTTTTTCATAATTTCATGAATTTAATTTCTACATCGTATATCTAACTCGTGAAAACAATAAAGTTTGTTACTTACTTAGAATTTTGTCATAATTTCTTGAACGAAATGTCTTTTTTTTTTTTTTATTTCCAAACGAGCGGGGATTCCCCCACTGGTTCCTACACATTGCAAAAAAAAGTGAGCAGTACGAAAACTCCACGTTTTTCAACCAGACTGGTTTTTTAGGGACCAATAAGGAGAGATATGCAAATTCGACATAGCTTTATTTCATTTTTTTAAGGTTCATTTAGACGAGTTACGTGCGCGCACGTAACTTCGTCTAAATGAACCTTAAAAAATGAAATAAAGCTATGTCGAATTTGCATATCTCTCCTTATTGGTCCCTAAAAAACCAGTCTGGTTGAAAACGTGGAGTTTTCGTACTGCTCACTTTTTTTTGCAATGTGTAGGAACCAGTGGGGAATCCCCGCTCGTTTGGAAAGGTGCCAAGGAAAGGCATACAAATAGCATGTAGTTTCAAAACGTGTTTAATCACGTTTCTTGAATGAAGTATCTGTACTGTATATTCAAGAGGTGAAATCAATAAAGAGCTTGTTACTTACTTACAAATATTTTTTATAATTTCTTGAACGAAATTTCCGTATTGTGTGTATCCAAGAGTTGACTTCAAGAAAGAAATTGTTACGTACTGAAAATTTTTTCATAATTTCTTGAATTAAATTTCCCACATCGTGTAGCTAAGTGAAAATTGTTTGTGATAAAGAAAAAAAAAGCTACTTACTTGCGATTTTTTATAATTTCTTGAATGAAGTATCTGTACTGTATATCCAAGAGGTGAAATTAATAAAGAGTTTGTTACTTACTTACAAATATTTTCATAATTTCTTGAATGAAATTTCCGTATTGTGTATCCAAGAGTTAACTTCAAGAAAGAAATGGTTACTTACTGAGAATTTTTTTCATAATTTCATGAATTTAATTTCTACATCGTATATCTAACTCGTGAAAACAATAAAGTTTGTTACTTACTTAGAATTTTGTCATAATTTCTTGAACGAAATGTCTTTTTTTTTTTTTTTTTATCCAACAGGTGAATTCAAGAAAGAATTTGCTACTTAGACTGAGAATTTTTTCATAATTTCTTGAATTAAATTTCTACGTCGTATATCTAACTCGTGAAAACAATAAAGAGTTTGTTACTTACTTAGAATTTTGTCATAATTTCTTGAACGAAATTTCTTTTTTGTTTGTCCAGCAGGTAAATTCAAGAAAGAATTTGCTACTTAGTTACAATTTTTTCATAATTTCTTGAATCAAATTTCCGTATTGCGTATCCAAGAGTTGACTTCAAGAAAGAAATTGTTACTTACTGAGAATTTTTCAATAATTTCTTGAATTAAATTTCTACATCATTTAGCTAAGTGAAAATTGTTTGTGATAAAGAGAAAAAAAAAGTTACTTACTTGCGATTTTTTCACAATTTCTTGAATGAAGTATCTGTACTGTATATCCAAGAGGTGAAATCAATAAAGAGTTTGTTACTTACTTACAAATATTTTCATAATTTCTTGAATGAAATTTCCGCATTGTGTATCCAAGAGATGACTTCAAGAAAGAAATTGTTACTTACTGAGAATTTTTTCATAATTTCTTGAATCAAATTTCTACATCGTGTATCTAAGTCATGAAATTCTTGAATGAAATTTCCGTATGGTGTATCCATGAGTTGACTTCAAGAAAGAAATTGTTACTTACTGAGAATTTTTTCCTAATTTCTTGAATTAAATTTCTACATCGTGTAGCTAAGTGAAAATTGTTTTGATAAGAGAAAAAAAAAGTTACTTACTTGCGATTTTTTCATAATTTCTTGAATGAAGTATCTGTACTGTATATCCAAGAGGTGAAAACAAAAAGAGTTTGTTACTTACTTACAAATATTTTCATAATTTCTTGAATGAAATTTCTGTATTGTGTATCCAAGAGTTGACTTCAAGAAAGAAATTGTTTTTTTTTTTCATAATTTCTTAAATGAAATTTTCGTATTGTGTATCCAAGAGTTGACTTCAAGAAAGAAATTGCTACTTACTGAGAATTTTTTCATAATTTCTTGAATTAAATTTCTACATCGTGTATCTAAGTCATGAAAACAATAAAGAGTTTGTTACTTACTTGGAATTTTGTCATAATTTCTCGAACGAAATGTCTTTTTTGTTTATTCAGCAGGTGAATTCAAGAAAGAATTTGCTACTTACTTACAATTTTTTCATAATTTCTTTAATGAACTGTCTTTTTTATTTACCCAGGAGGCGAATTCAAGAAAGAATTTGCTACTTACTTAAAATTTTTTGATAATTTCTTAAATGAAATTTCTGCATTGTGTATCCATGAGGTAACATGAGTGTGTTACCTATTTAGAATTCCTTCATAATTTCTTGAATGAAATTTCAGTATTGTGTATCCAATAGGGGAAAAACAATAAAGACTTTATTACTTACTTGCGATTTTATTATTATTTCTTGAATTAAATATCTGTATTGTGTCCGGGAAGCGAATTCAAGAAAGCTATTGTTACTTACTTACAATTCCTTCATAATTTAATGAAATGAATAAAACTATTCTAAAGAATAAAGACGGGTTAAGCTTAAAGATATTTATTGCTTAAACGTATTAACATATTTTTGAAAGAATTTGCTACTTACTTACAATTTTTGATAATTTCTTAAATTAAATTTCTGCATTGTGTATCCATGAGGTAACTTCAAGACAGAGTTTGTAGCTTACTTAGAGTTTCGTCATAATTTCTTGAATGAAATGTCTTTTTTTATTTATCCAGGAGGTGAATTCAAGAAAAATTTGTCCCCATGTGTCTGACAATAGATGTATGCAAATTCCTTTTCTTACATCTCCGACGTTTTATTAGACATTCTAAACGTTTGATATGCTAGCTTACTCTAAAAATAATGAACACATAACAATGTAATGCAAAATATATTTTTAATGAAATAATGCTATGTAGAATATTAATACAAAAAATATATTATGATACATTATTAATATCAACAATTAACTTTGGACATTTTGAATCTGTTCCATAAAATAGTTCACCATGTTCTCTCTTGATATTATAGCTATTGTCTTCTCTTAGTTCGTAATCAGTAGAATAATCATTATTCCATTTTGAGTCATACACAATTTTTACTGGTGTCTCATCAAAAGGCTCAATATGCTTTTCGTCTTTGGTATTATTTGGTTCAATGACTGTTTGACCAATGGCAGTAACGTTTGCTGGTGCTTTGTTTTTCATCGATTCATCTTTATATTCCATCGTGATATTTTCTGACAATGCCCTTTTTATTTTTCTGGCAATTTCACTGTCTATTATCACATTATTTTTACACAGGTAACAGTTTCGGCACGTAGACAAGATATGGTTTACGATATTAGTAGAAGAGTAGGTCTTTCTTTTATTGATCTTCCGTTGAATGCTAATACCTGAAAGGTGACGATTGGATGTATCAGTAGGTAATGTGTTACCTGCAACAGTAGCAAGGAGTTGTCCTCTATCATCAATGATTATTTTTATGTTGGCATTCTCTTTGAGTGCAATCATCTCTGGAGATCTCAATCTCGCATAACCACCAACATAAGAGTTGAATTTTTTCGGTATTCCAAAGAAATTTAATTCCTTACTGTCATGACAATGCATGCATACATTTCCAATAGTGCTACCACCTGTACTTGTTTCAAAGTTTAAATATTTCTCTTTGTCGGCATTCAATGCTACAATAACCTTGTTATGTAAACACACTTTATTAAAATGCTCCATCTTCACTTTTTTTTTAAAAGATATGACTTATGTGTTTATCGTTCCACTGCGTAAAAAATACTGATTTAATACATGCAATAGATTAGGTTGTGTCAATAACCAGTCATAGAATACCAGTGGGAAAGTCACATCGTGTCTCTGACCAATCACAGAGCGCTGTCAATAACCGGTCATAGAATGCCAGTGGGAAAGTCACATCGTGTCTCTGACCAATCACAGAGCGCAATTGTTAGAACTGTAAGCATATTTTGACATTTTAAGTTATGTACAGAAAGAAAAAAATAAATAAAGTTGAAAAATTTCGAAGTTTTAAAAAAGTTTGAATTAAACACTTTTAGGATATCGAGTGTCTTTACTGAAAAAACTACTGCATTACAGAGTCTCTCAAACCCCTTAAAGCTCTTTTAAAAGATACAAAAACTACTTATTTAACACAAAAATTTCGTTTTTAATGACCACCAAGTAAAGAAAAACCACACGGAAACAGGCATCTGAGTCTCTCAAACCCCTTAAAGCTCTTTTAAAAGATACAAAAACTACTTATTTAACACGAAAATTTTGTTTTTTAATGACTACCAAGTAAAGAAAAACCACACGGAATTAGGCAACTGAGTCTCTCAAACCCCGTAAAGCTCTTTAAAAGATGCAAAAACTACTTATTTAACACAAAAATTTCGTTTTTAACGACCACCAAGTAAACAAAAACCTCACGGAAACAGGCAACTGAGTCTCTCAAACCCCTTAAAGCTCTTTTAAAAGATAGAAAAACTACTTATTTAACACAAAAATTTCGTTTTTAATGACTACCAAGTAAAGAAAAACCACACGGAATTAGGCAACTGAGTCTCTCAAACCCCGTAAAGCTCTTTTAAAAGATACAAAAACTACTTATTTAACACAAAAATTTCGTTTTTAACGACCACCAAGTAAAGAAAAATCACACGGAATTGGGCAACTGAGTCTCTCAATCCCCGTAAAGCTCTTTTAAAAGATACAAAACTACTTATTTAACACAAAAATTTCGTTTTTAATGACTACCAAGTAAAGAAAAATCGCACGGAATCAGGCAACTGAGTCTCTCAAACCCCTTAAAGCTCTTTTAAAAGATACAAAAACTACTTATTTAACACAAAAATTTCGTTTTTAATGACCATCAAGTAAAGAAAAATCACACGGAATTATGCAACTGACTCTCTCAATCCCCGTAAAGCTCTTTTAAAAGATACAAAACTACTTATCTAACACAAAAATTTCGTTTTTTAATGACCATCACGTAAAGAAAAATCACACGGAATTAGGCGACTGAGTCTCTCAATCCCCGTAAAGCTCCTATAAAAGTTACAATAACTACTTATTTAACACAAAAATTTCGTTTTTAATGACCATCAAGTAAAGAAAAATCACACGGAATTAGGCAACTGAGTCTCTCAATCCCCGTAAAGTTCTTTTAAAAGATACAAAAACTACTTATTTAACACGAAAATTTCGTTTTTAATGACCATCAAGTAAAGAAAAATCACACGGAATTAGGCAACTGAGTCTCTCAATCCCCGTAAAGCTCTTTTAAAAGATACAAAAACTACTTATTTAACATAAAAATTTCGTTTTTAATGACCATCAAGTAAAGAAAAAAATCACACGGAATTAGGCAACTGAGTCTCTCAATCCCCGTAAAGCTCTTTTAAAAGATACAAAAACTACTTATTTAACACAAAAATTTCGTTTTTAATGACCATCAAGTAAAAAAAAATCACACGGAATTAGGCAACTGAGTCTCTCAATCCCCGTAAAGCTCTTTTAAAAGATACAAAAACTACTTATTTAACACAAAAATTTCGTTTTTAATGACCATCAAGTAAAGAAGAATCACACGGAATTAGGCAACTGAGTCTCTCAATCCCCGTAAAGTTCTTTTAAAAGATACAAAAACTACTTATTTAACACAAAGAACCCCCATGTAACTGAACCCCTGTATAACTGAAACCCCTGTACAACTGAACCTCCGTGCTAAATTTCATTACGTTTAATATCTAGCCACCAAATGCTCCAAGTCTCAGAAGAAAAAGGGATTTTGAAAACAGGGAGCCCGATTTACGAAAAAAAAAAAAAGGGATACCCCCCGTGCAACTGAACCCCCCTTGTAACTGAACCCGTGTATAACCGAAACCCTCCGTGCAACTGTATCCCCTTTAACTGAACTCTCGTGCAACTCACCCCTCTATGCAACCCACCCCCCTCATAACACTTTTCAGCCATTTCTTTTTAAATTGACAATATTTTTCAAACGTTACTTACGTATTATACAGACCACATCGGCGAGGTAAAGCTAGGTCAAGTCACAATGTCATTCTATCGTTACTTTTCAATTAAGCTATTGAATACTTTCTAGCAATGTCCCTTGTAAGCGTCTACGCAAATATCTTTTCGCAAAAAATTCGCAAAATCTCGTAAACTAAAGAAGTAATTACCCTTTTCAACATTAATTACCCCTTTTTTGCAAATGCTTGCATATCCCATTACCCCTTTTTGCAATGGTTAATCAAACATCTCCGATTGTAAAAGCATTAAAAAATTTTCCAATTACTAATTACCCTTTTTTTTTTATTAAAATCCTGATCACCAATCAAGTCATACACGTTCCTCTTGGCAAAGAGTGTGATGACATGTTTACCTACCAGAAAAACCTGTTTGTACGCGGGCGTACTGCCAGGGAACGTAAAGTGGGCAAATTCAATATGTAATTACTACTAGTATATGCATAAAAAATCCCAACTTTTACTGTTTTAAGTAAGTATTTTACCCGTTTTTCTTACAAATAAATATCTTTTACTTGTATTTTTATTAAGAAATTTTGAAAATCAGCAATTTGCTTATTCGCTATAAATTGACATCAATGTTTTAAGAATATTACAGCCCTTAAGTTCAAGTTACTTGCACCTGGAAATATGTATTCTCACGGTTCTAATCGTGGAAGCAAATATCCATGTTAGATATTAATACTATTATTGACATTGCTAATCAAAACAGGGGATAGAAAACTAAACAAATAAGGAAGTATTCGGGTAAAAAATTAACTTTTAGATAGAAAACTGTATAATTATCAGAAATAAAACAAAACTAAGATTCGTATCTAATATGTTCATGTAATTGACTGTAAAAAGTACGTAAAATAGTAGCAGTAAAACAAATCTTGACCTTGTTGGAAACTTAAACTCTTCTTTATATCTCGAATAAATGCCAAAAATTAGAAATTCGCCCTTACTCATTTGATAGGATGGCAAATAAATGACAAATGACCCGTAAAAAATACAAAACGACGATGGCTTCTTGCCTCCCTATGCTTCAGGTAATTATGCTCAACGTCGTACAAAGTAAATAACTGTCCATTAAGCTGAAGATACGACTTTATCAAGGCCGTACCCAAGATTTTTTTTTTCGGAGGGGGTTTTACTCAAAAAAAAATTTTCGGGGGGGGTACACAAAAAACTCAAAAAAACGCTTACAAAATTTGTTTATATCCATTTTTGTTACGTTTTTACGAGTCAGACAAACCTTTCGGGGGGGGGGGTCAAACCCCCGCCCCCCTATGGGTACGGCCTTGGACTTTACTATGCTTTTGTGATTTCGGTTGCAACATATGAAGCATAGACATGGACCCTAAAAGCCGATGACAAACACAGACTGATGGCTTTCGAAATTAAATCAATCTGAAAACTTGCTGGAATCACTCATCTGGATTATATGTGAAATGAACAGCCACAGTCTTCTATAGACTACACTCAAACCATTATGCAGAGCAACCAGCTTCAACACCTTTAATGTTCAGGACACGACCAGCGTATGTCCCTGGCCCAAGTGCCCAAAATAGCTTTTTAGGAAGAATTAACACCTCTCGTCAAAGAGGACGACCTCCCAAGCGTTGGAAGGAAACTTTTTCCGGCCACCCCTTCTATGCACAGCTGAGGACTGCGACAAACAGGAAGGCATACTGGCATACTGAATACACTGTGGTGATACTATCAGAGATGAAGCTCCGATTCGGACAACCCTGCCTGATGAGAATTAATTATGTAAGTAAAAGCAAACAAGTGGAAACATATAGATCCAGATATTTCAAAACAGCCGTAAAATTGTTCGAAAAATTCGCATTGAAAAATTGAAAATCACCGCGAAGCGCATTGAAAACCCCTTTGATTTGTTTAAGTTAAAAACACTGACTATCTTAAAAGTTTGCTGTCGACAAGTGAATATCACCATTAGAACATAAGACGGTAGTTCAACTTAGACAGACTTTTCACTATGGTGCCAGGAGCATTAACTAATATTTTTGATAAGCCTATAGTGTATAATAACCTGTGAGCATTAATTTTTTTTTCTTAGCAATGTGTTTTACGACTAAAAATGTAAGAGATAATCAAGAGCTTTTACATAAGATCCAAAAGAAACAATAATAAACAACCTGAAAAACTCATTTGAATCTTATTAGCTATGATAAAGATGAAACGATATTTTGTACAAGTAAAAAACTTAATAAGATGTCATAAATTTGACATGTCAAGCTACATGAAGCCTGAAAATTCAGCAAAAAATTTATTCCCTCGCTCGAGAGAGAGAACATTTGAACCATTTTAAGGTAAGGCCACGGCAAAAAAAATGCAGCTTTATTTTTTATTTTATCTTTACTTATAGAAAATATTCTTACAAATAAATAAAATTAAAAAATAATCAAGTGTTTTGACGTCAAAAGTCAAGAGAAATTAAAAAAGGACTTGGTGTGATTAGCTTCTGAAAGACCCATTTGAGTCTTCTCCTCTACAATGAAGAGAAAACCATAAATTAGACATGTCTGCTACAAGAAAACTTAAAAATCCAATAAAAGACTAATGCATTCTGTCGCTCTGAAAGAGACGGCTTATATTTTTCTTCCTCTTCTGTGGCAAAAGAATTTGAAATCTACTTCAATTACCATAAATATGCAATTCATTCAAAAGCGGTGTTAGAAGAGATTACAATGTTCCGTGAATTGGGAGGAAGAAAGACAAAGGAATTAAAAGCAGGAGAATTTAGTCGCCCTCAGAAGAGCAGTAATCGTTAGCAAAAACTTAATCTTTATCAACAAAAAGAAGTTTTCTTCTTTTTGTTAATAAAAAGAAGTCTTTTTATCAACTTCTTCTTCTTAAAGAAGAAGAAGTTTTTCTTCTTCTTTACATAAATCTCAATACCCTTTTCTGCTAAGTCCACGCTCATTTCAGTAGCGTCATTCAATTACCAATCAAGTCAAAACTTATGAACCGTCTTTTTTAACGTAATTTTTCGTAAAACTTTTATGCCGAATCAGTCACTGAATCTACATTCCTCTTTACCAGAAGAATAGGGGTATAATTTGAATTTGTGACTCGAGACACAAAATTCAAATAGTCCTTTACAATATTTAAAAATCTGCTAAAGTACCCAATAAATTTAAAAGATCTGTATTTAAAAAAGTATCATCTTTCATATAGTTCAAAATTAGATTCACAAGCTCTTTCTTAACATAAATTAAATTAAAAAAAAACAAAATTTTTAACTGAAAGTAAGGAGCGTCATTAAAACTTAAAATGAACAGAAATTATTGCGTATATGGAAGGGGCTGTCCCCTTCTCAACGCCCCGCTCTTTACGCTAAACTTTTAATTGTTTTAAAAAGTAGAGTTGTGAGAAAGAGTCAAACTTTAGCGTAAAGAGCGAGGCTTCGAGGATGGGACAGCCCCTTTCATATCCGGAATATTTTCTTTCGTTTTAAGTTTTAATGTCGCTCATTACTTTCAGTTAAAAAAAAAACTTTTTTTATTTAATTTCTGAACGTTTTTGAATTAATGCAGGTTTTGAATTTGGATCACCGTATATGAATGATGAAAAAGAAATTTGCATATTAGTTTTACTTTTTTAACTAATAATAACCTTATAATAACCTAAATTTGATTTCCCTCCCCCCCCCCATTTATTTAAGAATGACTCCTGAGTCACAAAGGCTGTTTAATTAGAATAATAACTTCTTTTTAAAAGTAAAAAAAAAAACTTTAGCGTAAGAGTCAGCTATTGAAGAGAGGCAACCCCCCTTATATACGTAATATTTTCTGTTTCCTTCATGGAAATTCTGTTTTCTGTTTCCCTTCATGGAAATTCTCTTCCCCCATGAAAACTTTCTCCATGGAAATATCGTCCCACGTAATCCCCTCCCTCCGAACCCCCACCAGAAAAAATCCCCCTGAGAACGTCGGTATACTTCCCAATAACAAAACTATATGTAAAAGTGGGCAAAGTTCATAACTTTTAGCTCTTCCCCCGGGGACTGTGGGGGATTAAGTCGTCCTCAAAGACATAGTTATTAGGTTTTTCAACTATGCTGAACAAAATGGTTGTCTCAAATTTGATCGAGTGACCTTGAGAGAAAAAATGTGCGTGGGAGGGAGCCTAGTTGCCCTCTGATTTTTTGGTCACTTGAAAAGGGCACTAGAACTTTTAACTCCCGTTTGAATGAGCCCTCTCGCGATATTCTAGGACCACTGGGTCGATACGATCACCTCTGGGAAAAAAAAAACAAATAAACATGCATACGTGATCTTTCTACTGGCGAAAAATACAAAATTCCATATTTTTGTCGATAGGAGCTTGAACCCTCTAAAGCAGGGTTATTTGATATGCTGAATCTGATGGTGTGATTTTCAAGAAGAATCTTTGACTTTAGGGGATGTTTCCCCTTTTGTTCGAAAATAAGGCAAAATTTTTCAGACTCGTAACTTTTGATGGCTAAAACTAAATTAGTAGAGATGCCTTATTGACTCCGATCAGGGCTCCTTATATGGGCATAGAGTCATTAGTGAGAATGGGGTCAATGACCTCTTTCTCCAGGTGTGTTTTTTTGGCACGCCCTCAGCGAATGTCAATGTTGTTATTGTTTCCGAGGCAAAATGCCAAGGTCAATGTTGTTTTGAACAGAGTCATTAGAGAGAACACGTGGTTAATGGGGTCAATGTTGTTGTCGTTCGAAGCAAAGTTAATGACACTTCCTTCCTGTTTGAGGCAGATGTTATGATCCAATTTGTTGTTGTTATTTGAGCCAGATGTTGTTGTCGTTCGAAGCAAAGTTAATGACATTTCTTTCCTGTTTGAGGCGGATGTTATGATCCAATTTGTTGTTGTTTCCGAACCAGATGCTATGATCCGAAAATAGTATTTGTTTCCGTGCCAAATGTTACGAGTTCCCGGGAAACAGCTACATCCCCCTTCTCAGCCAATCAGAGGGCTTTGTTTACATAACAATTCGACCTAGATATTTCGTATATAACGGGCATGCAATGCAATTCAATTATCAGAAACTATTGTGACACAGTGCAAACAACCTGACAATGGATAAATTTGATGAGCTTGAGATCTTGGCAGCCGCAATTAGCAATGTAAGTACATTTTTATTTTCAAATGAATTTTCCTTGGACACCCTCCAGTATATTCAGCTAAAACGCAAATATATTCCTCTACCCCCCCCCCCCCCCCACCATTGTTTTACAATCCCAAATTCTCGCAAAAAGAAATAGCATTTCGATAAATTCCTTCCCTCTATATTTCCAGCTAAATCCCCCCCCCATTGTTTTACAATCCCAAATTCTCGCAAAAGAAATACCATTTCAATAAACTCCTTCCCTCTATATTTCCAGCTAAATCCCCCCACCATTGTTTTACAATCCCAAATTATCGCAAAAAGAAATACCATTTCCATGGACATCCTACCCTCTATATTTCCAGCTAAATCCCCCCTCCCCCCACCATTGTTTTACAATCCCAAATTCTCGCAAAAGAAATACCATTTCAATAAACTCCTCCCCTCTATATTTCCAGCTAAATCCCCCCACCATTGTTTTACAATCCCAAATTATCGCAAAAAGAAATACCATTTCCATGGACATCCTACCCTCTATATTTCCAGCTAAATCCCCCCTCCCTCCACCATTGTTTTACAATCCCAAATTCTCGCAAAAGAAATAGCATTTCAATAAATTCCTTCCCTCTATATTTCCACCTAAATCCCCCCTCCCTCCACCATTGTTTTACAACCCCAAATTCTCGCAAAAAGAAATAGCAACTCAATAAATTCTTTCCTTTTATATTTCCAGCTAAAAGCGTTCACTTACTTTTGTCAATCTTTAATGAAAATGCCGCTCTGGTTTTGACACACGGCTCAATGCAAGGTTAAAATTAGCAGTCACCCTCTTTCCGGTTTACAAACGCGGCAGCCAAAGGACTATTCTTCTGTCAAATTAAAACACTGAGGCAATTGTAATAATTAGGCACAGACGCAATGCGCTATTTTGGAGAAGAGGAACAGATTATTTTCAAGCTTTCTTTCGATAAAGTTTCTTTTATATTCCCAGGCGCGAATCCAGGATTTTTGTTGGGGGAGGGGGTTAGCGCTTTTATTAGAGATAGAAAAGATAATTGCTTCTTCATCATTTAGTGATTTTAGCTATAACATTTGAATAAAAGCTAGTAAGATATGCCTTTCGCTTGAATAAAACACATGATTAACTCTATGAGAGGGATGGCTTAATTTTCCTAAATTTGGGGCCGGGAGGGGAGCGTGAATCCAGGATTTTTGCTGGGAGGGGGTTAGCGCTTTTATTAGAAATAGAAAAGATTATTGCTTCTTCATCATTTAGTGATTTTAGCTATAACATTTGAATAAAAGCTAGTAAGATATGCCTTTCGCTTGAATAAAACACATGATTAGCTCTATGAGAGGGATGGATTAATTTTCCTAAATTTAGGGGAGAGAATATGGGTTTTGTGCTTTCTTAGTGATAAACTAAACAAAATTATGTTTAATAACTTTCCTTCTTTAAAAAGGGAGAAATTATTTTGATTTGATTTTTCTTCTCTTCTTTTTAAGGCAAATTATGAAGAATTTGCGGACCCTATGTCTGACGCAAATAGCGATGAATGCGTGCCCCCTCCTGCTAAGAAGACGAGGGCCAATAATGCGCCCCCTGCCATGCATTATGATCGCTGGCCAAAGCCCCCCAGCTCCGCACTACCTGTCCAAGTGCAGCCTGCCAGAAAGTTAAAGAGAGAGTGGGTGAATAGCTTCAATGCCGAAGCCCCACCTACACAAGCTTTTTCAAGGGGCTCAGAAGCTACCCCGGCTGCACAAGTCACAGCTCCTGCACAAGAAATTAACGTCGGCCCCTCCACCCTCCAACAGACGTTACCTGGGCCTTCAAGACAAGCCATAGGCCAAACATTGGCTCCTTCTCACGCAATATCTGAGCTATCAGCTCCCCATCAAGTGCCAGTGCACTCTCCGTCAAGTCCTGAGCCTTCCATGCAAGATAGAAGGGTTGGCTCCTTCAAGCAAGTCATAGACCAACCAATGGCTCCCTATCATGTAATGGTCAAGCCTCCAGCTTTCTGTCAAGTGGTTGATCAATTTGAAGACGTGAGTATTTTTTTTCAATCAAGTAAGCTATTTTTTAGCTGCTAGAGAGCCTTTACTTTTGTCTTTTCACTTTTTTCTATCATTCAGGACCAAGAAATATCTAAACAAACCGATTTTTCAACACTGTGTAAAAGTATATCTCAGAGATTTATTAACCCCCCTCACAACCCTTATTTTCTCTGCCCTCCCTCAGAGATATCTAAATATATTTTTGCAGAGAAACCATTCTTTTCTAATCTTTGCTATCGCGCCGCTATCTCATAAGTGATTATTTTTAGATAATTTCAATTAATGCTCACCATTTGAAACTCAAAATCCCCTATTTTTCACACTTAGTTTTAAGAGAGAGATTATTCTATTTGTCACATATGGATCCCGTAATTTACACGGAATATTTCTTCGTGCCAAAGATTTTAGTGAGGGGAAACCGACTTAACGGTTCAATCCTGGAACACTCACGCGGTGGCTTACAATAATTGAGAGCTAATGAAGAGTTCGCCGAACCTATAGAATGGAATTAGAGAGAAACTTGGAATTATGCGGTCTAAGCAAATATTTTTTGGGACATTATGTAAACGGGCGGAGCCAGTGGGACCAGGAAGCACCCGGGGAAGCGCCGGGGGGAGCGGGGAAGCGCCGGGGGAAGTGCCACAGGGATGCCCCCCCCCCCCAAAAAAAAAAAAAAAAAAAAAAAAATCCTATGTCATATCTTAGATCGTCGTTAAGCTATTTTTTTCATTTATAGGTTGTCCTGGTCCCCTACTCGCCGTCTAGTGAAGAAGGGGAAGAAGATGCATCTTTGGAGTCCCCCAACAATCTAACATGGGACGATAGCATTGAAGTACCTGACAATATTGATGAGTTTTTAGATGATTTTTTTAAAGTAGATAATAGCGCAGTTGAACTGGTAGACTTGAGCCAAAATACCTTGCAAATTTTAGACGATTTCACTGGGAACCCTCCTCCCACTGATTACCCACTTCAAACAGCTGAAGTGGAACAGAGTCCAAATATTGTTGAACAAGTAGGGGGAGGGGATACATCTTTCCCAGACTTTCAGCTGTCCAATACAATATTGAATAATATAGTTGTTTTCACTGCAACATTCGGGGATCCATTTAATACACTAATGGGGGGAAATTTTGTTTTTGATCCAGTAGAGATTGTGCATGCATATGTAGACAAAATTCGTGCGCTACTGGAGAACCAAATTCAATTGTGGGGGGGTAGGGATTCAATTAAGGTTTCAATTGTTTTAAAGGTTTTTTATTTGAATGAGGGAAAAAGCGAGGTTTACTATCATTTTATACATTCCGAGATGCGCATAATTTATCCAAATTTAGAAAATTTTGAGGGTGTTTTTTAGTGAGTGGGTAGGGCAAATTATTGCGCATCTCGAGAACTATAATGAAAATGGGAGTGGCTCAGTAGTTTTATTTATTGAAAATTTAAGTGTAAATATATGTAAAATTAAGAAAGATTTTATTTTAAGAGGGGGGGCAGGGTCTGAGAGGTCAGTAGTTTTAAATTATAATCCAGATCTAGTAGGTTGTCGTGGTGTCCAGCGGATCTGTTTTGAAACAGATCAAATGTGTTTCCGATATGCTTTCCTCATATCAGCCTTTCAGCCTCTAGCACGTGATGCTACTAAGAAGAATTTAGATCACTGGGCTGTACATGGGAAGGAAGGGTCCCATTTCCCAGTAGTAGATTTTTCATGCTTAGAAGGAAAATACCCAGTAACGCTAAAATCCATTGACATGTTTGAAAGGGCTAATGCTCATTTAAATATCGGCGTTACTGTGGTACAATACGAAACAGAATTTAAAGATGGGGCTCGTTCAAAAAAGAAGGGGGTGGTATTCCCAGTGAGGGGCCCGTCAGTTGATTTGGTTAAACACTGGGTTTGGTTGCTTTACACGCCGCCTAGTCAACCAAACACAGTCGGACATTTTAACCCGATCACTGACATTAGTAGAGTTCTGGGGGAGGGTAAGACTAGGGGGACACGTTTCTACTGTCCAACATGCCTGTCTCGATTTTGGACTGAACTAAAGCTCCGAAATCATATGAGACACTGTAGACGGCATGGGTACCAGACAGTGGAAACGGTTTCAGGGGATAGGGCCATTCTACGTTTTAAAAACTTCCAGAATACTCTTCTCCAATGCAACAAAATATCTTTGGACTGCGAAGCTAAGCTGGTGGAGGTGAATGACCCACAATATCCAAACCGTATCAAAGAACACCAGGCCATTGCAGTGTCCTACGCCCACACGCAAAGAGATAATTCTAATACCATGCGGTTGTTAGAAGTAGTGGAAACATTGGATGAGGGCGATGAGTGCATGGTCAAGGCATTGACTAAACTGATTGGCACGGCTAATGGTGCTATTTCTCGTTTGAGAAATACGCATTATCCAATGGTGCTGTCTGCAGAGGATCGTCTCGCGATTAAAAATCAAAAATATGTTGGGTATGTAAGGGGGAGTTTGTAGAGGAGGATAAGGGGACTAAAGGGAAAAGAGGGGGGAGGGGGAAAGTCAGAGACCACGACCACTTGTGGCAGGAAATATCATCTGGGGGTAGTAATTTTAGAGGGGTAGCGCATCAATCGTGTAACTTAAACGTTAGCCAACAGTTTTTTATCCCAGTTTTTATTCATAACTCTAACTATGACTTAAAATTTATTTTACCGGCACTGGCACGTATGCATAGGGAGGGAGGGGGAGTAGATAGTCCGTGGGTAAATAATTCATTTACCTACAACATCATTCCCAAATCAGCCGAGAAGAAGTTGTTGGTTCTCGAACTGAAATGGCAGGTAGTGGATAATGAGCGTACGTGCTGGAATAAAATTAGGTTTTTAGATTCTTTTAGTTTTTTCCCCAAATCCCTTAGTCAACTAATTCAAGTGCAGAAAAGCGACAATTTTGATAGCTTTCCCTTGCTTAAACAGCACTTTCCAGACAGTGAAATGTATGACTTATTAACCAGCAAAGGTGTATATGCATATGATTATTACTGTTCTGGCGCTCGCTTAAGCGAGGAGAAACTACCTCCAATTGAAGCTTTTCACAATTCACTCACCAACAGTGAATGCACAGTCGAGGAGTACGAGTTTGCCAAGAAGGTGTGGGCTAAGGGGGATTGTAAAAATGGGTGGGATTATTGTAGACTGTACTTGGCCAGTGACGTTCTAACTCTGTTGGATATAGTCTGTAAGAATACAGACCAGATCTATTCAGAGTTTGGGCTAGATATAGGATATTATTTTTCTACACCACATTTAGTAATGGATTTAATTTTAAAAATTAGCAGGGAGGAAATAGGCCTAATCACGGATGTAGACCAACACCTTTTTGTAGAGCGTTCAATGAGGGGAGGGTATGTTTTTCACGGGGACCGGGTCTTATCAACCGATCAAAGCGGACAAAGCACCGGTGTAAAGTCAAATGCAGTGTTCTTGGACATGAACTCGTTGTACCCCTCGGCAATGTCCCACTACTCTTTGCCATGTGGGAACTATCAATGGCTTGAGAATCCTTGTGAGTTCCCCGACATTAACACCGTCGAGGACAACGGGCCACAAGGATGGTTCTTTGAAATTGACGGTCACATTCCACTGGCCCTTCACGACTCAGTCAAAGATTTTGTTTTTCCCTGTATCAATCGACCAGTGACCAGGGACTCGTTGAGCCCCTACAATCGGTCATTGGTTGAGGATATGGGGATGCATTGGACTCCCTCTAAACAGAAACTGATTGCTGATTTGGACCCTAAGGAGAATATCGTTGTTCACCATGTGCTTTTGCACTGGATGGTGAACAATGGTTTCAAAATCACCAAAATACATAGGGTCCTTCAGTTTAATCAGAAACCTTATTTGAAAACGTTTATCGATACTTTTGTCGATAAACGTTCTAGGGCAAATTCAAAGGTGGAGAAGGAATTGTACAAGCTCATTCTAAATTCAGCGTTTGGCAAAATGTGCGAAAGCGTACGTAACAGATCTCGCTGTGACGTCGTGACTGACCCTCTAGAGTGTGCACGAATTATTGCCGACCCTAATTTTACATCATTCACGAGCATAGAGGCCGGCATGGTTCTTCTACACAGGAAAAAGCGAAACGTAGTACTGAACAAGAATATCGCAGGAGGTAGTTCAGTACTAGAAATTTCAAAAAAAGCTCATGTTGTCGTTCTTTTACAATGTGTGCAAGGTGCAATGGCCACGGGAGGGGGAGGTTCAAGTATATTATGGGGATACAGACTCTCTACTGCTAAAAGTAAAAACTGAAGATTTATTGGGTGATTTGCAAAATGGGGTGCACATCAGCTCGCGGATGGATTTCACCAACTGGAATCCATCCCTCTATCCCGAGCTGGTGAAACGTCAAGCCCCCAACCAACTATTAAAATTAAAATCTGAAACGGGGGGTGACTTGATATCTAGGGGGGTGTTCCCGGGTCCCAAAGTTTATTGCGTGGAAACACATAGTGGGGATGAAAAGAAAACATGTAAAGGGGTGCCTACACACTTTGTAAAGAGCAATTTTAACATGAGCGTATACAAAGACTGTGTAGAAAGTAGCCTAGTGCCAAGAGCACAAGTGCTTGCAATTCGCTCTCTACAGTATAGAAATTATACTGTGAGAGTGGAAAAAATGCAATGTCATGTATATCTGGCAAGGTCTATGTGCTCGAGAACGGTGTGAGTGTCCTACCTCATGGCCACTATCGTATTTCAGATCGAGTTGAATGCGTAGACTATCGTAATCAACTTGGTCTGGATAAACTAATCTAACCAACTAACCGCCCAACCCATTCATGAATTAACTAACCCAATCTCACTACCTTAACCACTAACCCATAGCAGTGACGACAACTATTTTTCCATCGCAGCTCCCGGGGGGTGGGGGACCCTTCCCAAGGCCGGCTCCCGGGGGGTGGGGGCAGCAATCACTCTACTGTTCAACTGTGCTAGTTCCAAGTGTATTTTATTGTATAGAAAAGTGTTGTATAGAAAAAGTGTTGTACAAAAAGTGTTTTTTTTTGTACAGAAAAGTGCTGTAGATGGACAAAGGTGTTGTACAGAAAAGTGCTGTAGATGGACAAAAGTGTTGTACAAAAAGTGTTATCATTGTTCATGTTGAACAAGTTTTCATGTTGACCATGAAATTTTGTCAATTGTTCTTGTTGAACAAGTGTTTATCGTAATAAATGTTGCCATGAAATATTGTTTTTTGTTGTTCTTGAATAGACGGGAAAATTACTACTTATTCATTGGACACATATGATTTACAGTTAGTCATAGTCCGACTGTTGTCAACAGCATGTATCAATTTAAAACACCCTTCAGATCGTTTCTGTGTGGACCCTCAATGTCGGGGAAAACAACGCTTTTAGCTAGAATAATTCAAAATTGCGATAAAATGTTTTTGGAAAAACCGAAAAAAATCTACTATTGCTATAGTATTTGGCAAGAGTCCTATGATAAAATAAAAGCTATTGCCACAACCATACCAATACAATTCATAAGAGGACTTGATGTTTTCAATAGTATTGAACCAAACTCATGGCTGATTATTGATGATTTGGCTGAATCCATTGAACAGTTCTCACAGGAAATGCTGCAATTGTTCACTGTCCGATCTCATCATGAAAACATTTCCATAACCCTAGTTCTACACAATCTGTTTCATCAGAGCAAATGTATGCGAACCCTTGCTTTGAATTGCACTATCTATATTATCTATCGAGTCGTTCGTGATTCTAGCTCGCTCATAACTCTCAATAAACAGATATACCCCGGCGCCCCTAAATTTCTGTTGTCAGCGTACACTCAAGCGACTAGCAAGCCCTACGGTTACATTTTATTGGATCTTAATCAGAGCACACCCGAGGATCTTCGTGTAGTCACCGACATTTTCGACAATGAAATTACAGTATATCTTCCGGTGAATAGTAGAAAAGGCTATTAGTCGCTATCATGACACTGAAGAAACTACACGAACAACGGCATTTATTTTCTGTTTTAAGCACTTCAAAACCCTTGCTTAGGAAGGCTATACTCAAACATGGTGTCGACAATGATTTCATTAATCTAATATCTGAACTTTGTTTAAATTTAACTGAGGGCAATGTTCAACTGCCAGAAGGTGTTAGACAACAGACAAAGCAACATCGTTCCACTGTACGTGCCTTGGCTTGTAAAAATAAGGGAAACAAATTTAAAAGAAAACGACTCCTTCAAGCAGGTGGTAGCTTTTTGACACTTTTACTACCGATAATCGCAGGACTTGTAAACAGTTTTCTCTAGATGGCAAAACCCTATAAATTGACACCATTTGAACTTGTCCTCTCGCCCATCGAACATTTTGAAGACAATCTAAACAAATTCATTAATGATGAGAATATTGCCGATGATAAAAAACTGCTTTTACTTCAAGATGCATTGCGACGTATGGACAAACATAGACCTTATCGCGAGAGACCCATCGCCTCTAAACAAGAAACATCACAAGATTCTGCACAATCAAAGGAGAAGGAATTGAATTCGATTGTATTGAAAATTGGAAACCTACTGCCACTGTCCTATCGAGAACAGAGTAAAAGAGTATTATCTTATCTCATGTCGGAATCTGGTGATCAAGTTCAAGTCGACAGCGTAGGGAAACGAATTATAATTCGGGGAAAAAGTTATAATCTAGTTGATTTAATTTGTGATATGGTGACGAATCGTAAAGGACTCTTATCCTTTGATGATAATCTATACACCTTTCTAAATGCATCAAACTTTCCCAAAAGTCTTATTGGCAATAAGCAAATTCTAAAGAAATTAAATGAACATTCAACAACACCATTTAAAAAAGAAGAAGAAGAAGAAGATACTAGCACCACTGATTTACAACACCTGTGGCTGCTAGTCAAAAGCGAAGACGAATTGATTCACCCACCAGTGTGCAAAAGGGGAGTGGACATTACGCTACGTGTTTACGTTCAAAATGGATGAAGTTTTGAAAGGTGTCTATGAAAATATTGGTGAAGCGGGAAGTTTAAGTTCTCCCAAAACGCTTTCCAAAGTCTCCGACGCCACATTGAAAAAAGCAAAAGAGTATCTAGAAAATGAACCAAGTTACACACTACATCGGAATCATAGACTTCGCAGTAAACAATATCGTCAAACTAAAGCCTTTTTCCCTCTGCATATAATGCAAATGGACCTTTTAACTTTAGACGCAGTTCAACGACGTCACAATACACCCTACAAATATATTCTAGTGGCAATCAGTATTTTTAGTCGCTATGCCTATGCCATTCCGCTGCGATCAAAGAGAGGTGTTGAAGTTGCTCGGGCCATTGAAAGTATTCTTGAACAGGATTCCTATAGAAAAATTCAATCAGATCGTGGCAGTGAATTTGTTAACCCACATGTGCAAAAAGTTCTTTTGAAATATAATACAACACTCTATCATAGTCACAGCCCGATAAAGGCTGCATTGGCCGAACGATTAATAAGAACGATTCGTTTATTAATTTCAAGATATTGTACACTGAAAAATACATCTGCTTTTATTCACGATTTAGATAAAATCATGCAAATATACAACCATCGACCACATCGATCTCTGTCCAACTCTAGCCCTCGGGATGTTCACTACAGTGAGAATACATTTGATGCTTTTCTAAAGCAATACTCCAATGGCAATGAGAAGAAAAAGAAGAAATTCAATGTTGGTGATACTGTTCGAATTAATAGAACCAGCAATATTTTTGAAAAGGGGAATTATTATTATGGAGCACCGAACTTTTTAAAGTGTCCAAAATCCTAGACACCATACCCATAACTTATCGGCTACGAGATACCAAAGATGATGAAATTCTCGGTGGTTTTTATGAATATGAACTGCAAAAAGTTAGAAACACTAGTGAAATTTATCAAATTGAAAAGATATTAAAGAGTCGTACTCGTAGGGGCAAGAAGCAGTTGCTTGTTCGCTGGCTAGGATACAACTCGGATTTTGATTCTTGGGTCAGTGCTGAAGATATTAACAATGCCCAATGATTTCTATGTGACTTTCATGTCCAATATTTCTGATCCTCTCTACAATGACTTGAATAAAACAAGTGATTTTTGGACAAAACTCTCCCCCACCATCAAATTCGATGGAAAGTATGAAGTGGCTCTTGTCGACTGTATTCTCAAAAATACCTAGAACATCCTGAGAAAGGATCGTAAATATGAAATAAAAATTAGACCCTATGATTGGCCACCACCACCAGGTGATCAAGAACAAATTCAAAAAATCAATTGGTTGGATTATCCATATATTGAATTACCCTACGAGGAACTCACCTGTATGAATGATTTATGTCGTACTATTAATAAAAGAATTTCCGCTCGTAAAAAAGGAGCTTTTCATTTCAACTATTCAAAGGAGGAGGGCAAGATCTACATTAGTTCACCTATTGCCAGTGAAAAGATTATTCTCAATGATAACCTAAGGGATGTTCTTGGCTTTAAGCTCAATATAATCAATGGTAAAAAGTGCCGGAAACACTAATTTCATTTTTGCCGACTACCCGCCTGCCTTCTCCACAGACACTTGTATATTTCTCTATGCTTCATTTGTGGAAACATCTCGGGTTGGTAATTCAAATGTTCCCCTCCTACGAGTTCTTGAACGAAAAACCAATCAAGAACATATTCATCACTACAATATAAAGCATCTTCAGTATATTCCAGTAAACACTTCCTATTTGGAACTCTGTCAGTTAACATTAAGAACTGAATTGGGTGATCCAATAGCAATTTCAAAGGGGTTGGCTGTGATTACATGTCATTTTCGACCCATTCAGCGAGATGTCTAATAGAAAAGTGGTATTCACTTGTCCTGATATTGACTGCTATGTTAATACTCTTGGCCCAAGACAACAGGGCAATGGAATGGGACTATTACAAGGGCCGCTCGTCAATGTCTGGCTATGGTCTTGGCAGCTGGTTTGCTAAGCTGTTTCGCTCTTCACTACCACTGGCTAGAAAAATATCTTGTACCGGCTGCGACAGATTTTGCATCCTCTACACTATACGATTGGGGTTCTGGCAAGGATTTTAAAAAAAGTGCTACGGAAAATCTTAGGTCTAGTGCGCGAACCCTTGGCGAGAAATTGAAACAGAATGGTAAAGGTTTAAAAAGGTTAAGAAACAATGCATCACTCATCAGTCTCTACTCAGGACGGAAACGAAAGACATCCCTTTTGTCAAAGAAAAGAAAGCCAACACGTAGTGTAAACAGAAGCCCCAGGAAGAAAATTGTTAGATCGAAACTTGATTTCTTCTCTTAAGATGTCCTACCTGCCACATAAGGATTCTCAACCTTCAATCACCGCCTCATTGAATCTATTCAATGCTGAAAATGTTGATGTGAGTGTCAAACATGGATACTATGAACAATTTTATCCACTACAACCCCTCTCCGATAATATCCACTTTCAAATTTATTCCAATGAAGACTACTTTATGGATTTATCGTCCACATTTATAGATTTACAAATGAAAGTGCGGAAATCTGATAATACAATGCCAGTTCGGGCCGATGGGATATCCTATGAAAATTGTATACTACATAATTTATTTCGTCAAATTAGTGTCTACATCAATGGCACGTTGGTGAGCACAAGCAACAATCTCTCCAACTATGCTAGCTATATATCCAATTCATGCTGATGACACCCAAGTCATATAAGGAATTGAGAGGCGCCTCCAATGGATATGAATATATTACTAATACTGATAGTACAGATGCGCTTAAAAATGCTACAACTAGTGAATTACATCTAGTTGGAAAAATATATCATGAAATATTTAATATACCCCAATGGCTACCGCCCAATGTTAAAGTGGATATAAAATTGACGCTTGCACCATCTAATTTCATATTGAGAAAGGAACTTGCCGCCAATCCCGATGTAAGTCTCTCCCTCACCTCAGCAATACTACATGTACGCAAACAGCAGGTTATGAGTTCTGTTGCTTTGGCCGTGGAAAAATTGAGAGCCAATGGAAATAATATTTAAACTATTTGTTCCTCATACAATCACCAATCAACGTCATATAGCAATGGGCTCACGCACCTTCACCGACTCATCCTTTATCAATGGTGAAATCCCTCGAAATTGGCTTTGGCATTTGTAAAGAGCTCCAGTGCAATAGGATCATGGACTGAATGCCCACATAAATTCGAGATGTTTGGACTTTCATCTCTTGTGTGCAAGGTAAACGGCATCCCACTCTACAATCTATCTTTTGATAAATCTTATAGAACATTGTACGAGTTGACCATGCAAACCCTAGATCATGATTCGCAACTATTTGAAAATGGTATAACCGAAGATATGTTTGCTAAAACACATGGTATCATTGTATTGGATTTGTCTGGCACACAGGATATGAGTATAGTACGTACGGGGACTGTACGTTTAGAGTGTACATTTGTCGACCCATTGGCTGAGAGTATTGCCCTAATCTCACTAAATCAATATGAAACCTATTGGGAAATCACTCCTGAAGGCAGTGTTCTACTAGACTTGGCGCCATGAACACCAGTCAAATAATCAGTGTATTTAATATGGACCCCTACATGTCCCAGTACAAATCCTATTGTCTACCCTCAGACTATCTAGGAAAAATTCAAAGTGCGAACAATACCTTGATTATTGTTAATAGCAGTCCATCGACTGTGCTGACGGGTCATTGGCTGTGCATCTTTCAAACAGTGAAGAATATCGAATTTTTTGATCCTCTTGGTCTACCCTATACATTCTACACGCCACACATCAGCAACTATATTGAGAACAGCGGGAAAACTATTATTCAAAATCGAAAGAGGGTGCAGGATTTAACGACTAAGAGCTGTAACTTCCATGCGCTACTATATTTTGTGTTCCGATGCCGTGGTTATACTTACAAGCAGTTTCTCCGTATTTATGGTGACAATCCACGTCTGAACGACTTTCTAGTGGTAAATATACTTACAAGTGTATTTAATATTGATTTCAGTGCCCTAAGAGTAAAGTGCTTAAAAAATGTTTGTGAATTTGTTTATTAATAAAATGTATATATACAACAATGTTTTTAAATCTACACTTTTAGATTTCTTCGTCGGTGTATAGGTAACTGTCGTGAACCACTAATGCTGGTAAATCATTTGGATTCACTGTATATTGATCTTGATTGACTGCAAAGTCAGGGTCACATTTTCTACAGTAGAGTGTGACTTCACTCTTGTCATATCTCTTTGTATAGTCAATGATACTATTTGCATTCATATTATGAAATTCACGAGTTTCAATCTGTCTATTTGAAGCAATATCACATACAGTGTTTTCAAGTGGTGAATCACATTCGGTGACTGCCAAATAAAAATCGCTTGGTTTATAGTCATAGTAGGCAGTGTCGTCACAGCGATGACGTAGAAACCAGATTGTCTTGTTACCCCAACAGTTGAATCGTAGACCAGATTCCTCTTCCCAGAATAATTTAAATCCACGACGATACCAATCTCGTAGAAATAAACTAAAATCACGTTTAGGATTCTTTCCGATCATAGCGGGGTAAGTATTCTCCCACTGGTCACACTTATCAAAATGACAATTGGAGCATAGATACCCATTAGGATGAGAGTCACACACCTCCTCAAGACATGAATTACATCCTTTAATTTGTACTGCATAGCCTCTATGTAATTTGCAAGGATTACATAATTTGCACTTTTCATTATAGTCATCAATAATTGTACAATTCTCACATTGAGTCCAACCGCCATTCCAAGAGTGTACATGCACAATGGGCATATATAGAACATTTTCCGATGTCAACTCTCTCACGGCTAAAACGAAACTGATCCTCTTCGCTCGATAAATTCAAAGTGTAGGAAAGGGGAGAGGAGTAACTCTGTGACGTTGCCTCTTTCGAAGGAGGAGCCTCTGATTGGCTGAGAAGGGGGATGTAACCGACTCGCTGATTGGCTGAGAAGGGGGATCTAACTGGGGACTCGTAAACATTTGACACGAAACAAACCGATCTCGCTGATTGGCTGAGAAGGGGGATCTAACTGTTTCCGGAACTCGTAACATTTGACACGGAAACCTATTTCCGGATCATAACATCTGCCTCGAATAGCAATAACAACAACATCTGGCTCAAATAACAACAACAAATTGGATCATAACATCCGCCTCAAACAGGAAAGAAATGTCATTAACTTTGCTTCGAACGACAACAACATCTGGCTCAAATAACAACAACAAATTGGATCATAACATCTGCCTCAAACAGGAAGGAAGTGTCATTAACTTTGCTTCGAACGACAACAACATTGACCCCATTAACCACGTGTTCTCTCTAATGACTCTGTTCAAAACAACATTGACCTTGGCATTTTGCCTCGGAAACAATAACAACATTGACATTCGCTGAGGGCGTGCCAAAAAAACACACCTGGAGAAAGAGGTCATTGACCCCATTCTCACTAATGACTCTATGCCCATATAAGGAGCCCTGATCGGAGTCAATAAGGCATCTCTACTTAAATTTGATGAAACTTATATATTTAAAATCAGCATAAAAATACGATTCTTTTGATGTACCTATTGGTACCAAAATTCCGTTTTTAGAGTTTCGGTTACTAACCCGTGTCGCTCCTTACTTACAGTTCGTTACCACAAACTGTTTGATTATTAAAACACGATTGTTTATCAAAACGTTGTTACAAAAACGAATAAAAGACTCTTAATAAATGCTGTTTCTTATCCTATATTTCAATTTTATTTTATTAATTTATTTATTTATTCTCTAAATAAATTTCTTTACCTAAATTATTCATTAACGCTGGTTCTCTTTACAAACACTGTATCTTAACCTTTTCCACCTAAATTTTCACTTTATTTAATTAATTAATTTACTTATTATCTAAACACATTTATTTACCTATATTCTTCCCCTATATTATTAACTTGTTTATTATCTATGTTTTATTTTTTCATTGTTTTATAAATTAGAGCCGAATGGGTTTGGGCGCGTTACTTCAAAAGACATAGAGGTGATTCTTTTTTTAAGCTTTATCAATTGGTTAAGTCCCTTTTCTATATCTTTTTGGGTTCTCAGGATGCTTGGCAAATATGTTATATCCATTTTTCTCATTCGCAAAAAAAATCTTTTTCTTAAACTAGATCTTATCCCGTTATAATATTTATACTTCATTTTAAGTATATTTTTGTTAGAAAATAAAGAAAATGAACTATTTTTTCTTAATAAAGTGGCCTCAATTTTCCCCGACAATTGCAGCTCCCCTTAAGTTTAAGCTACTTGCACCTGGAAATATCTATTCTCACCGCTCCCTAATCAAGGTTTCAAATATCCATATTGGATATTAATGCTGCTATTGACGTTGCTAATCAAAACAGGGGAGAGAAAACTAAGCAAATAAGGAAATTTCCAACAAAATACGTTAAAAATCATTTCTACCGTACTCTTGACGCCTCAAAATATTTTACCCACATGTATCAATTTTTCAACTCTCTTTTGTCAAATTTACGTTGTGTAGCCATGTTTTGAGGTATTGCAGCCATTTTCCCTAAAGCGATAAAAATTAGTAAAAGTAAGGAGCTTCCTCTTTCCTTATATTCTTTGTCTTATTTTCCACTCTTCTTCTTTAACGTTTTTAATTTTTGCTCTTTAGTTTTAAAGTAAATATGAGGGGTGGCCAACTCCCTACCACCTATTTTGCATCTCGGTGTGCCCTTAGTTATACCATGCGTACATCCTTTGCGCGCGTGACACGACGCCGTGGCACACTCCCGCCGCGCTGTGCTTCCTTCCATCCCATGGGGTAACCTTTTATCACGCATGGTACGTTCGAAATGGTGGAAATAAGTTTTAAAAAGTGGGCAGTCAATCAGTAGGAACTAGCCCTTCTGTGGAGTCTTTGACAGATTTTTTGCGTCAAACAACCTATTTGGCACACGACCAGAAAAAGTCACATCAAGTCCTTCGTTAACTACAGACGATATTAGGAGGCGGTGAACAGAGGGACAATAAACAGGATAAATGATCTGTACATCAGAAATAGTGGATGGTTGTTAGGAATTGAGTAATGTGGAGGATTAGCCTCGATAAGAATTAAACGAATTTATTAGTCACTGCTAATGAGCATCCGGGGATTGGTGACACCTGAACCTGTTCCCCTACTAAATGGCGTCAGTAATTATGGTCCTGTCACAGAAAACTAATATTAATGAACAAGCCGATTGTAATAATTCGGAAGGCATTATGTTACAAGACATAAATTTAAGATAGGAAAAATTAGGCATAAATTTGCAATTTCTAAGGAGACGCGGAGGGGGATTTGAGCATGAAAAGGGTTAAAAATGGAGAAAAGATGCTTTTAACTAATTACTGCAAAAAATTACTGCAAATACTGAGGAACAGCTACACCCCTTACCAACCCCTTACTCTATATTTTGAAATCTAGCTTGATTTTCTGAAAGATTTTTATGACATGCCACAATTGTCGTTTTCTTACTTCAAAGGGAGTTGTGTTTTCTAAAGTATATGCGTAGAAAATTTTACGGTTTCAAATTGACACATCGGAAGTTTTCTTTTTTTCTTTTTTTTTTCTTTTTTGGTGGATCTTAAATTTAAAGGGCTGAACGTAAGGGGCAGGGGTAAACCCTCACATTTGTAGCAACTTTTGTATTTTGTGGCGTCACCCTTTCTTAAGTAGCAAAGAGTGCCTCGTACGGTTCACTCAGAGAGGTCGCTGTGATGCGAAAGCGACATACTCCCTCTTTTCATGTTAAAAAAAATATTTAATTTAATAGCCAATATAAATACAAACAAGCCAAAATAAATACTGATATACAAACAAAATACCAACGTAAAACATTTCTGATCAACCTTGAAAAACACAGTAAACGAGAAAAAACTCACTTGTTCTTGGTGTTTATGTTTTTTTTAAGCCAACAATGTCTTTTTTAGTCTAGGAAAATTTGAAAAAAAGAGTCAACCTCAAACAAATTGCTATACAAATGATTCCTTCACTACCCGACCCAAAATATGTGCTGATTCCGAATCCAAAACTTTACCAGTCTAGCTCTTTCAAAAATTTGAGTTTTTTTTAGGTTGAATTTGAGGTTGAGGCAAAAAATGTTGATTGAGGGAAAAACCAGCAAATTTGATTAGCAAAAAGATATGTCATTTCTACGATCTTTTGTTGCTGATGAACATGAAACTAAATGCTTTTCTCCGATGTTTGTTTTTTACAGCTCTTTCTAGTTTTCACCGGGGTTACAATTTAGTGTTCACTACCTGTCATCTTATACAAGGGAAAGTATTGGGAGAAGTATTTTATCTCTAGGCTTAACTGCAGAAAACTCTTGTTTTATAGTTCTTCTTTTCTTTTATTTTTTTAAGCCAGTTGCTTAAAAAAATATTGGAATAGAAGTGGAATAGGAGTGGAAATAGTAGAATAGTGGAATATAGTGGAAAGAAGCTGTTCCCTCGAAGCTATACGGTCAACGATTAGTTATCTTATGACACAAATACTTATTATATATATGCTTTTTTTATGTTCTTTACTTTTTTTTTTTGTTTAAGCTTTCTTCAGCCTGCATGGTTCAGGTGGCATTATAGATTTTAAAATTCGACGATCTTAAAATCCTGCTTGAGTAACTAAACCTCTTCGGTTGCTGACCTTTAATTTTTAATAGGTATAAGATACTGGTACAAAATACTAAATTAGATAAATTATAACGATAAAATTTATTCCTTTATAGAAAGCTAAATAAATCAGAAATTAAAAACACAGAAATCGACAAAATACGAGAACTAAATTTGCATAAGGTTTTTTAATAGAAGACAGTTAATTTTGTCAATTGAAAAGATTAACAACACGGATATTCTCATGCGGATTTTGGTTGATATTTCTGATTGAAAGCAAAACTCTGTGAACCTTTCCAAAGACATTCTTAAAAAAAAAGCATCTGAAAATCTAACTAAAACCCTATCCTGACAACATATTCCACAGATGCATAAACATGAGCTTTTATTTGTTTTTGACACAATTTTGTCACTAAAAGAAATAAACTTTTCAAAGCTGATCCACAAACAAAGCAAATAAACAAAAACCGCAATAAGGCTTTTTTCGTCTGTTGACGAAAAATCTGGTTGCTACGACTGTTATCAAACAGTTCGCGGTAACGAACTGTAAGTAAGGAGCGACCCGGCTCAATGGTAACCGAAACTCTAGAAAACGAAATTTTGATACCAATAGATACATCAAAAGAATCAGATTTTAATTCTGATTTCAAATATATAAGTTTCATCAAGTTTAGTCCTACCCATCAAAAGTTACGCGCCTTTGAAAATTTGGCTGATTTTTGAAAAAATGGGTAAAGACCCCCTAAAAAATATAGAACATTAATGAAAATCACACCATCATATTCAGCGTATCAGAGAACCCTACTGCAGAGGTTTCAAGCTTCTATCTACAAAAATGTGGAATTTTGTGTTTTTTGCCAGAAGAAAGATCACGGATGCGTGTTCATTTGTTTTTTTCCCCAGGGGTGATCGTACAGACCCAGTGGTCGAAGAATATCGTAATAGGGCTCTATGGAACAGAAATTAAAAGTTCTATTGCCCTTTTTAAGTGACCAAGAAAATGGAGGGCAACTAGGCCCCCTCCCAAGCTCATTTTTTCCCCAAAGTCACCCGATCAAATGGGTTTTTTGAGTTTCACAAATTTGAGTTTTTTGAGGTTGAATTTGAGGTTGAGGCAAAAAATGTTGATTGAGGAAATACCAGCAAATGTGATTAGATATGTCATTTCTACGATCTTTTTTTTTGCTGATGAACATGAAACTAAATACTTTTCTCCGATGTTTGTTTTTTACAGCTCTTTCTAGTTTTCACCGGGGTTACAATTTAGTGTTCACTACCTGTCGTCTTATACAAGGGAAAGTTTTGGGAGAAGTATTTTATCTCTAGGCTTAACTGCAGAAAACTCTTGTTTTATAGTTCTTCTTTTCTTTTATTTTTTTTTTAAGCCAGTTGCTTAAAAAAATAATGGAATAGAAGTAGAACAGGAGTGGAAATAGTAGAATAGTGGAATATAGTGGAAAGAAGCTGTTCCCTCAAAGCTATACGGTCAACGATTAGTTATCTTATGACACAAATACTTATTATATATATGCTTTTTTTATGTTCTTTACTTTTTTTTTGTTTAAGCTTTCTTCAGCCTGCATGGTTCAGGTGGCATTATAGATTTTAAAATTCGACGATCTTAAAATCCTGCTTGAGTAACTAAACCTCTTCGGTTGTTGACCTTTAATTTTTAATAGGTATAGATACTGGTACAAAATATTAAATTAGATAAATTATAACGATAAAATTTATTCCTTTATAGAAAGCTAAATAAATCAGAAATTAAAAACAAAAATCGACAAAATACGACAACTAAATTTGCATAAGGTTTTAATAGAAGACAGTTAATTTTGTCAATTGAAAAGATTAACCACACGGATATTCTCATGCGGATTTTGGTTGATATTTCTGATTGAAAGCAAAACTTTGTGAAGCTTTCCAAAGACATTCTTAAAAAAAATATATCTGAAAATCTAACTAAAACCCTATCCTGACAACATATTCCACAGATGCATAAACATGAGCTTTTATTTGTTTTTAACACAATTTTGTCATTAAAAGAAATAAACTTTTCAAAGCTGATCCACAAACAAAGCAAATAAACAAAAACCGCAATAAGGCTTTTTTCGTCTGTTGACGAAAAATCTGGTTGCTACGACTGTTATCAAACAGTTCGCGGTAACGAACTGTAAGTAAGGAGCGACCCGGCTCAATGGTAACCGAAACTCTAGAAAACGGAATTGATACCAATAGATACATCAAAAGAATCAGATTTTAATGCTGATTTCAAATCTATAAGTTTCATCAAGTTTAGTCCTACCCATCAAAAGTTACGCGCCTTTGAAAATTTGGCTGATTTTTGAAAAAATGGGTAAACACCCCCTAAAAAATATAGAACATTAATGAAAATCACACCATCATATTCAGCGCATCAGAGAAACCCTACTGCAGAGGTTTCAAGCTCCTATCTACAAAAATGTGGAATTTTGTATTTTTTGCCAGAAGAAAGATCACGGATGCGTGTTCATTTGTTTTTTTCCCCCAGGGGTGATCGTACAGACGCAGTGGTCGAAGAATATCGTAATAGGGCTCTATGGAACGGAAATTAAAAGTTCTATTGCCTTTTTTAAGTGACCGAGAAAATGGAGGGCAATTAGGCCCCCTCCCACGCTCATTTTTTCCCCAAAGTCACCCGATCAAAATTTTGAGATAGCCATTTTGTTCAGCATGGTCGAAAATATGATAACTATGTCTTTTAGGATGACTTAATCCCCCGAAGTCCCCGGGGGTAGGGCTGAAAGTTAGGAACTTTACCCAATGTTAACATATAGTATTGGTTATTGGGAAGTATACAGACGTTTTCAGGGGATTTTTTCTGGTAGTGGGGGGGGGGTCGGAGTTTATGTGGGAGGATCTTTACATGAAGGAAGTTTTCATGGGGGAAGGGACAGTGCTATGAAGGGGGTGCCAGATTTTCCAGCATTATTTAAAAAAAAACAGAAATTATATAAAAAAAAACAAGTTTTTCAACTGAAAGTAAGGAGTAACATCAAAACTTAAAACGACCAAAAACATCACATATATGATTGGGCTCATCCCCTAGTAAATACCTCGCTCTTTAAGCCAAAGATTATTTAGTACTTTCATAAGAGCTATTTATTCTAATCAACGGCATTTGTGATTAAGGCGTCATTTCTAAAGCATTGGAACAAAATTCGAACTTTAACTTAAAGAGCAAGGTATTGACTAGGGGCGAACCCTCTAATATACGTATTAAAAATATATGAATATAGAAGTCCGTTATGTAAGTTAATTCGTAAGTTATGTATATTTATTACTAATAAAAACGTTCGTAAATAAAATTAAACAAGTTTCGAGAAAGCTATTGAACCAAACAACAGTAAAAATTGATATTCAAATTTTGTTTTAATTATTCATGTACGGTAAGCTAAAATCAAACCTGCATTAATTTAAAAACGTTCAAAAATTAAATAAAAAAACAAGTTTTTTTAACTGAAAGTAAGGAGCGACGTTAAAACTTAAAACAAACAGAAATTATTCCGTATATGAAAGGGGCTGTCCCTCCTCAACGCCTCACTCTTTACGCTAAAATTTGACTTTCTCACAACTCTATTTTTTTAAACAATAAAAAATTTAGTGTAAAGAGCGCGGCGTTGAGGAGGGGACAGTCCCTTTCATATACGGAATCATTTCTGTTCGTTTTAAGTTTTAACGTCGTTCCTTACTTTTAGTTAAAAAAACTTGTTTTTTTTATTTAATTTTGCACACCTAAATCCATTGTTATGGCGTTTCAAATCAGAAAGACAAAAAAAATGTTTTCAGTGTCATCTATTTCAGACTGTAATACCTGATATTCTAGTATTGTTAACACAGATTTATAATTCAAAACACATAATCTTACTAATAATACATATCCTGATTTAAAATTTTAATAATAATGCGTCAATGGCTCTTAAGCTTTATTTTGATTTGGCGTTTCTATTGCACTACCGGAAAACAGATCAACCGATGAAACTTCAAGATAACTGATTTTTCAACACAGCACAGAGGCAGTGTTGCCACTACGAACTTTCAAAACCTGTGAAAAAAGTGCCCAGGAACCTGTGAAATTCGTCAAAAAACCTGTGACCACTTTCAGAGCGTGTTCAGGCCTTGTTACTTCAGTTTACTCCTGGTGCTTCGAAGTAGCAACGCTAGAACGTTAATAACAAAGATATTTAAACCCGAGAAGATCTGCCTCTGGCCCGAAAACGCGTCATAGAAATTCGAAAGGCATGCTACCTAGTGGTCTGTTCCCTACATGACTTCTGCAGGTATTTCCAGCTTGACATTAACGCTGCCGACAAATTAAAGGTAGTGCTTGTTCAATTTCAACAGATGGGAGAAAGCTATCGTCATCGACAATGTGAAAAGAGCGAAATTTTATATCGATACTGCTACCTATCTTAGTCAAAAAGTAAAGAACCAATCATCGAGGGTCATTTTCACTTCGATAATTGCATTAGTTATGCAAAAAAGATGGGAGTCGTTGATCTTCGGTAGCTATTAAGGATCTTTGTGTGCGACAAGGTCTGAACTGCTGTAGTAACGAAATGTCTATTTTGACCTACGATGACCTACATTGTTTTAAAGTTGAAAATAATATTGTTCAATCCACATGGAAAGACGTGTGATCATCTCCGCACGGATTTCCACATCGTGTAATTGCACCTTAAGTTCAGACGCATAAGATTTTCCTTAAAGACCATGTGGGAAAATGTGGCCTTAGAAATGACTGGAGGCCAATTAATAATGGGTTGATTTTCGTCTTCATGTCAAAGTTTTTAGTGGCAAAACTTTTTCTGGATTTTTGAACTCTAACTGCGGATTAATTTTAATTCCAATTGTTTTGGGCGATTTCGGGTTACATCAAAATCAAAAATACCATATTTAGCTCCGTTTCTTTTTAGTTTATCTGAAATTTTTTTAATTCATATTTAAATTCGCTTAACATTATTCTAATTTGTTTAATTCTAATTTCAACTTCGTAATTTTAGTTGTATTTTGTTTGAATTTTAATTCTAATTTTAATTCGATATGACCTGAAAACCTCCCGTTTTAAGCAAGAACAACATAGCCTATCAAACAAATATACTATTAGGGTTTTTTTTTCCCTGAATCCAATGGGGGTGTTACCATTTCGTATAACAGTCACAAGCACTAAACGTCATTTCGTCGACAAGACAAACCCATCATCTCGTTGACACGTCAGCTCTTGGACGCCCATAACATCGACACATCAGTTCATCGGCAGTCACATTCGCTACCCGTCTCAACGTCGGACAGCCATAATATTGACACGTCATTTCATCGACAGTTTTTTTTAGATGAAATGACGTGTCGATGTTATGGCTGTTGACGTTGTGACGGGTATTGATTGTGACTGTCGATGAGTTGGCGTGTCGATGTTATGACTGTCGAAGTTGTGACTGATTTGTGTCGATGAAATGACGGATTTTGTCGATGAGATGACGCTTTTTTGTCGATGAAGTGGCGGTTAGCAATTGTGACGGATGTTGTCAATAGAATGACGCTTTTAGTGGATAAAATGACGGTTTTTGTCAATGAAATGACGATTTTGTCGAGGAAGTGACTGTTGGTAATTGTGATAGATTTTTGTCTATATCGGTAAAAAAAACTTTAAATGTTAAGTAGTTTTTTTAATAGTTAGAGAGGCTAAGTCCCAAGGTTGAACTTTAAAAGGAACAGGGACTAAAAAAGGTTGTGGGGTGCACGAGTACCCAAAGGTATAGCCACGTCTGAACAAAAACTATCAACGTAGTAAGATTGGGGTCCCCAAATGTGCTACGCACAAACTCTAATATTTTCCTTTTAGTATCTGTTTAAGGGAAGGCCGAAAGAACATTTATGTGTCACGCGAAGGATAACTTATTCCATTGTCAATTTATTCTGCTTTCAAAGTGCCGAGATCGTAGCTTGCAAGTCAGAGATATATTGAGAAAAAAAGGCAGTCAACGGAAGTGATGCCGTTTTTAAACGGACCGATTTTGCATGAAAAATCGACTTTTTTCCATCGCCATCGCTTTTGAACGTGACCATAAGAAATCGGCCGATTTTTGGCCGAGAACATGAAATATTCAGAAGTGGCAGTGAGAAATTCACAGCAAAATGTTTCAAAATTTTTTCCTTCTTTTTTTCTTTTCGTAATGAATATCTACTGGGTTATAGAGAAGCTTGTACCCTTGAACAAGGGTGATCAAGTCAGTAATCTTGTTTATGTAATCTGCCATTTAAAATTTTTACTCTCCCGATTTTACTCGGCCGATTCCTTCAAAATCGACGAGCGACTAGCAACTTTTTTTTAGAAGAAAGTTGGCCAATTTTTTGTAAAAACGGTCGTTTTTATCGCCGAATAGTCAATTATGGACGAATAACCAGTCCGTCTAAATACGGCCTAATTACGGACTAGTAGTATAGATCAAAGATAATTTAACGGGAAAATATTCCACTGACCATTTTGGATGGCTCCGGAAAGCGTCCAGAACTCAAAATATCCAATCAATAGATGGTGCAGCAAACCATTAATCTATGGTTCGTTCTTTTGCTAAACTATGGGAAGTGCAGCCAAATCGTAGTAAATGACGAAGATTTCAATAACAGATGGCTGTTGTCTCTATCCATACTTTATAGATAAAGTATGGAAAGTTTGAACAATTCACAGTAAGGGATAAATATCCAAGCCAGAAATGGCTGTAATATTGTGTGCCAATGGACTATATGGGAGTGTAATATTATCTTCTCACGAAAGTATCTCGGGCATAGACCAGTGAAGTCAAATTCTCAAGCCCGATATATTTTCAAAATAGGTTCAGTTTGACGCTCATTTTAATGGTCATGAGTTCAATCAATCCCTTTCTTTTGATTTTTCTTTTTCTACACAGACATATACGATTGTTACTACGTAGCTGGAACCTAGTAAGGAGCAAACCTCGGCCCATAGTTACCAATATTTGAATAACATGCTTTAGAAAAAAATTTGGTGCGAAAAAATATTCTAATTATACTGATTCAGGAACGATGACTATTCAGATTTAACATATCATTTTCTTTATCGCAAAAAAAATCTTCCAAATTTCACAAAACAGCCTGAAAAATGAAATGAAGATTTAGGTTTATGATTAATAGATGTCGTTTCAAAATCACTAAAAATAATCCGAAAATATGAGCTCAACAAAATTCAACTTTTAGCAGAACATTAGGTCATATTAGGAATATTTAGCACAAAAACCTGTGACTTTCTACCATTGGCGGCAAAAACCTGTGAACCTGTGACCATCAATAAATCCTGTGAAGTTTCACAGGAAACCTGTGACCGTGGCAACACAGCACATAGGTCTCCTATGGTTGATTTATTTGTCTTTTCGTCCGTTTCAGACTGAATTAAAGATTCTAACGCCATCTATTTTTAAAGTATTACTAGTTAGTACAGTACCGTTACACCTAGTTTGGTTTGGTGTTCTAAGGATGAATTAGAAAGCAGATAAATCAATGAGACTTTGTAAACACTGCTTTTATCAACACGGCATTTGAGTTTCCAATTGGGTTATTAATTTGGCAAATCGTCCGTAAAACTTCAAATAAAAACACATGTTTGTAAAAATTTAGTACCGTTTCCATTTGGTATTTTAGGGGAAAAGCGAATCAATTATTAGAAGCTCAAAAAATGATTCCTCAATCAAAACCACTTTTTTTACCTTTCGTTGGTTGGTCAACTTTCCACTTTGTCCTTTCAATACAAAATGTAAACAGGACATTAGGGTTCCATATATAATTAAATGCCTGCACTTTGATGAAAGAGTAAGTTAGAATTACATTTGATTAAGTCAAGAGCAACGATGTGTTTTTTTAAATTCAGAAGAAGGATTAGAACTAAAAAGGGTTCTTTGTTATTTTTGATTTTAAGTTGTCTTCTTTTTTGTTTTACGTTGAACCGGAAATTAGTTTGGACACATTAAGTAATAAACTTGTCAAATGCACTATTAAAGAACCTGATTGCCTGAATTTTATTTTTCAATGAAAAGAGTATCCCTTTAATGCCCCGTTCTATGCCACTGCTAAAACTTATTATTTGGCTCGCCAAAAAATTTTACATTTTGACTCCTGATTCAGATAGAAAAATTTAAATTCAGCTGAATAATTTCTCCAGTTAAACAGAAGAATTTAAAAATACCCTTGCTTCTACTTTTTTTTGTTTAAATTAGAAGGTTGATCAATTATATTCATCCTAAATAAATCCTAAAAACAATACTTCGTTAATTGTTCTTTTACATGGTTTTCAACATTCTTAATCATAGAACCAAGAAAAAAAGCATTTGTAGCACTTGACTGTACCTAAACATGACGAGGAATACATTTGAAAGAAAATTAGAAAAGGGCGTAGTCACGGTGGGTGTGGTTTCAGGAGAACTTTTATCCAAGGCCAAAGCAAGAAGCTGCCTTCTTTTATAAGTAATTGAAAGTATAAACATTTTGAATGGACGGATCAATTTTTTTCAGAGTTTTTGAAAATACTTTGTTTGACTAGCACAGAGCAACAAGAAACAGGAAAATATAATTTGTTGAAAAAAGAGTACATACCGTTTGTTTAATATGAAAAAGGGATTTTTAATGGAAGACAGTCCGTAATTTCATATGAAAAAGGCAGTGAGGACAAATAAATTTTTAGAGACATTTTTCCTATCAGTTGGCCCTTTTCTGCCTTTTAAAGCAAGCCATGGAGCTGCATTTGTTTTAATATGTTCAACGTCATGTCTTAACTTCATATTTACTATTAGTAGCTTCAAAATTCATCAAAACTATCTTTGGTGGATATATTTTATTCATATGACTATTTTATTCATATTTTCTCTGTTTTTCTTATGAACATGCATTTCATCTTTAGTCTCAGATTTGTAACCAACAAGCTCAAAAATCCGTTGACAGTCAGAAGTCATTTTTGAAGCACTTAGGTTACACACTGCGTTTTGTTATAAGACCCTTAAATTTCAATTTCAGCTACACACGTGTTTATTACTTACCTCAAAATGCTTAAACATTAATTCTTGTTAAGGTATAACTTCTTTTGCAGGATATATACCTGCTGTGAATTGCTTATTGGGAAGGGAAGGAGGGGGGGAAAGATTTTTTTTACTGTAGAACTCTTCTTGGAGTCCTCTAATTATACAGATTTATACTAGATAATCCTTGGATACTTACGTCTGCGAAAATTGTAAGACGTTTACAAAAACACACAGGCGACAAAATATGTTTTGTTTTGAACGTCACTTTAAATTATGAACTTAGTCTTGCATGTGAGGTACACATTTATCACGTTTCAGCATGGGATACTTGTGTGCGTACTTAGCTTCATTCGTCTGATTATCCCTCAACCATCAGTAGTCACAAGGTTCCACAACTCGTTAATATTTGTGGAATCAATGGGAGAGGGAGCTCAGTTCAACGGATACTATTTTGGGCCCTTAAATTAAACAGACAAAAAATTACTCAGGGAGAAACTCAATCGTTATAAATTACAATAAATACTGAGTATATTTTTCAAACATAGTTGTTACGTACTTTATTCCGTTTTTGGATGTCCAGATTGTATTATTTACCCCATAATTTTCGTTAAAAAGCTTCAATAGTCCTTACATACCAGAGTGGGTTAAAGTGAAAAAATATGTATGATGTGCACTTTTAGTATGTTTTTGTTTTAGAGAGTCGTCTGATCATTTATTCTCAAAAATGATTGCTGAAAAATCAAGAATCCGAATGATCGAATTTGACTGTATACATGCAGACAAAAAGTTAGGCCTGTAAAGACTAAAAATTCTTTCAAATGAAATTTGACGGTAAGTTGAAGCTATATACGAAACACGTTCACGTACACATGTGCTTTGTTTGAGAAATGTCTCCAAAATATACTATTAGTCCCATTCTTAGAATTAATGATATCAGAAACAATGAAATCAAACTTTGGCTGAAATGAAACTTCATTTATGAAATGAGAACTTATGGTGTTGTGCTTAGTATAGTTCGATCGTTTAAGGACACTCCTTGAAGAATCTTTAAACAACAAAGAGTCAAGAGTCTAGTATAAGAGGATCGGGTCCCAAGCCCATGGTTTGGGTCGTTCCACTATATGTTCCAAAACTGAGTCGGAAACATGTTAAATACCATGCGGGAGACATGTAGATGCTGTGTTACGGCTTAGGACAGCCATCTGATCTTTTAAAACCAAATCAATCTCCAAACAATCGAAAGAGGTATAACGTATCTATTACGGTATAACGTATAATGTTATACCGTTATAGAGGTATAACGTGTCTATTGCAAAGAGTAGTAGGTTAACGAGGAGATAACACTTCACAAATTAACACTTCATTCAATAATTAATAGAAAAAAAAAACGCTTAAGTAATCTGGGAGCAGGTACGCAAGAACTTATCGGGGGGGAGGGGTCACATAAAAATATGAAAAGATAATTCGGTACTGTTCTAGCAGCCGGGCATCACGTGAGACAGCAACTCGAGAACAGTAAAGATCAAATAGGCATTACCCGGTAATTCCTATCTGACGCTATATAAACAAGGGGTTTCTCACTCCAGGAACTATATTTAAACTTTAGTTTTTTTCGGGTTTAGGGGGGGGAATGTACCTAGGTTAGGTTAGGTTGCGTAATTATATATGCTTTGCTTTCGAAGACCCTCTTAAACGGATTAATATATATTTGTTTTAAGTCTTAATATCACTCTTTACCTCTGTTTGAAAAAAAAAAATCATTTTAGTCAACTAAAAAACCCTAAATTGTAGTTTATAATAAACAATACTTTAATGCTAATGGGATCAAAAGTCATACTATTTTCTTCTAATAAAGTAGTAAATACAGAATAAGCATTTTTGCGATGTATTCCTTCAAACCAAAGGGAGCATCTGAGCTCTCTTCCAAAAAGTGTTTATTGCTCTCAAAAGTACCCTGCATAAGGTTCTATTCACTGTTCATATCTTAGGTTCGGTAATTCAAAAGTTGTATGTGACAAGCATTTGAAAAGAGAACACCAAAGAATAAGAATAACTGACGAGTTTCAAACTATTCAACTTTTATGCGTGACCCAAGCACGTAGACCTTCAAATTATTTGGGTACACTTTAGAATTATTTGGCAGAACTTCAACTAAAACTCTAGAAAAAAGAACCAAACCATTTCTAATAAAATCTTATTTCAGAATTGAGAATGAGAAAATCAATAACAAAAGCACTTTTGTAGTTTTAGCGTCTATTTGTGGAGAACTTTACTTTTTTTCGATTTTATTTTAATTATTTCCTGTTAGCTCTGTATATTTTACTCATTTTCTTTTCTTGCTTTCACTGTTATTAATTTTTTTTTCACTTGTTTTTGGAATCGGCGGGATTCATTTTACGTCGATAAAGTGAATACTATAAACCAACCTGCAGATAAAGGCGAATTCAGCACACACTGGGATATTGGCATGGAGAATCCAGAATAAAGTTTTCAATCTGAAATTTCCAATAAAATTTTCAGAATAAGAATACCCTTCCTGAGGAATTTAACTTACCCCCCCCCCCTCAAGACAGCCGCGGGGTTCACTTTTAAAGGTTAAGCCTGTGTGCACCTATCTTTAAATATCACTCATTCAAGAATAAGTGGTTCTACCCAAAAGGGGCTTTAGCGTCATTTAGTGATTGGTTAAAGCGTAATTATCTTACTACTACTCCTACTACTACTACTACTACTACTACTACTACTACTACTACTACTACTACTACTACTACTACTACTACTACTGCTATTACTACTACTACTACTACTGCTACTACTACTACTACTACTACTTATACTAATACTACTACTAATACTACTACTACTACTACTACACTTAGTACTACTACTACTACTACTACTACTACTATTACTACTGCTACTACTACTAACAACAACAACTCAATACAGCACCAAGCTGCCTGAGGCATACGCACACTCCTCCTTCATCCCAATCTATTCAAAGCCCCTCTTTTTATGCCCTCCCAGGAAGTTCTGGTTTCTCTTAAGTCTTTCTTTATGACATCCTCCCACCCCAACCATTGATTACCTGCTTTCCGTTTAGCCCTTGACGGTTTCCGAAAAGGACAATCTTTGGTAATCTGTCATTCTTCATTCGCTCATATCATCCTCTAACTTAACAGCCTTAAATAAGATAGGCTAACATATGTTGCCACGTCAATTTTTTTTTTATCTGGAAGAGATAGAAAAGGATAATAAAACAGAAACCGTTGCGTTTGCTTAAGAAAAACCTATATTTTTATTTAAAACCAATATATGGCCTAGATGCAATAATGTTTTCTTCAGAATTTGTGTCTAACTTCAAACGGTTTATTTTTGCTATGTTTGGTTAAGATCATCATTTAAGCAATTCCTTACATTGTTAAGCAACAACGTTAGAGAAATAAGGTAAGACGATGCATCAAAAACTTTATCATAGGCTTAATTTCATGTTTTGAATAAATGTTTCCACCAAAATTTACTTTGGAAAGGGGGTTAATAGACACTAGAAAATATGGCGCACATCTCTCCCCCCATAAAATGAATGAAAAATTGAGAGATCGAATATTCTGCATCAAGGAAAATCCTGGATTTATAGATTCAATGACTGATGCGCCGAATCAACGAAATAAATGTTCGATTTACTGATTCAGCAATTATGGACGATGGGATGAAAATTCTTCCAAAGGACTATCTTATCTGGGACAAATGCGAGAGCAAATTGAAGTAGAATAACTTCGTTCTGGATTTCCTCAAATGAATAGGACAAAAAACAGATCGAAAGGAAAAAGATCTTATCATACGTTCCTTTTGACGAAAAGGAACGTCTGACTTTTTATCATTTTGTATCATTAAATAAAAAAAAGTTTTTTTCAATAAGAAGCAACATTAAAACTTAAAATAAACAGAAGTTATTCCAATTATGAAGGGAGCTACCCCTTCCTCAGCCCTCGCACTTTAGGCTAAAGTTCTTTAAAAACACCTCTCACGCAAATTCGACAGCTCTTGCGTTTGAGTAGTCTTTCTTAAAGAACTGTGACAAAAAGTCAAACTTCAGTGTAAGGAGCGAAAGGGATAGTCCCCCTCATGTAAAGAGTAATTTCTGTTCATCTTAAGTTTAAATGTTATTCCTTACATCAGTCGATTTTTTATGACTGTTTTCAAATCATGCCAGGAAGTTCCCTTCCCTCCCCCCGCATAAAATTCCCCTCGAAAATTTCCTCCGACAACTTTCCCCTCTTGGAAAATCCCCCAGCAGAATATTCCCACCAATTCTTTTTGCACATTTCCAAATATCAAATATATCTATATGTGAACAATGGGCAAATGACGTAACCAACAGTCTTTTCTAGGGACTAGGTGGGTATTGTCATCCCAAAAAGCATAGTTTTTGGGCATTTAAACTATGTTGAATTGAATGGCTATCTTGACATTTTGATTTGATGTCCTTAGGTGAAACAGTGGCATGGGAGAAGGACTAGTTGCCCTCCAGTCATTTTGGTTACTTGAAAAGGCACTAGAGCTTTTAATTTTTTAATCGAATGAGTCCTCTCCCAACCTCTTAGGATTATTCGTTTGATACGATCACCCCTGGTGAAAAAAAGAATCGATCACCCCTGGTGACAAAAAATACAAAATTCTATATTTTTGCAGATTGGTGCTCGAAACCTCTACAATTAGATTCTCCGATATGCTGAGTCTCATGGCGTGATTTTCATTAAGATAGTTTCAGTTTTTGGGGGTGTTTCCCCCTTTTTCCAAAAGCTTTGTAAATTTTCTTACAGAATCTTACAGAATCTACAGAATCAAAAATATTCAAAATATATGTGTTGTTTTTGTCACAAAGGGACTGCAGATAATCAAAATAAAAACTTCTGTGTTTTACCCTATTAACCATGACATTTTTCATAACTAGAAAAGAAGAAAGGAAATGAAAAAAAAAAATAGAAGTCAAAATAAAAAAAAGCGGAAAAAAATACATGGGGTGTCAGGGAGAAAAATCCAAAACTTCAAGACAAATTCAACAAGTGAGGCTTGATTTGTCAAATGGTTATACATGCATGCAAATGCAATAAAAAGAAATCACATTTTCTTATATGAAAACGAGCAATTTCCTCTGTATGACAATCAATTTCCAGTTTTTCTGTTTTAAGTAGTTTTATTTTACACTTTTTTTTTTATCTGAAGTCATGATGTCTGAACTCATTTTTTTTTTTTTTTTACTTTTATCTGAACACCATTTTTTCCACCCATGATATTTCGTTTCGTTTTAATTTTTTGCTTTTATTATTAGGTTTATTTGTTTTTTCGCTCCCATTTGGTTTTCTTAAGTGAGAGGAGTTGAAAGTCAGTTGTTGAAACTAATGAGTTGAATCTCATTAGTTGAAACATTAATAAATTTGAAACCGACATATGATTGAAACATTCACGTCTTTCCTTTTCCCATCTTCAATTTGTCACACCTTGTTAGTCTTCACAGTCATTGTCTTTTCTTTTTTTTTATTTGTACCATGAGAGATACCCCCCACGTTAGGCGATAATTTTTTATAAATAGCCCATTTATCTAAGTAGTAAAGATTTAGAAGAAATATATATATATAAATCGAGAGATAAAAAAGACAATGAATTTATGGTCAGCGTCAGATCTGTCACGCTGAAAGAACACTAATAGAGAAAATATAAAGTCCAAAAATATCTACAAAGATACGAGAAAAAGGGATATTAGAATAAACCGCTGAAGCATACAATTATGAAGATAACCAGATATTTCAAAGACACATCAGGGAGCCTTTTCCCAAAGAAAAGATATGAAGAAAGGGGAGCTCTTAGCTTCGCATATATAATACGATAGCGCTGTGTTTGTAAAGAGCAATAAGTCTAGCACAGATTTATCCTCTTATGGCCTCATCATCCTAGGGCCTCATCCTATGGCATCATCAAGTTTTTTATTGTTTTAAAAACAATGTTGTGAGACAGAGTCAAACTTTAGCGTAAAGAGCGAGGCGTTGAGAGGGGTCAGCCCCTTTCATATACAGAATAATTTCTGTTCGTTTTAAGTTTAAATGTCGCTCCTTACTTTCAGTTTAAAAAAAAAACCTATTTTTTTATTTAATTTTTGAACGTTTCTGAATTAATGCAGCTTTGATTTTGGCTCATCGTGCATGAATAATTAAACGATATTTGCATATTAATTTTCATTTTTTTTGGCTAAATGGCTTTCTCGAAATTTTGATCTGAAGTAACTTACGAATTAACTTACGTAACGAACTTCTATATTCGTAAATTTTTATTACGTATATTAAGGGATTCACCCCCTAGTCAATACCTTGCTCTTTACGCTAAAGTTCAAATTTTTTTCCAATTCTTTAAGAATGACCCCTTAATCACAAAGGCCGTTAGCTAGAATAAATAGCTTTAATGAAAGTACAAAAACAAACTTTACCGTAAAGAGCGAGGTAATGACTAGGGGGTGAACCCAATCATATACATAATAATTTCTGTTGGATTTAAGCTTTAATGTTGCTCCTTACTTGCAGTTGAAAAAATCATTTTTTTTCAAAATTTAATTTCTGATCTTTTTTTAAATAATGCTGGGAAATCCGGCGCCCCCTTCATAGCAATACCCTTTCCCCCATGAAAACTTCCTAGGCAGAAAGATCCTCCCACGTAACCCCCGACCCATCCCCCTCCCAACTAGAAGAAAAAAAATCCCCCTGAAAACTTCTGTATACTTCCCAATAACCACCACTATACGTAAACATTGACCTTCCCTCGGGGACTGTGGGAGATTAAGTCATCCTCAAAGACATAGTTATTGTATTTTTCAACCATGCTGAACAAAATGGATATCTCAAAATTTTGATCGGGTGACTTTGGGGAAAAAATGAGCGTGGAAGGGGGCCTAGTGACCCTCCATTTTTTTGGTCACTTAAAAATGGCATGAGAACTTTTAATTTCTGTTCAATGAGCCCTATCGCGATTTTCTAGGATCACTGGGTTGATTCGATCTTCCCTGGGGGGAAAAAACAAAAAACAAAGAAATAACACGTATCCGTGATCTTTCTCCTGGCAAAAAATACAAAATTCCACATTTTTGCCGATAGGAGCTAGAAACTACTATAGCAGGGCTCTCTGATACGCTGAATCTGATGGTGTGATTTTCATTGAGGTTCTATGACTCATTAAAGTTCTATGACTTTTAGGGGGTGTTTCCCTCTTTTTCGGAAAATAAGGTAAATTTTCTCAGGTGCGTAACTTTTGATGGGTAAAACCAAACTTGATGAAACTCGTTACCATGAACTGTTTGATCACGATTCAACACATTCTCAAAATCTTCTGCCATTTTCCCTTTAACACTTGCCCTTTCGCTAATTGAAGCCCCGTCCATATTTTTCATTGAGATGAGTCCGGCCTAACTACTTCATTTCAATTCTTTGACATGCCGATATAATGTCTTAATACTATGCCGTCTGGCCGCATCGTCAGGTTCCTTGGCAGTTTCACACGAGACCTTCATTGCACACCTCATTGGCTTACACTTTAATGTGTGTCAAGCTTAAATCGTTCCTCAGAATAAACCTAGCTACGTTTCTAACTATCATCCCTAAAATTTCTTTCGCTACTTCTCAAACTATTTTCTTTAAACTATTCCTTTCGTCTTCTACATTGCCAAATTCTAGAATCTCCACTTTCCTATTCAAATTTTCTGGAAAGTTCCTCTCAAGTCCTCATTCCAGTGTCTGTCAACGTCATAACTACCCAGTAGCAACCCTTCCAGAAGTTCGGCTTTTAATTATGGAGATTATTAGATAGTCATATCTACTTTTAAAATCAATAACGATCTATGCGTCTTAGTTTTCTATATTGATGATGTCAGTCTTAGATTAAAATATCAATAAGGTAGACCAATAAGGTTAGATTACTGTACCTACAAAACTGTAGCAGTCTATTACCATTGCAATTTTCCTTCCCTACACAAAATTCACCAAAGCTAGGATGCTATCTATTCCTATTTGTACAAATTTCGGCATAAAACACACACACACACACAGACACACACACACACACACACACACACACACACACACACACACACACACACACACACACACACACACACACACACACACACACACACACACACACACACACACACCACACACACACACACACACACACACACACACACACACACACACACACACACACACACACACACACACACACACACACACACACACACACACACACACACACACACACACACACACACACACACACACACACACACCACACACACACACACCACACACACACACACACACACACACACACACACACACACACACACACACACACACACACACACACACACACACACACACACACACACACACACACACACACACACACACACACACACACACACACACACACACACACACACACACACACACACACACACACACACACACACACACACACACACACACACACACACACACACACACACACACACACACACACACACACACACACACACACACACACACACACACACACACACAACACACACACACACACACAACACACACACACACACACACACACACACACACACACACACACACACACACACACACACACACACACACACACACACACACACACACACACACACACACACACACACACACACACACACACACACACACACACACACACACACACACACACACACACACACACACACACACCACACACACACACACACACACACACACACACACACACACACACACACACACACACACACACACACACACACACACACACACACACACACACACACACACACACACACACACACACACACACACACACACACACACACACACACACACACACAAAAAAAAAAAAAAAAAAAATTTGCTGAGAAAATTTGCTAAATTTCTGAAAAAAGGGGAGAAACGCCTCTAAAACATCAAGTGAACCTAATGAAAGCCACACCATCATGATTCAGCATATCAGAGAACCCTACTGCAGAATTTTCAAGCTCCTATATACAAAATCTGGAATTTTGCATTTTTTTTCGCCAGAAGGAAGATCACGGATGCGTGTTTTTTTTTTTTCTTTTCTTTTTTTTCCATGGGTTATCGTATTGAAACAATTGTCCTAGAAGATCGAGATAGGTCTCATTCGAACGGAAATCAAAAATTCTAGTGCCCTTTTTAAGCGACCAAAAATATTGAAGGGCAGCTAGCCCAGATCCCACACCTGTTTTTTCCCCAGATTCTTCCGATCAAAATTTTGAGAAAGCTGTTTTTGTTCAACATAGCCAAAAGATCTAACAACTATGTATTTGAGGATTACTTGACCCCCCCCCCACAGTCCCGGGGGAAGGGAAGCAAGCTATAGATTTTGCCAATTGTTTACACATAGTATTGGCTATTGGGAAGTATACAGACATGTTTCAGGGGGAAAAGATTTTATGTAGGGGGACTACGTTAGAGGATCTTTACATAGAGGAATGTTTCGTTGGGGAAAGGAATTTTACATGGAGAGAAGGCCGGATTTCCCGGTATTATTTAAATAAAATCAGAAATTAAATTTAAAAGAAAGAGGTTTTTTCAACTGAAAGTAAGGAGCAACATTAAATGTTAAAACAACAGAAATTATTATGTATATGAGGGGGTTGCCCCCTCCTCAATACCTCGCTCGTTACGCTAAAGTTTTTTTTAGAACTTTTAACAAGCTTATTATTCTAATTAAACGGTCTTTGTGTTTCAGGAGTCATTCTTAAATAATTGGAAAAAAGTAAAACTTTAGCGTAAGGAGGGAGGTATTGAGGAGGGGGTAACCCCCTTCATATACATAAAATTTCTGCTCCATTGAAGTTTTAATGTTGCTCCTTATTTTCAGTTGGAAAAACTTATAAAACTTTTATTTAATATCTACAAAACCAGTTCCAATAAACTGATTCGTGATATTTCACAATATTGTTCAATTCTAAAAACCTGCGCTTTACTTAAAACTAAACTTGCTTGAGTTTTATAGAGAATTAATTTATAAAAAGTTTTTCCGCAAAGGAAGTTTTTCAAAGAAAAGTGGAAAGCTATATTAAGCCAAAGACGAGCAGAAATAAAGTCAAACGATGATTCAAGCTTAAACAGAAATAAATATTAAGAACAAATGACACGCAAAACAAACTTAAATTACAAGAATAATTTCATTGTTGTAGTTCCTTTTCGCTTTAAGTTTGACTTGATTATTCACAGCAATTTTTCTTCGTTTAGGCTCTTATCTGTTTAATATTTCTGATTTCTGATTTTAATCATCATTTGAGTTTATTTCTGCTTTTTCTTGGTTTAATTTAGCTCTTTACTTTCTGTTGAAGCTATCTTTACATCCATCAAAATTCAACATAGACAAAGACAATATTGATCGACAATTTCATTATAACAATCTTACTAGGTTATATTTAGTTATTACTGCTTTTTTGTTTAAACAGATGAATTTTGAGCTCATTTGAAAAAGAATACATGATTTGTTGCTAAGAAAAATAGGGCATCGAGAATCCACATAACAATTTTTATCCCAGTTGAGGTTTCGTTGGCTCTAAAACTTTTACTTATGTGCCTTGGCTGCCTGAAATTTTCTATTAAGAAAAAAAATTATAAGTCAAGAATCAAAACATCTACATTGTTTTCAAATACCTTTTGTCCTTGATAGGCTCCCTTGGTCCTACACGTCAATATTAAGAATCAAGTTGATCTCTCCATCCATAATTCCCGCAAAGTTTCATCTGGATCTCTTAAGCAATTAATTTATACTCTTAGCAAAACCCAAGAAATTCCATATATGCCTTTGTTATAATCTTGACCCACATAGTGTCTTTTTATTTAGTCGAAAATTTCCCTCAATATCCTATAGTAGTTTCAACTTAATGCTGTAAGCCATCCCTTAGATATTGCAGATCCACCAATTTGAAAACCTGAATGCACATATTATCTTTTGATTTACTTCAGAATCCCCCTTAACTTTCTCGTGAAAGTTTTAACTTAATATCCTGAACTGCTCCTTTGACAACCTGGATGAACGTGAAGTCTCATGATTTAGATAAATATCCACCTAGACATTCCCCAAAAGTTTCAACTTAATATCGTTGACCCCTCCAGAGAAGTTGCAAATTTGCCCTGCTGACAACCTGAAAGCACACAATTTATTTTGGTTTAATCTATCATGCCCTGAAAGTAATTTGTCGCACCTGAAACATTACAGATATGCCCTTTTAACAACATAAATGCCAATAGTGTCTTTCGATTTAGTCCAACATCCTCCTCGCCATACCTTGAAACTTTCAACTTAATATCCTTCGCTTTTCCTGACTTATCGCAGAAAAGCCGTTTTGACCGCCCGGATACACATAGTGTTTTTGATTCAGCTCAACACTCTACTCATTATCCCCTGAATGTTTCAACTTAATACCCTTAGCATTTCATGAGATATTGCAGGTATGATCGTTCGAGGACCAGGATATACATAGAGTCCTTTGATTTAATTGTCTATTTTCACTACACTCCTTGGAAGTTTCAATTTAGTATCCTTTGCCGTTTTTCAGATATTGGAGATACGCCCTTTTGATAGCCTAGAAGCACACAGTGCGGTTTGATTTAGTTCAACATGTCTTGAAAGTTTCAACTTGTTAATCTTAGCAGTACATGAAATACTCCAGATATGCCTTAATGATAAATTGAAAGCACACAGTGTGTTTTGATTTAATTCAGCATGTCCTGAAATTTTTAACGTGATAATCTTAGGTGTACCTAAAATGTTGCATAGACAACCTTTAGACCACATGGATGCACAGATTTGCTTTTGATTTAGTTCAACACCCCATTCCCCCCAACGTTCCCTAAAGTTTCAACTTAATATGCATAGTCTTCCTAAGACATTGTAGATACGAATCTTTGACAACCTGGTTCTAGATAGTGTCTTTTGATTTAGTTTAAAGCCCCTATACATTCCCTGATAGTCTCAACTCAATGCCCTTTGCCGTTCCTGAGATACTGCAGGTAGGTTTTTTGGCATTACAGATGTGTAAAATATCTTTTAGATATTAAGACCAATATCCTATTAGCATTTCAACTTGACAAGCACAGTTTTTTCAGGGAAATTGCATATACACCTTTTTGGCAATCTGGATGCAGATAGTGTCTTCTGATTTAGTTCACGTTCCCTGGAGGTTTCAAGTTAATACCCTTGGCCGTTTCTGAGACATGGCAGATATGTCCATTTGACCTCCAGGATGTATGCAGAGTCCAACATCGCTCTTAATATCCTCAAAAAGTTCAAAATTAACAGTCTAAGTCGTTCCTACGACATTGTAAACATAACCGCTTGACAACTTGAATGCCCATTGTGTCTATTGGTTTAGTTTAACATGTCCTAAGAGTTTCAATGCAATATCCTTAACTGTTATTGAGATATTACACATATACTATTTTGACAATCTGTAAGTTCATACTGTCTTTTATTTAGTTTTACATCCCCTCAAATTTCCTTAAAAGTTTTAACTTAATACCTTAAGCTGTTCCTAATATATTCCACGCATGCCATTTTGACAAACTTGGACCCACTTGAAGACTTTCGATTTAGCTCCATATCATTCTGAACATTCCCCGCTAATTACAACTTAATAACCGTACCCGAACCAGAGATATTTCAGATTCGCCCATTAACAACCTGGACACACGCAATGCCTTTTGATTTAGTGTAGCACCCCCTTCAACAACCCTGCAAGCTTCAGCTTATTAACCTTAGCCATTCTGAAAATATTGCAGATACGCCTTCCCTACAAGCTGGATGCACATAGTATCTTGTAATTTAGCTCAGCATTCTCCTCAAAATTATCTGAAAATTTCAACTTAATACTCTTAACTGTTTCCGATTTACTCCACGTATGCCCTTTTGACAACCCGAATAAATTTAGCGTCTTTTTGTTTAGTTTGCCATGTCCTGAAAGTTTCAACTTAATACCCTTTAGTAGCTCTCGAGATTTCACAAACCTGAATAACCTGAATAAAAATAGTGTTTTTGCACTTAGTCTTTCCTAAGATATAGCAGATACGCCTTTTTGACAACTTGGAAACGCACAGCCTTTTTGGTTAAGTCAACATATCCCTCAACATTCTCTATAAGTTTCACCTTAACATGCTTAGTCTTTTTGGGGGCCCAAAGTAAAACAAGCCATCTTTCCCAATAATAAAGCTTATATCTAAACAATAGTACTGAGGGGTCAATATATTTAAAAGGAGCCCTATACTGGATTCCTACAGAAGCCCTCTAACTTCAAGTCATCCCTTGCAAGATTCTCATGAGAGCCCCTGTTTCCAGCTGGCAAGATTCCCGGGATCCCAGGTGTTCTATTAAAGGGGACACAGTTGGCAAGAATCCCAAGTCACACTGTCGCATTTTAAATTGTCATATAGGGATGTTAGCATGGGGTTTTAAACGCACAGATAGAAAATTAACATAGATTTAAACGCATACCTATCCCTTTTCCCATAGGATTTTAAATATGCCCTTTTACGTCACAGCATGCCCTGGCAAGATTCCGATCGCATGCCATGTGATATCCCTGTCAAGATTCCCGAAATTCCAGGTGTGTTCCAGTTTTGTTTCAGTATTTTCATATGATTAACCGGAGTGTGGTCGCTATAATACACAACTGGCAATAATGGGGAATTAACATAGAAAGTGGAGCTTCTAACCCCTCGCATCTGGCCAATTCAGTCCCTGTTTCTATCAATCGGCTGGCAATATTCCTGACACATGTCCCTGTTTCCAGGTGTTCTATTAAAGGGAACACAGCTAGGGAGATTCCCACGACGCATCCCCCTGGACACCACGACAGTTTTCGTCGAAACGTTCAAAGCGTTTTTTTTTTAGTTCTTTGTCCTCGCTAGGACTCGAAAGATCAACTCCCTTCCAATGGACAGCGCCTCAAGCATCAGGACCAACAAGCTATTGCAAAAATTCTTTATCGACAACTACATTCTAAAAATAACCTATTACACGCAAGGAGATTTCCAATTTTTCGCACACGCCAGAATGTCGTGTTTCGCGCACCTAAGACAATTGGCATGAAGATGGAAAACATCTATTTTGAGACATTGTTTCTCTTAATGAATTTTTAGCGATAAAAGACAGAAGGGGTGCTTAAATTGTGTAAACACCTAGGTATAAGAGACTCATCTTAAGCAACATATCTAAAGAATTAAGCTTATTGTAAATAAAATTTCCATTAATAAAAAAAATTCACAACAATATTAAAACAATGAAAAAGCAGTTAAAAACCACAACAAACAAAAAATAAAACGTGAAAAATATGACAAATGGAAAAAATACTTGTATAAATAGAAGAAAGGTATGGCTCCTAGCAGGTCCAGGGGAACGGGCTTGTTGTTATGTCTTTCTTAGAAAAAATGGTCCACCGCTCTGCAAAACTTAGTCTTAACTAGTCGAAAGAGAGGGTTTAGTAAATTTGCTCTTTTTTGCTGAATGGAGCCGGAATTGGACTCAACATATTGAAAATACCAGGATTTAGAGTTGAAATTGGTTATAAATTAAAAATCTAGTTAAAAAAACCTTTTTTTTCTCGATATTTCCTATAGCCCTTAACGAAAATACAGAGCTTCTTGAGCCGAAACTATGAATATTTCATACCACCGCGACAACACACGCATTTGAATAATATTATTTCATCATCCCCAAGGACATTTTCAGACATTTCTGTTAAAAATCATGCTTTTACTCCATTCATTCGAGTTGTGCGTGAGCCTAGACTTTCATAATAACCTACAAAAGATATCCTGCCACCGCAACATTACACGTCTGCCCCCTATTATCCACGTGGCATTAAACAGTGGAACTTGGGGTTTCATTACCAGAACGTGATCTCTGCGGCACCCTCTGATATCTCATTATTGCTCCTAAGACATTTTACAGACATTTCTTGTTAAAAATTATGCATTCAATCCATTAATTCAAGTTTTTCACGAGCCTGGACTTTCATAATAACCTACAAAAGACACCCCCCCACTGCGATATTACACACCTGTCCCCCTACCATCCACGTGGTCTTGAACAGCGGAACTTTGGATTTCATTACCAGAATGTGATACTCCAAGCAATTCACGCCACAGTACCATACTCTTACTGCTTTGAGGCACCATGCGATACCCTTCACCATTATTTAAGCGTCTTCTAGCGTTGGAACACTTTTAATGGATAAATTTTCTATTACTATTATTTTCTGACGATTCCCAGCCCAGTGACACACTATTACTTCTCTGCGGTACCCTCTGGCATCTTATTATTATTTCTATGATGTGAAGGCCAGCTGGGAACAAAACAACATGGTCACAAAAACTCGAGTATAATTTAGCCTGTGCTTTTCTTTTATAACTTGTATAACAGATAGAGTACTTTTCTGTACCCTGTTGGGTACAATTTTCGCGTATCCCAGTTCCAACTTCTCTTCAATATGGCTCCATGCCTGGAAACGAAATAACATAAGCAATTTGAAAATATTGATCATAAGCCATCGGAAAGATTCAACACAATTTACAAAAAAAAATAAACCGCAATCAAGCGGCGTTGCTGAAGATTTTGAATTGAACATTGAATTTTCTCATTTATCAGTGTTAAAGCTTAATCCAATTTCCCCATGCAGCCACGATACTAGTAGCACATACTTCATTAAAGTAAAATTTGACCTGCTAGCAAGGAGAAGGTCATCCGCATATGAAATATAGGTTAAATTTGATAACCCTGAAAAGTAAGAAAACGGCATCTTATTAAGGACATTCAATAAACAATCTTTAAATTATGAGGTAAAAGCACACCACCCTGAAGAACCCCAGATCTAACCGAAATTTTACCAAAGGCCTGGGAACACTGCCTCAACTGAATCAATGAATTATGGTACCAAAATCGAAGTACAAAAGTGACTGAACTATTCACACACAAACGTGCCAGAGAAAACCATGCCTGAGAGTGACAAACAGTATCGAAAGCTTTGGGTAGATCTAACGCACAAAAATGAAGTTCCATTTTTAAATGCAATATACGACCTAAAATCGAACTGATTTTCATCATAATCCACCTTATCTTGAATAAATAGGAGCAATACACATTCAAATAGTTTACTTAAATTACACGCTACAGTGATAGGGCGGTAGGATCCACAATTGAGCAGCTCCTTCCCTCGCTTCAGAAAAGAGGTAACTGTACCACATAGGAAGGAATGAGGCACTAGTGAGCTACTAACACACATCTGAAAAAGTAGTTTCATGTGGCCAATCAACTCGGGAGAATCAACTCATAAACTTTAAACACAAATTCCATCCAAATCAACCGATTAGATTTTAGTCTTAATGCTTTTCACAACAGACTCAGCACTAATAGGGAAAATATCTTTCTAGCGTATCCAACGCGGAATAACTGAGTCAAGTACTCTAGAAAACCTTGAATGGACTACATAATTTACTGTACTGAGAATTGTCGAGTAATGACTAACCCATGAATCACCCGGAATTAAACTGGCCGAAGCAGTCGGTTTTAGTTTACTAGAATTCGCCACTTTACTCCATTGCCGAAGACTTTTTGAAAAATCCCTACCCATATACTGGACACTTCGCAAGTAAGATTTGAATTCAGTCTTAGTTGTTCTTTTAATATTAAATTCATGACCCAAAGTGGGGAGGCCACGCGCATTCCATATCCGAAACTACATTTTTGCCCGCTTTTTAACAATTTTTAACTGAGGGTCCTCTTTTCATAAGGAACTTCTAGTTTTCGAACGAACAAGCAAAACAGGGACGGAAATGGCTTGGCTTGTTTGAGGCAGGCAACAGTCTTAGAATAGTAAGAATTGAGTTGTGATCGAGCATTAGGCGAGAAGACACTGGTACAAAGTAAAAGGTGGGGAAATTTGACACATGAGAGCAGAGTTACCAAAGTACAGATATATAAAGTCCAATTAGCTTTATTCCATTCACGCTCATTATACCTTTTCGTGCCCCGTACAGAAGATTCACACTGGTTCGGGCCAGAATAATGTAAAAGAGACGGTAAAAGATATGGGGAGGTGATCAAAATCTCTTTCTTTACCATGAACCTCAGAACCCGAGCAAACACAGTGGTCTATATATGACACACTTCCGCTATTATGAATATACGAAAAAATCCGCACTCTTAGCCACTATTTGATGTACATCTGGCAAAGATTGAAGCACAAGATCAGATCGAGTTGACTCTCTATTTATGTTAAAATTTATGTCCCCCACTATGATCCACTTATACCTATGACTTTCAATATTTCGAAGGAAATTCTTCAGAGATGACACAGCTTTTGTGGATTTAGTAGGTGACAAAACTGTTTCATTATCATGAGGTAGGTAAGTATTGATAACCACTAGGTCTACAAATTGAAGGGCAATAAAATGATCGCAAAGAGTGCATACACTGGGGATAAAAGCACGAAAGTCAACTACTCACAAGACATGCAAGCCCTCGGGAAGGTCTGCCCCTCGTACGTCTTGCACTGGCTGTATATAACTAAATATTCGTTACTTCTGTTTAGTGAACTGACACTTACAGCTGGTAAGAGATGTTCCTGTGGCAACAAGATGTCAAAATCGTTCATTTACTGATTTATTGAATAATCTTTGTCTTTGGTACCATTTATGTTGCAAGAACACACAGAAAACGTTACTGTTCCAGTCATTTCTTGTTCGAGGCACGCTTAGCTATGGCATTGCGGATTATGCGGCACTTTAGACGGAATTCAACATGGCCTTCACCACATAGAGCGTACTTCGGTTCAGCAAAGCATGGTGCATCTTTTGTCAATAAATGCATACCACTGCAGTGGGAACAGCGGGGAAGGCTGTTTCAATTGGCCTCCACATGATCAGCCGATTGACAATTATAACAGCAACGGTGAGGACGGAGGCACTCGAATACTCGGAAAATTTCATATTCTACCTTAAGTCCAAGACGAAGTGCATTTGAAAGTCCATCAATCTCGGGGAAGAATACCTTAACAGTCAAGGACTGTCCGATGCGCTTAGCGTCAACGACTCCTCCACACCCCATGAACAAACTGACGTCATATTCTACCGGTCTGCCTTTCACTAATCCAACGCGTTTTTGCTCTTGAAAATTCGTATTGCACTCTAGAACATTAGGTACCTCATCAAAAAAGTCCTTTGCAGCAGCTGGGTCACTATGCACTAAATGTTTTTTGCCTGACAGCTTAATAGAATGAATGGCTTGGTGTCCCTTGATTTGGTCAATGGCATCGTGGCGTGTCACAGGATTGTTGAGCCCGAGAAGAAAAATTCAAGAGATCACTAAAATAGTAGTGGATGCGTTTACATTTGGCTTAAACGAGGCACTTAGCAAGGAAGGAAAATTCAGATCATAAGATGTCACTTTTTCGTTTATCTGTTTAAGGGCTCGGTCTAGGGAGCTAACCTTACTGGACAACCTGGAATAAGCTAATACAGAGATAAATGGCACTTCAGTAGGTGAGACAATGACAAAAGTAGGCAGCAGGGAATTATCAGAGTCACACAGACGCAGGAAGTCCAAAATATCTTTCAAATCATTCTGCAGAGATAGGTCACCCTGCCGCTTTGGAACAGATTTATTTGGATTTGATATTCCCCAGAGCTCCACTTTGGCATCTTTAATGTCTTTATCATAAAAGTTTTCAATGTGTGATTAATTATTGTCACTTCATCGATTCCTCCACAAAAATTTTGTTGAACGAAATTCAGAATAGGCGAACATGTGAATTCCACTAACATCTTGCTCACGTCACATCAATAATAACGGCAATGCCAGTTCAAGGTCAAATACAGTCCATAGATATAGCCAGGTCAAAATCCAAACAATCAGTCCTAATACGCAAGACGAAAATGTAAACTCTCTCCCGGAAAACAACTAGACAACTTGTTATCAACATTAAATTAATTACTTTTAAATTAGGTTCATTTGATTTAGGTTAGCATGAGCGGTCATGTTAATCTAAGTTAAATGAGCCTTACTTAAACGTAGGTAACTTAATGTAGTTGACAAGTTTTCTAACAGAAAACTTGTAAACATAAACAGGAAATTGCTACTTTTAAGAAAAATTTGTTACCTTTGACTGAAAACTTGCTGCTATTAGAAAAAATCTCTTACTATGAAGACAACCTGTTATTTCCAAGAGAAATTTGATAATATTAAGTAAAACTTTGAAAAACTTGCTACTTCTAACAGGAAACTGGTTAGCATGAATATAAAATTGTTACTTCTAAGGTTAATTTTTTATCCTTGACGGAAAACTTGCTACCGCTAGAAAAAATTTCTTGCTATTAAGAAAAACCTGTTACTTCCAAGAGAAATTTAACAGTATTAAATAAAACTGGTTAGTATTAATGAAAAAGTTGTTACTTCTAAGAAAGAATTTGTTAGTATTCAGTAAAACTTTGTTAGTATTAAAGAAAAAGTTGTTACTTCTAAGAAAATTTTGTCAGTGTCAAGAAAATCTTGGTATTTCTAACAGAAAACTTGTTAGCCTAAACGGGAAATCGCTACTTCTAAGAGAAATTTGTTACCTTTGACGGAAAACTTGCTGCTATTAGAAAAAAATTCTTACTATGAAAAAACCTGTTACTTCCAAGAGATATTTGATTGTATTAAGCAAATCTTTGTTAGTATTAAGGAAAAAAAGGTTCTGAGAAAAAATCTGAGAGTGTTCAGAAAAACTTGCTACGTCTAACAGAAAACTTGTTAGCATAAACAGAAAAGTGTTACTTCTAAGAAAAATTTGTTTTCTTTGAAAGAAAACTTGCTGCTATTAGGAAAAATTTCTTACTATTCAGAAAATGTTACTTCCAAGAGCAATTTGATAGTGTTAAGTAAAACTTTGTTATTATTAAGGAAAAACTGTTACTTCTAAGAAAAAAATATTGCTAGTATTAAGTTAAACTTTGTTAGTATTAAGAAAACACTTTTTACCTCTAAGAAAAAATTTGTTAGTGTTAAGTAAAACTTTGTTAGTATTAAGGAAAACTATGTTAGTATTAAGGAAAAACCTTATTACTTCTAAGCTAAAATTTTTTAGTATTAAGTAAAACTATGTTAGTATTAAGGAAAAAAACTTATTACTTCTAAGAAAAAAATTTTTAGTGAAAAGAAAAACTTTCTACTTCTAAGAGAAAACTTGTTAGCATGAACAGAAAATTGTTACTTCTAAGAAAAATTTGTTTTCTTTGACAGAAAACTTGCTGCTATTAGGAAAAATTTCTTACTATTCAGAAAATGTTACTTCCAAGAGCAATTTGATAGTGTTAAGTAAAACTTTGTTATTATTAAGGAAAAACTGTTAATTTTAAGAAAAATATTGCTAGTATTAAGTTAAACTTTGTTAGTATTAAGAAAACACTTTTTACCTTAAGAAAAAATTTGTTAGTGTTAAGTAAAACTTTGTTAGTATTAAGGAAAACTATGTTAGTATTAAGGAAAAACCTTATTACTTCTAAGTAAAAATTTTTTTAGTATTAAGTAAATTATGTTAGTATTAAGGAAAAAACTTATTACTTCTAAGAAAAAAATTTTTAGTGAAAAGAAAAACTTTCTACTTCTAAGAGAAAACTTGTTAGCATGAACAGAAAATTGTTACTTCTAAGATAAATCTGATAGCTCCGACGAAAAACTTCCTGGTATTAGACAAAATTTGTGTCTATTAAGGAAAAACCTGTTACTTCCAAGAGAAATTTAGTAGTGTTAAGAAAAACTTTGTTAATATTAAGGAAAAAGTTGTTACTTCTAAGAAAAAATTGTTAGTGTTAAAAAAACTTGCTAGTTCTAACAGAAAACATGTTAGCATAGACAGAACATTGCTACTTCTAAGATATCCTTGTTATCTTTGACGGAAAACTTGCTGCTATTAAAAAAATTTTGTTATTTTTAAGAAAAACCTGTTACTTCCAAGAGAAATTTGACAGTATTAAGTAAAACTTTGTTAATGTTAAGAAAAAAGCTGTTACTTCTAAAAAAAAATTGTTAGTGTTAAGAAAAACTTGTTAATTCTAATATAAAACTTGTTAGCGTAAACAGAAAATTATTACTTGTAACAGAAATTTGTTATCTTTGACGGAAAACTTGCTACTATTAGAAAAAGGTTCTTACTATTAAGAGAAACCTCTTACTTTCAAGATAAAACTTTTTACCTCTAAGAAAAAATTTGTTAGGTTTAAGAAAAACTTGCTACATCTAACAGGAAATGTGTTAGCGTAAACAGAAAATTGTTATTTCTAAGATAAATTTGTTATCAAAGACGGAAAACTTGTAGAAAAAATTTCTTACTATCACGAAAAACCTGTTACTTCTAAGAGAAATTTGATAGTGTTAAGTAAAACTTTGTTAGTGTTAAGTAAAAAGTTGTTACTTCTAAGAAAACGTTTGTTACCTTTAAGAAAAACTTGCAAGTTCTAACAGAAAGCTTGTTAACATAAACAGAAAATTGATACTTCTAAAAGAACTTTGTTATCTTTCATGCGTGATTAATTATTGTCACTTCATCGATTCCTTCACGAAAATTTGGTTAAAGAAAATTCAGAAGAGACGAATAAGCATATTCCACTAACATCTTTCTCACGTCAAAGCATTAATAACGGCAATGCCAATTCAAGGTCAAAAAGAGTCCATAGATATAGCCAGGTCAAAATCCAAACAATCAATTGGATTTTGATTAATCAGTTTGATTTCAATCAGTATACTTTCGTCTTACGCATGACGGAAATATAAACTCTCTCCGGGAAAACATATAGACAACTTGCTAACTACATTAAGCCACTACGTTTAAGTTAGATTCATTTAAGTTAGGTTAGCATGACTGATCATGCTAATTCAAGTTAAATGAACTTATCTTAAACGTAGTTAATTTAATGTAGTTAACAAGTTTTTTTAACAGAAAAATTGTTAGCGTAAACAGAATATTGTTACTTCTAAGGTATATTTGTTATCTTTGACGGAAAACTTGCCACCACTAGAAAAAATTTCTTACTATCAAGAAAAAGCTTTTACTTCCAAGATAAATTATATAGTATTAAATAAAACTTTGTTAGTGTTAATGAAAAATTTGTTACTTATAAGAAAGAATTTGTTAGTATTAAGTAAAACTTTGTAAGCATTAAGGAAAAAGTTGTAACTTCTAAGAAAATTTTGTCAATTTTTCGAAAAAAAACTTGGTATTTCAAACAGAAAACTTGTTAGAATAAACAGGAAATTGCTACTTCTAAGAGAAATTTTTACCTTTGACGGAAATTTGCTTCTATTAGAAAAAATTTCTTATTATGAAAAAAAAAAAAACTTTTTACTTCCATGAGAAATTTGATAGTGGTAAGTAAAACTTTGTTAGTATTAAGGAAAAAGTTTTTACTTTTACGAAGAAATTTGTCAGTAATAAGTAAAACTTTGTTAGTATTAAGGAAAAACGGTTGTTGCTTTCTAAGAAAAATCTGATAGTGTTATGAAAAACTTGCTATTTCTAACAGAGAACTTGCTAGCATAAACAGAAAATTTTTACTTCTAAGAGAAATTTGTTATCTTTGACGGAAAACTTGCTGCTATTAGAAAAATTTCTTAATATTCAGAAAAATTTTTCCAAGAGGAATTTGATAGTATTAAGTAAAAATTTGTGATTATTATGGAAAAACTATTACTTCTAAGAAAAAATTGTTAGTATTAAGTTAAACTTTGTTACTATTAAGAAACGACTTTTTGCTTCTAAGAAACAACTTGTTAGTTTTAAGAAAAACTTGCTGCTTCTAACAGAAAACATGTTAGTGTAAACAGAAAATTGTTACTTCTAAGAGAAATTTGTTATCAAAGACGGGCAAATTACTGTTATTAGAAAAATTTCTTACTAATACGAAAAGCCTGTTACTTCTAAGAGACATTTGATAGTGTTATGCAAAACTTTGTTAGTATTAAGGAAAAACTTACTACTTCTAAGAAAAAAATTGTTTGTATTAGGCAAAACTATGTTAGTATTAAAGAAAAAGTTGTTACTTCTAAGAAAATTTTGTCAGTGTCAAGAAAATCTTGGTATTTCTAACAGAAAACTTGTTAGCCTAAACGGGAAATTGCTATTTCTAAGAGAAATTTGTTACCTTTGACGGAAAAACTTGCTGCTATTAGAAAAAAATTCTTACTATGAAAAAAAACCTGTTACTTCCAAGAGAAATTTGATTGTATTAAGCAAATCTTTGTTAGTGTTAATGAAAAAAAAGTTCTGGGGAAAAATCTGAGAGTATTAAAAAAACTTGCTACGTCTAACAGGAAACTTGTTAGCATAAACAGAAAATTGTTACTTCTAAGAGAAATTTGTTTTCTTTGACAGAAAACTTGCTGCTATTAGGAAAAATGTCTTACTCATCAGAAAATGTTACTTCCAAGAGCAATTTGATAGTGTTAAGAAAACTTTGTTTTTATTAAGGAAAAACTGTTACTTCTAAGAAAAAATATTGCTAGTATTAAGTTAAACTTTGTTAGTATTAAGAAAACACTTTTTACCTCTAAGAAAAAATTTTTTAGTGCTAAGTAAAACTTTGTCAGTATTAAGGAAAACTATGTTAGTATTAAGGAAAAACCTTATTACTTCTAAGCAAAAATTTGTTAGTATTAAGTAAAACTATGTTAGTATTAAGGAAAAAACTTATTACTTCTAAGAAAAAAATTTTTAGTGAAAAGAGAAACTTTGTACTTCTAACAGAAAACTTGTTAGCATGAACAGAAAATTGTTACTTCTAAGATAAATTTGATAGTTCCGACGAAAAACTTCCTGGTATTAGACAAAATTTGTGTCTATTAAGAAAAAACTTGTTGCTTCCAAGAGAAATTTAGCATTTTTAAGTAAAACTTCGTTAATATTAAGGAAAAAGTTGTTACTTCTAATAAAAAATTGTTAGTGTTAAAAAAAAACGTGCTAGTTCTAACAGAAAACGTGTTAGCATAGACAAAACATTGCTACTTCTAAGATATCTTTGTTATCTTTGACGGAAAACTTGCTGCTATTAGAAAAATTTTGTTACTTTTAAGAAAAACCTGTTACTTCCAAGAAAAATTTGACAGTATTAAGTAAAACTTTGTTAATGTTAAGGAAAAAGCTGTTACTTCTAAGAAAAAGTTTGTTAGTGTTAAGAAAAACTTGTTAATTCTAATATAAAACTTGTTAGCGTAAACAGAAAATTATTACTTCTAAGAGAAATTTGTTTTCTTTGACGGAACACTTGCTACTATTAGAAAAAGGTTCTTACTATTAAGAAAAACCTGTTAATTTCAAGATAAAACTTTTTACCTCTAAGAAAAAATTTGTTAGGTTTAAGAAAATCTTGCTATATCTTTCTCACGTCAAAGCAATAATAACGGGAATGCCAATTCAAGGTCAAAAACAGTCCATAGATATAGCCAGGTCAAAATCCAAACAATCAATTGGATTTTGATCAATCAGTTTGATTTCAATCAGTATACTTTCGTCTTACGCATGACGGAAATATAAACTCTCTCCGGGAAAACAACTAGACAACTTGCTAACTACATTAAGCCACTACGTTTAATTTAGATTCGTTTAAGTTAGGTTAGCATGACTGGTCATGTTAATCCAAGTTAAATGAACTTATCTTAAACGTAGTTAATTTAATGTAGTTAACAAGTTTTGTAACAGAAAAATTGTTAGCGTAAACAGAATATTGTTACTTTAAGGTATATTTGTTATCTTTGGCGGAAAACTTGCCACCACTAGAAAAAATTTATTACTATCAAGAAAACCTTTTACTTCCAAGATAAATTATATAGTATTAAATAAAACTTTGTTAGTGTTAATGAAAAATTTGTTACTTATAAGAAAGAATTTGTTAGTATTAAGTCAAACTTTGTAAGCATTAAGGAAAAAGTTGTAATGCTAAGAAAAATTCTTGTCAGTGTCAGTGTTGCGAAAAACTTGGTATTTCAAACAGAAAACTTGTTAGAATAAACAGGAAATTGCTACTTCTAAGAGAAATTTTTACCTTTGACAGAAAATTGCTGCTATTAGAAAAAAATTCTTACTATGAAAAAAAAACCTTTTACTTCCAAGAGAAATTTGATAGTGGTAAGTAAAACTTTGTTAGTATTAAGGAAAAAGTTTTTACTTTTACGAAGAAATTTGTCAGTAATAAGTAAAACTTTGTTAGTATTAAGGAAAAACGGTTGTTGCTTTCTAAGAAAAATCTGATAGTGTTATGAAAAACTTGCTATTTCTAACAGAGAACTTGCTAGCATAAACAGAAAATTTTTACTTCTAAGAGAAATTTGTTATCTTTGACGGAAAAACTTGCTGCTATTAGAAAAATTTCTTAATATTCAGAAAAATTTTCCAAGAGAAATTTGATTGTATTAAGCAAATCTTTGTTAGCATTAATGAAAAAAAGGTTATGAGAAAAAATCTGAGAGTGTAAAAAAAAACTTGCTACGTCTAACAGGAAACTTGTTAGCATAAACAGAAAATTGTTACTTCTAAGAGAATTTGTTTTCTTTGACAGAAAACTTGCTGCTATTAGGAAAAATTTCTTACTCTTCAGAAAATGTTACTTCCAAGAGCAATTTGATAGTGTTAAGTAAAACTTTGTTATTATTAAGGAAAAACTCTTACTTCTAAGAAAAAATATTGCTAGTATTAAGTTAAACTTTGTTAGCATTAAGAAAACACTTTTTACCTCTAAGAAAAAATTTGTTAGTGTTAATTAAAACTTTGTTATTATTAAGGAAAACTATGTTAGTATTAAGGAAAAACCTTATTACTTCTAAGCAAAAATTTGTTAGTATTAAGTAAAACTATTTTAGTATTAAGGAAAAAACTTATTACTTCTAAGAAAAACATTTTTGGTTAAAAAAAAACTTTCTACTTCTAACAGAAAACTTGTTAGCATGAACAGAAAATTGTTACTTCTAAGATAAATTCGTTATCTCTGACGAAAAACTTCCTGGTATTAGACCAAATTTGTGTCTTTTAAGAAAAACCCTGTTACTTACAAGAGAAATTTAGTAGTATTAAGTAAAACTTTGTTAGTATTAAGGAAACAGTTGTTACTTCTAAGAAAAAATTGTTAGTGTTAAAAAAAACTTAATAGTTCTAACAGAAAACGTGTTAGCATAGACAGAACATTGCTAATTCTAAGAGATCTTTGTTATCTTTGACGGAAAACTTGCTGCTATTAGAAAATTTTTGTTACTTTTAAGAAAAACCTGTTACTTCCAAGAGAAATTTGACAGTATTAAGAAAAACTTTGTTAATGTTAAAGAAAAAAGCTGTTACTTCTAAGAAAAAATTTGTTAGTGTTAAGAAAAACTTGTTAATTCTAATATAAAACTTGTTAGCGTAAACAGAAAATTATTACTTCTAAGAGAAATTTGGTATCTTTGACAGAAAACTTGCTACTATTAGAAAAAGGTTCTTAATATTAAGAAAAACCTGTTACTTTCAAGATAAATCTTTTTACCTCTAAGAAAATATTTGTTAGGTTTAAGAAAATCTTGCTACATCTAACAGAAAATGTGTTAGCGTAAAACAGAAAATTGTTATTTCTAAGAAAAATTTGTTATCAAAGACAGAAAACTTGCTGCTATTAGAAAAAATTTCTTACTATTACGAAAAACCTGTTACTTCCAAGAGAAATTTGATAGTGTTAAGTAAAACTTTGTTAGTGTTAAGTAAAAAGTTGTTACTTCTAAGAAAACGTTTGTTACCTTTAAGAAAATCTTGCAAGTTCTAACAGAAAGCTTGTTAACATAAACAGAAAATTGATACTTCTAAGAGAACTTTATTATCTTTCATGCGTGATTAATTATTGTCACTTCATCGTTTCCTTCACGAAAATTTAGTTAAAAAAAATTCAGAAGAGACGAATCTGCATATTCCACTAACATCTTTCTCACGTCAAAGCATTAATAAAGGCAATGCCAATTCAAGGTCAAAAACAGTCCATAGATATAGCCAGGTCAAAATCCAAACAATCAATTGGATTTTGATCAATCAGTTTGATTTCAATCAGTATACTTTCGTCTTACGCATGACGGAAATATAAACTCTCTCCGGGAAAACAACTAGACAACTTGCTAACTACATTAAGCCACTACGTTTAAGTTAGATTCATTTAAGTAAGGTTAGCATGACTGGTCATGTTAATCCAAGTTAAATGAACTTATCTTAAACGTAGTTAGTTTAATGTAGTTAACAAGTTTTGTAACAGAAAAATTGTTAGCATAAACAGAATATTGTTACTTCTAAGGTATATTTGTTATCTTTGGCGGAAAACTTGCCATCACTAGAAAAAATTAAATACTATCAAGAAAAACCTTTTACTTCCAAGATAAATTATATAATATTAATAAAACTTTGTTAGTGTTAATGAAAAATTTGTTACTTATAAGAAAAGAATTTGTTAGTATTAAGTAAAACTTTGTAAACATTAAGGAAAAAGTTGTAACTTCTAAGAAAATTTTGTCAGTGTTGCGAAAAACTTGGTATTTCAAACGGAATACTTGTTAGAATAAACAGGAAACTGCTACTTCTAAGAGAAATTTTTACCTTTGACGGAAATTTGCTGCTATTAGAAAAAAATTCTTACTATGAAAAAAAAGCTTTTACTTCCAAGAGAAATTTGATAGTGGTAAGTAAAACTTTGTTAGTATTAAGGAAAAAGTTTTTACTTCTACGAAGAAATTTGTCAGTAATAAGTAAAACTTTGTTAGTATTAAGGAAAAACGGTTGTTGCTTTCTAAGAAAAATCTGATAGTGTTATGAAAAACTTGCTATTTCTAACAGAGAACTTGCTAGCATTAACAGAAAATTTTTACTTCTAAGAGAAATTTGTTATCTTTGACGGAAAACTTGCTGCTATTAGAAAAATTTCTTAATTTTCAGAAAAAATTTTCCAAGAGGAATTTGATAATATTAAGTAATAATTTGTTATTATTATGGGAAAAACTATTACTTCTAAGAAAAAATTGTTAGTATTAAGTTAAACTTTGTTAGTATTAAGAAACGACTTTTTGCTTCTAAGAAACAACTTGTTAGTTTTAAGAAAAACTTGCTAATTCTAACAGAAAACATGTTAGCGTAAACAGAAATTTGTTACTTCTAAGAGAAATTTGTTATCAAAGATGGGCAACTTGCTGCTATTAGAAATATTTCTTACTAATACGAAAACCCTGTTACTTCTAAGAGACATTTGATAGTGTTAAGTAAAACTTTGTTAGTATTAAGGAAAAAGTTACTACTTCTAAGAAAAAAATTGTTAGTATTAGGCAAAACTATTTTAGTTTTAAAGAAAAAGTTGTTACTTCTAAGAAAATTTTGTTAGTGTCAAGAAAATCTTGGTATTCCTAACAGAAAACTTGTTAGCCTAAATGGGAAATTGCTACTTCTAAGAGAAATTTGTTACCTTTGACGGAAAACTTGCTGCTATTAGAAAAAAATTCTTACTATGAAAAAACCTGTTACTTCCAAGAGAGAAATTTGATTGTATTAAGCAAATCTTTGTTAGTGTTAATGAAAAAAAGGCTATGAGAAAAAATCTGAGAGTGTTAAAAAAACTTGCTACGTCTAACAGGAAACTTGTTAGCATAAACAGAAAATTGTCACTTCTAAGAGAAATTTGTTTTCTTTGACAGAAAACTTGCTGCTATTAGGAAAAATTTCTTACTCTTCAGAAAATTTTACTTCCAAGAGCAATTTGATAGTGTTAAGTAAAACTTTGTTATTATTAAGGAAAAACTCTTACTTCTAAGAAAAAATATTGCTAGTATTAAGTTAAACTTTGTTAGTATTAAGAAAACACTTTTTAACTCTAAGAAAAAATTTGTTAGTGTTAATTAAAACTTCGTTAGTATTAAGGAAAACTATGTTAGTATTAAGGAAAAACCTTATTACTTCTAAGCAAAAATTTGTTAGTATTAAGTAAAACTAGTATTAAGGAAAAAACTTATTACTTCTAAGAAAAAAATTTTTGGTTAAAAAAAACTTTCTACTTCTAACAGAAAACTTGTTAGCATGAACAGAAAATTGTTACTTCTAAGATAAATTCGTTATCTCTGACGAAAAACTTCCTGGTATTAGACAAAATTTGTGTCTATTAAGAAAAACCCTGTTACTTACAAGAGAAATTTAGTAGTATTAAGTAAAACTTTGTTAGTATTAAGGAAACAATTGTTACTTCTAAGAAAAAATTGTTAGTGTTAAAAAAAACTTGATAGTTCTAACTGAAAACGTGTTAGCATAGACAGAACATTGCTACTTCTAAGAGATCTTTGTTATCTTTGACGGAAAACTTGCTGCTATTAGAAAATTTTTGTTACTTTTAAGAAAAACCTGTTACTTCCAAGAGAAATTTGACAGTATTAAGTAAAACTTTGTTAATGTTAAAGAAAAAGCTGTTACTTCTAAGAAAAATTTGTTAGTGTTAAGAAAAACTTGCTAATTCTAATATAAAACTTTTTAGCGTAAACAGAAAATTATTACTTCTAAGAGAAATTTGTTATCTTTGACGGAAAACTTGCTGCTATTAGAAAAAGGTTCTTACTATTAAGAAAAACCTGTTACTTTCAAGATAAAACTTTTTACCTCTAAGAAAAAATTTGTTAGGTTTAAGAAAAAGTTGCTACATCTAACAGAAAATGTGCTAGCGTAAACAGAAAATTGTTATTTCTAAGATAAATTTGTTATCAAAGACAAAAAACTTGCTGCTATTAGAAAAAGTTTCTTACTATTACGAAAAACCTGTTACTTCCAACAGAAATTCGATAGTGTTAAGTAAAACTTTGTTAGTGTTAAGTAAAAAATTTTTACTTCTAAGAAAACGTTTGTTACCTTTAACAAAAATTTGCAAGTTCTAACAGAAAACTTGTTAACATAAACAGAAAATTGTTACTTCTAAGAGAACTTTGTTATCTTTAATGCGTGATTAATTATTGTCACTTCATCGATTCCTTCACGAAAATTTGGTTAAAGAAAATTCAGAACAGACGAATATGCATATTCCACTAACATCTTTCTCACTTCACAGCATTAATAACGGCAATGCCAATTCAAGGTCAAAAACAGTCCATAGATATAGCCAGGTCAAAATCCAAACAATCAATTGTATTTTGATCAATCAGTTTGATTTCAATCTGTGTACTTTCGTCATACGCTCGACGGAAATATAAACTCTCTCCGGGAAAACAAAAAGACAACCTACTAACTACATTAAGCTACTACGTTTAAGTTAGATTCATTTAAGTTAGGTTAGCATGAGTGGTCATGTTAATCCAATTTAAATGAACTTATCTTAAACGTAGTTAATTTAATGTAGTTAACAAGTTTTGTAACAGAAAAATTGTTAGCGTAAACAGAAAATTGTTACTTCTAAGGTATATTTGTTATCTTTGATGGAAAACTTGCCACCACTAGAAAAAATTTCTTACTATCAAGAAAAACCTTTTACTTCCAAGATAAATTATATAGTATTAAATAAACTTTGTTAGTGTTAATGAAAATTTGTTACTTATAAGAAAAAATTTGTTAGTATTAAGTAAAACTTTGTAATCATTAAGGAAAAAGTTGCAACTTCTAAGAAAATTTTTTCAGTGTTGCCAAAAACTTGGTATTTCAAACAGAAAACTTGTTAGAATAAACAGGAAATTGCTACTTCTAAGAGAAATTTTTACCTTTGACGAAAATTTGCTGCTATTAGAAAAAAATTCTTACTATGAAAAAAAAACCTTTTACTTCCAAGAGAAATTTGATAGTGGTAAGTAAAACTTTGTTAGTATTTAGGAAAAAGTTTTTTTACTTCTACGAAGAAATTTGTCAGTAATAAGTAAAACTTTGTTAGTATTAAGGAAAAAAAACGGTTGTTGCTTTCTAAGAAAAATCTGATAGTGTTAAGAAAAACTTGCTATTTCTAATAGAAAACTTGCTAGCATAAACAGAAAATTTTTACTTCTAAGAGAAATTTGTTATCTTTGACGGAAAACTTGCTGCTATTAGAAAAATTTCTTACTATTCAGAAAAATTTTTCAAAGAGGAATTTGATAGTATTAAGCAAAACTTTTTTATTATTATGGAAAAACTGTTACTTCTAAGAAAAAATTGTTAGCATTAAGTTAAACTTTGTTAGTATTAAGAAACGACTTTTTGCTTCTAAGAAACAATTTGTTAGTTTTAAGAAATACTTGCTGCTTCTAACAGAAAACTTGTTAGCGTAAACAGAAAATTGTTACTTCTAAGAGAAATTTGTTATCAAAGACGGGCAACTTGCTGCTATTAGAAAAATTTCTTACTATTACGAAAAACCTGTTACTTCTAAGGGAAATTTGATTGTCTTAAGTAAAACTTTGTTAGTATTAAAGAAAAAGTTGCTACTTCTAAGAAAAAATTGTTAGTATTAAGTAAAACTATGTTAGTATTAAGGAAAAAACTTATTATCTCTACTTCTACTTCTTGCTACTTCTAACAAGAAAAAACGTGCTACTTCTAACAGAAAACTTGTTAGCATGAACATAAAAAGAGAAATTTGATATTATTAAGTATAACTTTGTTAGTATTGAGGAAAAAGTTGTTACTTCTAAGAAAAATTTTTAGTGTTAAAAAAGACTTACTAGTTCTAAAAGAAAACCTGTTAGCATAAACATAAAATTGTTGCTTCTAAGAGAACTTTGTTATCTTTGACGGAAAACTTGCTGTTTTTAGAAAAAAAATTTACTATTAAGAAAAGCATGTTACTCCCAAGAAAAATTTGAGTATTAAGTAAAACTTTGTTAGTGTTAAGGAAAAAGCTGTTACTTCTAAGAAAAAATTTGTTAGTGTTAGGATAAACTTGCTAATTCAAATAGAAAACTTGTTAGCGTTAACAAAAAATTGTTATTTCTAAGAAAAATGTGTTATCTTTGACGGAAAACTTGATGCTATTAGAAAAAGGTGCTTACTATTAAGAAAAACCTGTTACTTCCAAGAAAAAGCTTTTTACCTCTAAGAAAAAATTTATTAATGTTAAGGAAAACTTGCCATTCTAACAGAAAACGTCTTAGCGTAAACATAAAATGGTTACTTCTAAGAAAATTTATTATTAAAGACGGAAAATCTGCTGCTATTAAAAAAATTTGATAGTGTCAAGTAAAACTTTATTATTATTAAGAAAAAGTTGTTATTTCTAAGAAAAAAATTGTTAGTATAAAGTAAAACTATGTTAGTATTAAGGAATAAACTTCTAAGGTAAACTTTGTTAGCTTTAAGAAAAACTTGCTACTTCTACTAGAAAACTTGTTAGCATGAACAGAAAATTGTTTTTTCTGAGAGAAATTTGATTTAGAAAAAACTTATTACCTCTAAGAAAAAATTTTTTAGCGCTAAGAAAAACTTGCTACTTCTGACAGAAAACTTGTTAGCATGAACAGAAAATTGTTATTTCAAAGAGAAATTTGATTTTGAAAAAACTTATTACCTCTAAGAAAAAATTTGTTTGCGTTAAGAAAAACTTGCTACTTCTGACAGAAAACTTGCTAGCATGAATAGAAAATTGTTTTTTCTAAAAGAAGTTTGATATCTTTGACGGAAAACGTCCTGGTATTAGACAAAATTTGTTACTATTACGAAAAACCTGTTAATTCAAAGAGAAATTTGATAGTATTAAGTAAAACTTTTTTAGTATTAAGGAAAAAGTTGTTACTTCAAAGAAAAAATTGTTAGTGTAAAAAAACTTGCTAGTTCTAACAGAAAATTTGTTAGCATAAACAGAAAATTGTTACTTCCAAGACAACTTTGCTATCTTTGACGAAAACGTGCTGCTATTAGAAAAAATTCGTTACAATTAAGAAAACCTGTTACTTCCAAAAGAAATTTGATAGTATTCAGTAACACTTTTTTAGTGTTAAAAAAAGCTGTTACTTCTAAGAGAAATTTGACAGTATTAAGTAAAACTTTGTTAATGTTAAGGAAAAAGCTGTTACTTCTAAGAAAAAATTTGTTAGTGTTAAGAAAAACTTGCTAATTCTTATAGAAAACTTGTTAGCGCAAACAGAAAATTGTTACTTCTAAGAGAAACTTGTTTTCTTTGACGGAAACTTGCTGCTATTAGAAAAAGGTTTTTACTATTAAAAAAAAACCTGTTACTTCCAAGAGAAATAAAAGAATATTAAGTAAAACTTTCGTCCTATTAAGGAAAAAGTTGTTACTTCTAAGAAAAAATTTGTTAGTATTAAGTGAAACTTTGTTAGTATTAAGGAAAAAACTTCTTACTTCCAAGTTGAAATTTGATGTGTTGAGAAAAACTTGCTACTTCTTTTAAGAGAAAACTTAGTAGCCTAAATAGAAAGTTGTTACTTGAGAAGTATTTGTTACATTTGACAGAAAACTTGCTGCTATTAGAAAAAAAATACTTACTTTTAAGAAAAACCTGTTACTTCCATGAGAAATTTGATAGTAATAAGTAAAACTTTGTTGGTATTAAATAAAAAGTTGTTACTTCCAAGAGAAATTTTAGAGCATTAAGCAAAAACTTTGTTAGTATTAAGGAAAAGTTGTTACTTCTACGACAAAATTTGTTAGTGTCTAACAGAAAAACTTGTTAGCATAAACAGAAAATTGTTACTTCTAAGAGAAATTTGCTATCTTTGACGGAAAACTTGCTGCTATTAGAAAAAATTTGTTATTATTAAGAAAAACGTGTTAATCCCAAGACAAATTCGATAGTAATAAGTAAAACTTTGTTAGTATTAGGGAAAAAGTTGTAATTTCTAAGGAAAATTTGTTAGTGTTAAGAAAACCTTGCTACTTCTGACAGAGAACGTGTTAGCATAAACAGAAAATTGTATCTTCTAAGAGAACATTTTTTATCTTTGAAAGAAAACTTGCTACTATTAGAAACAATTTATTGCTATTAATAAAAACCTGTTACTTCCAAGAAAAATTTGATAGCATTAAGTGAAATTTCTTAGTATTAAGGAAAAAACTTGTTACTTCTAAGATAAAATGTGTTAGTGTTAAGAAAATCTTGCTTCTTTTAAAGCATAAACAGAAAATTGTTACTTCTAAGAGAAATTTGCTATCTTTGACGGAAAACTTGCTGCTATTACGAAAAATTTGTTACTATTAAGAAAAACCTGTTACTTCCAAGAGAAATTTGATAATATTTAGTAAAGCTGTGTTAGTATTAAGGAAAAGGTTGTTTCTTCTAAAAAAATTGCCAGTGTTAAGAAAAAACTTGCTTGTTCTAACAGAAAACTTTTTATTATAAAAAGAAAATTGTTACTTCTAACACAGATTTGTTATCTTTGACGGAAAACTTGCGGCTATTAGAAAAAAAATTTGTTACTATTAAGAAAAAAATTGTTAATTTCAAGATAAATTTGATGGTAATGAGCAAAACCTTTGTTTGTATTAAGATATAACTAGTTGCTTCAAAGGAAATCAAATTCCGTTGGTCAAAAAAATGTAGTCTCTAATTTCGATTCATAAGCTTTTTTTGCAGTTCAAACGTTCAAGATAACCTAGGGGTGATGAGGGGTTGTGTCATATGGATGGCTGGCGTGTAATGGCGTGATGGTGTGGGAGTGTTTTGAAGGTTATCGTGATGGGCTTGCCTCTTGAAAAACTTTAATCAACGGGAATAATGTATAATTTTTAACAATAAATATCTGAAAAATCTCTAAGGAATAGTGATATGATGTCAGAGGGGTGCCGCAGAGCAGTAACAGTGTGTCAGACTGCCGGTAAGTTCTTGGAGTGTCACGTTCTGGTAATGAAATGCATGACAGGCATGTTACGTCCTGGTGGCACGGTGTCTTTCGGATGTTTTTATAAAACGATAGGCTTGTGAAAAAAAACTTTAATCAATAGAATGAAAGCGAAATTTTTCACAAGAAATGTCTGAAAAATGTCTTAGGAACAATGATTAGATGTCAGAGGGTGCTGAAGAGTGGTAATAGTGTTGCACAGTGCTGGATATTGTTGGAAAATAATAGCAATATAAAATATATTCATTGAGGGTTTTCAAACGCTATAAGACGCTTAAAATGTTGATGAGGGTTGTCGCAAGGTGCCGCAGAGAAGTAAGAATGTCGCACTGTGGCGTGAATTGCTTGGAGTATCAGGTTCTGGTAGTGAAATGCCGAGTTCCGCTGTTCAATGCCATGTGGATGGTAGGAGAAAGTTGTGTATTGTCGCAGTGGTGGGGTATCCAATGTAGGTTATTTTAAAGTCTAGGCTCGCGAAAAACTCGAACCAATGAATTGAAGGCATAACTTTAAACAAGAAATATCTGAAAAATGTCTTAGAATAATAATGAGATACTAGAGGGTGCCGCAGAGCAGTAATAGTGTGTCACAAGGTTGGGAATCGTTCAAAACTAATATCAAGAGAAAAAATATCCACTGAAGGTGTTCAAACGCTAAAAAGCGCTTAAAATGATGATGACAGGTGTCGCAAACTGCCGCACAGTATCAAAAGTTTGGTACTGTGGCGTGAATTGCTTGGAGTATCGCGTTCTGGTAATGAAATGCCGAGTTCTGCTGTTTAATGCCATGTAGATGGTAGGGGGCCGGCGTGTAATGTCACGGTGGTGTGGTGTATTTTGTAGGTTTTTTTGAAAGTCCAGGCTTGCTAAAACATGGAATCAATGGACTGAAAGCATAAATTTTTAACAAAAAATGTACCAAAATGTCTTTGGTGATGATGAGAAAATACTATTCAAATGCGCGTATTGTCACGGTGGTGTGAGATATTCATAGTCTCGACTCAAAGAACTCTGTATTTTCGTTAAGGGCTTTCGGAAATACCGAGAAAAAAGGTTTTTTTTAACTAGATTTTTAATTTATAACCGATTTCAACTCCAATTCCTGGTATTTTCAATATGTTGAGTCCAAGGCAGACTCCATTCAGCAAAAAAAAAACAAATTTACTAAACTCTCTCTTTCGACTAGTTAAGACTACGTTTTGCAAAGCGGTGGACCATTTTTCTAAGAATTACATAACAACAAGCCCGCTCCCCCTGGAATTAACTGCTAGGAGCCATACCTTTCTTCTATTCATACATTTATTTGTTTTTTTCCATTTGTCATATTTTTCACGTTTTATTTTTTTGTTTGTTGTGGTTTTTAACTGCTTTTTCATTGTTGTAATATTGTTGTAAATTTGTTTTTATTAATGAAAATTTTATTTACAATAAGCTTAAACCTTTAGATAGGTTGCTTAGGATGCATCTCTAATACCTAGGTGTTAACATATTTTAAGCACCCCTTCTGTCTTTTATCGCTAAAAAATACATTAGGAACAATAATGTCTGAAAATAGATATTTTCCGTCTTCATGGCAATTGTCGCAGGTGCATGAAACATGACATTCTAGCTTGTGCGAAAAATTGAAAATCTTTTTGCATGTAATAAGGTATTTTTAAGTGTAGTTCTCGATACAGAAATTTTCGAAATAGCTTGCTGGTCCTGATGCTTGAGGCGCTGTTCCATTGGAAGGGAATTGATCTTTCTAGTCCTAAGGAGGACAAAAAACTAAAGAAAAAACGCTTTGAGCATTTTGACGAAAAACAAAATCCCAAATAAAGTATTATGTGACAGTGATATGTCCGCCTTTATTACGCAAGATACTTGCTTTCATTACGTAAGATGTGCGCCGTCCTTACACAAGATATGTGAACCGTCATTGCGTAAGATGTGTGCTGTCGTTAAGCTACAAGCGGGGATTCCCCACGGATGCTTTCACAAGGTTACATAAAATTGTGTCATCCATATTGAACCTGACCATTTAAAATGGGGGTGTGTCATGTGACATCATGGTGTCCAGAGGGGTGTGTTGTGGGATTCTTGCTAGATGTTCCATTTAATAGAATACTTGGAAACAGGGACATGTTGCAGGAATCTTGCCAGCCGACCGGTAGAAACAGGGACCGTATTGAGTAGGTGTGATGGGTTAGGACCTCCACTTTCCATGTCAATTCCCTATTATTGCTGGTTGTGTATTATAGCGACCATACTCCGGTTAATCATATGGAAATACTGAAACGAAATTAGCATACCTTTTATCCGGGAATCTTGCCAGGTATGTCACAGGGCATGCGCTCGGAATCTTGCTGGGGCATGTCGTGACGTAACAGGGCATATTTAAAATCCTATGGGAAAAGGGATAGGGATGCGTTTAAAGTCCTATGTTAATTTCCTATATGTGTTTTTAAAATCCCATGCTAATATACCTACATGACCGTTTATAAGGTGACGGTGTGTCGTGGGATTCTTGCCAACTGTGTCCTCTTTAATAGAACCCCTAGGATCCTGGGAATCTTGCCAGCTGGAATCAGGGGCTCTCATGGGAGTCTTGCCAGGGAGGAAATGACGTCAGAGGGTCCCGTAGGAATCCAGGATAGGGCTTCCTTTTAATAGATTGATGTCTCACTACAAACAATGAACAACCTACATAACTTAAGGTCCTTGTTCAGGGGATTATAGGGGGGTCAGGTCATTCGTAGAGGCCTGGGATCCTTTTGATCTATTTTGGAAAATTGCTGTCTCAATGTTTTGACCAGATGTCTTTGGGAGTTGAGGAAGACGGAGGGGGAAAGCAACTAAAAAGGTTGTGGGAGGGAAGCTTGCTGCCGTCTAACCTCTTTTGACTCTTAAGAAGGGCAGTAGAACTTTCAAATTCCAGTCGAATGAACCCCATCCGAAGTTTCTATGACAACTCCTTCCATATGAGGTGGTCTGGTGAAAAATAAGCCAATAACAGATTAAAGCTATGCTGTTTCTATTTAGGCAGCGGTATATTGCGCTGCCTATGATAATGATTGTATGCTAAAAGTTTCAATATCAAGGACGATGAGAGATTATTAAGAACCGTATAATTTAGTCTCCTATTTACTTAGGCTACTTTTGAGATTTTATGCTCCTAAAATAACATCCTGTTCTTGGAGGTTGGTTTGTGTTTTCAGTAAAGCGCTTGTTCTTAGAATCTGATAAATCTTGAGAAAAATCACGAGCCAGTTTGTTTTAGCTAATTCTGCAGAAATAGGGTATGCAATCTAGGAAGCAATAATTATTGTTCGTTGCAAGTTTCAACTTTGGTTTTTACTTACGTAAGGAAAACTTAAAAAAATAAATCATAATCAGGCTCGAAAGCCTATATCTATTCATAGGTAACTTAATTACTACTTGCTGAATAACAAGCAGCAATCCACCGAACCGATTGCAATAAAACCCGTAGTAAGCAGTGTCCTTCAATGGTAACCTGTTTTAAACCCAAACGTAACTGAAAAACAAAGTCCAAGTCAGGTCATTCAGTACCCTTTTGTAACGTCGCTAGTTTTGTCTGTTTTACGGTAGCAAAATAAACTTGTAATGTCGCAAATAACCGTAAGTCTCTAATGCATTTCAATTTTGTGAACATGAAAATACAGAAAATATTTTCTCAGCTTAGTTTAACCAACGTGATCTTGCAAACCCACTTGGTTAGCAAAGTGACAATGGAATTCGTAGTACTTTTACGATAAAATTTATGGTATACAGAAAATTTGTGTTTTACTGTTGATTATATTCGGTAAAAATAAGTGTTATTAACAAAAATAAAATGGTAAATAAAAATACCAATTTTTTTAAGATTAAAAAGTGTAACAAGATGCTGTAAGACAACAAGCTAGTGGAATTATGCCCACCAACACGAAAGAGGCCGCCTTTGGCTCAGACGACGCAAAATTGAATGCTTCCCCTCACTATCTATTAAGTCAATGGAATAGTCATCGCCATCATTCTCATCGGCAACAACTAAAATTAAGATACTAGAGAAAGTGCTGTATAGAAAAAAACGACCATCGAAAAATTAGAGTTTCCAAAATACATTTTGCGGTTATTTTAATACATGTATATATATGAGAATTTTTCTTACCGTAGATATGCGTATACGTTGGTCTTAAAATGAGATAAAAATAGAAGCAAGATAATTTCAGCCCTTTTAACTCCTCCTATAAACTCTGGCCAGGGCCGTTCAAAGGGGGGACCAGGGCAAGTTGCCCCAGGTTCCATGGCTTGGTTGTATCTCGGCTAGAGGGAGCTGTGGCTGTGGCTTTGAGTGGGAAGTGGGGTTCCGTAATTAATTTTGCCGCGTGCGCCAACAACCCTAGAAACGGTCCTGACTGCCGCTGCTCTATCGGTCATTTTTGTAATTAATATTGCACATTGGGAGATTGTAGGGAAAAACTTTGACTTTAAAAAAGTCAAATACTGTTTTCTGTAAGCACGAAATTTCAGGAGCTTTCCTGTGATGGAGACTTTAGTGGACCAAATTCGAAAAAAAAGTGAAAACAGTGGATTTATATAAAATATACGAAAGAACTATTTGGATCTATTATCCAGACTCTTAAAACGGGGGATCTAACCCAAAGATCTTTCAATCTCCTTGCCCACTTGCCTGATAATCTGAAATACATAAAAAAAAAAACTGAACGAGAACGAAATAAAATTTCTGAGATATCAGCATATATTTTTCATTGCAAACAGAAATTTATTTTTCTGTATTCAAGTCTGATATTTGCATAACAATATTTCAAGAATAATGAATATTCCTGAAAAAATAAGCCCCTTGCAATGCTTTTTGGGGGGCTTTAGTGTCAAAATTAATTATAGAGTCAGCATTTCCATATTTTTTTAGGGTAAATTCTTTAAATTAATATTTTTAAAAGCATGTTGCCCCAAAGACGCCAACAGGGGGCCAAAGGAGAGGAATGCCCTCCCAGAAAGTGAGAGATTTAAAAAATGTGTATATAGAACAAAATAGATATGTTCCCATTTAAGTCTTGGTTAAAACCAAACCTGCGGTAACATTTGCCCCTCCCCTCAGAAATTTATTGTTGGCGCTCTTGATCTTCTAAGTCTGCCCTTCTTGTGCCGGTAAGCATATGAATGAAATTTTAAATGCTACAAGGGAAAATTATTTGTCCTGGGAGAGCTATCCAAAAATATCCTGGAAATAAAGAGAGAATAGAGATTCATTTATAACCCCCCCCCCCTTTCGTAAAACCTTCAAAATTTATCTTAAGGGTAATTAAGAATTGAAAATTGTGAACATGAAAAGCGCACTTTTTCAGGCTTCAGGCCCACTACCTCCCTTCCCGTCGACACAAAGATCCAGCCGCACTTCTCCACAATAACTGATGCGCAACTATTAACCTCTGTACACAGTTATATCAAGCCTCAAACTAATCAAATTAGCGAAACGAAGCTTTAAAGTAGATATTTGTATTCACTATTTAATTTGTATGAAGTGTATGCGTCTTTAGCAGCGAATTTGCCGCCGCATGATATCACTGCCTCTGAAACTGGGAGACTCAGTATACATTTTTTCCAATAATTTTAGTTTAGCAGGCTAGCTCAGAATTTTTGCTCAATAGCTCTTAGGAACCCTCTGGGCTATAATTGTTGTTTTGTGCCACTGAACGGCGGAAAAGTCCGCTTTGGTATGACGTAATCTATCAGTGGCGAATCCAGAGGGTGAGGGGGCACCCTCCCCCCTAACGTAGACTAAAGTTGTGTAATTTACTTAATTAACGTAAGTTTGCGTTAATTAAACTTGCTCCTAACGCAAGTTTATCGGATCAACTTATTTTGCCCCCCCCCCCTCTCCAAAAAAAATCCTGGATTCACCCCATTAATCTATTTGCTACAAATAAATACGGCTATAACTTTCAATTTCCGTTTGAATGAGCCCTCCTATCATAACAAACATCCTATCATAATAAACACGTGACCATAATCCTTTTTAGAAAAAAAAGTAGAAAATTTAGCATTTTGATACATATGGCAACCCCCCATTTGGTAGTGATTAGACCAAACAAAAAAAAAGAGTCCAAAAAATAAAAATAACTCAATAGCACAATCACTCCCCCACAAAGGCTCCACGGCCTGTAAAAGAGGGAAGTCATGAAACAAGACTTTCAAATATTAAGTTGTTAACCATTTAAGCACATTTCCCCTTTTCCAAAAATCGGTCAAAGTTTCTCAGGTTCTTAGCTTCGAATGGATAACTGAAAACTTTCTTTGATTTCTATATTTAGAATCATCATCAAAAAATGTTTACAAAAAAGATGAAATTAATAACGTAAAGAAGGTAAAAGCTACAAGTAAAGGAAAGAAAAAAAAGTAAAAGAGATGTTTATATTGTTATCAAAGATGCTTTTTTAGAGTTTCGGTTACTATTAGCACGAGTCTTTCCTTACTTACAGTTCGTCACCACAAACTGTTGGACAGACTTTTATATATAGGCATTAAGACCAGGCTTCCGCCCTCTGCATCTTTATTTTTGAGTTGAGGAAACCATTTCCTATGAACTGAAGCATGCACCCAAACTTTGATATATACATACGGTAGATTATAGATATTTTGAAGAAAAATGTACATACTAGACATATTGTTATTATGATCTATAAGTAATGTAAATATCATCAAAACATTTTATCGACAATAATTCCTTTTTATATTACTGATAATAAATATTAAACATATTTATACAAACATTGTCATTGAAAAAGTCTACTCTAATTACTTTTTAGTCCAGCAGATCTTTCAAGGCTTTTATATTTTCTTCTAATTTTTCTCAATTTTTAGGTTTCCTTGAGAGAATTTATTATTGTTACTTTTTTCTGTGAATTATGTCATGCCTTCGTTCTACCAACAATTTCGATACAAGGCAGTGCTGGTGCGCAGAAACCACCAGTGACATTGGTTTCTACTGTTATACTTGCAACTACAACAACAACATTTCCTTACTGCTTCTTGCCTGCTTCGAATCCCTTACCTCAATGCCGTACAGAAAGGCAGTTGTCCTGGGTGGATCTTGACATTACCCAATCCGATGGTCACATGAAGCTTGGATTATCTGAATCAGACATGTATGAACTCAACTGTTTCTATTTTTTAGAAGGGGGAAGATATTTTCAAATTGAGAATCTAATTGTAGTTGCATATTGTATTGTCTCCTAGCATAAAGAAAATTGGGTACTTGTGCATTATACCCACTCTTTTATATACTGCTAGTTTGGTTAATGTTCATGAAATAAAATAAAATAAAATGAATATAGAATACTTTAGAAACAAATTTGACTATATATTTTCAAATTAGGGGGCGGGGGGGGGGGGGGGGGTAAAGATTCATTTGACATATATAAAAGAGTTGGTATAATGTACAAGTACCGAAAATTGATTTTTCCCATTAAATTAATCCGATTAATTGTACAGGTAATCAGTCGGACTAATTGTATATTTAAATGCTTTTGATTATATTATCCTCTACTATCATAACGCTTGATGCAGAGCTTTCTAATTTAGAGCAAGCTGAAAATGGAGTTTCTTGTACTGATAAATGTCTTTTTGTACTGAAATGGTTTTTTAATTCATTTTAACTTAGCTATTCTCTTCGAGGAAGAAAGATTAATAGGTCAGCCTTGTGGGTGGAGGGAGACAATAATAACACATTACGTTTGAACAAAAAAAAAAAATTATTTTAGGCTTGGAGCCTGATCTAAAAACTCTGACAACCTTTTTGCATGGCACAAATGGCACACCATGACACAATTTTTGAATGGTGTTTCTTGTTTCTTGTAATTAGTTTTCTGCTTTGTGATTCAAGCAGTCGTCTAGCTGTTAAATGCGCTCACATAAATAGTCACCAAAAAACAACATACAAAAAAAAACAGAAAGAGTTCATATCAATTCAAGCTGGCAAACAATAAATCTTACCTTCACAGTTTTTTAAATAAATGAAAAAATGATATTTAAAAATGATATTTAAATGATCTTTATTTAACGTATCCTCATCTGTGTATTTATATGTATATGTACAAAAATTGAGAGAAACAAACGGGTTTAATTTAATTAAAGCAGCGGAACAAAATAAAAGATAAAAAACAGAACAGAAACTTTAAATAAAAAATTCGAATATTTCGACTCCACGTCCGGTAGTCTTTTTCAACGGAAAAGCAATAATTGAAGGAAAAAAAAACTATTTTTGAATTAACTCATCTAAAGAAAACGACAACCAAACACACACACAAAAAAAGAATAACAAAAAAAAAAAAACAAATAAATACAACTTAGATTTTAAACACTTCCAGAACTGCAAAAACTATAACTGTGTGACTAATCACCGACAAACGTATGTTACTAGGACAACATATATTTCTCATCTTTAAAGTCAGATAGGCAAAATTTAAAACTGTTAATTTAGGCAGTAAACTAAAGAAAGCAGAGAGTTATTATATTTTAGTTTCAAATCCAGAGACCTTTATAAACAGAAAAAAAACAAAATAATAAGAGACTAATAGTTCTAACAAAACACAACGTTAAAAAAAGTAAAAGCCGAATAGCCTAACTTTCTGAAAAATTTTACAGCTGTTCGCCAAACATTTCAGATAATCATCTTAAAGTATCAAGGACATCGAAAATGATTGAATTGGTTTTGAAGTAGATTTGTTTAAATTGGTTAAGTGGAAACTTGCACAAATATATGTGTTTTAAAAAATAATGAAAATCTGGAATTCCATTTTTTTAATTAAAAGAAAAGCCTCTATAAGTAGAAAGGGGAGTACCAGCGCGAACACTCACCCCTGCTGCCACCTACAACTTTTTTTACATAATTTTTTCAAGGATTATCGATCGAGTCTAATGGGGGTCAAGGTCAATCGATCTGTTGTTGTTTGGCCACGTGTAATGACATGAGGGGTGATTTACATAATCGCTAGGGGAATGTATTGATTCACGAAGGGGAATTAAGAAACAAACATGGCTTCTTTGATCGTTAGGTGAACCTAACCCGAGAACTTGATTTACATAATCGGTGGGGGAGAATGTATTGATTCACGAAAGGGAAATTAAGAAACATACATGGCTTCTTTGATCTTTAGGCTAACCTAACCTGAGAAATTGATTTACATAATCGGCGGGGAATTATTGATTCACGAAAGGGGAATTAAGAAACATACATGGCTTCTTTGATCTTTAGGCTAACCTAACCTGAGAAATTGATTTACATAATCGCTAGGGGAATGTATTGATTCACGAAGGGGGAATTAAGAAACACTATGGTTTCTTTAATCTTTAGGCCTGAGGGATTTATTCGTTGTTGTTGTTGTTTTGGACAAGTGCATGCTAGGGATGAATGTCAAGGTGTCCAGTAATAGGAAACCGGAAGTACATGCATCCTTCTCAGCCAATCAGCGAGTCGGATACATCCTCCTTCTCAGCCAATCAGAGAGCGGGTTACATATGGTTTTCCCCGTTACATAACAATTCGCCCTTGAGATTTCGTATATAACGGACATGCATTGCGATTAAATTATCAGAAAGTAAAGCAACCTGACAATGGATAGACCACTAAATATTATTGATGAGCTTGAAGCCTTGGCAGCCACAATTAGCAGTGTGAGTACATTTTCATTTTTTTATTTTCAAAATAAAATTATTTTCCTTGGTCACCCTCTAGTATATTTAGGTAAGTACCCCCTCCCCCACAAACCTAACCACCATGCAATCTTTATACTCGATAGAAAACGTAAAAGGTATTCTTTTTACTAGCTAAACCCTCCTCAACCCCCCCCCACTGTTTTTACAAGTATAATTCTTGCCAATAGAAATATTTCTCTTTTTTCAATAAATTTATTCTTTCTGTAAGCCTATCAAAAAGTGACATTCAACTTCTGTCTATCCCATAGCTATTAATAAACCGTTTCCATTTAAGCCGCCGCCGCTTACTTGACTTAAAAACATTTTTTCCGCAATGATTTAAAACAGGTGATAATTAGCTGACACCCCACAATTGCACTTCCTGCTTGTTAATCCTTTACGTTAGTGACTTAACCAAAAGGTTTCAATGATAAAAAGGATTTGTTTCCCTCTTTATCAAATTAAAACGGTTTTAAGCAAAAAGAGATTGTTTATTAAGCTTGTGGATTCGTAACCTGTATTTGCTGGAGAACCGGTGAAACGGGATTATTTCCAAAAATAATTACTAACAATATATTTAGGACATTGGTGAAAGGGGGGGACATGCCTCAATTCTATCGCCATTATTGTAAAATGAAAACAAAGATTTGCATGAAAAGTAAGGTTAGGTTGGGATGTCTATGAATAAGCTTTTTTAATAAATTAAAATAGCATTAGATTTCTGGGTTTAGTATATTTTTATTTTTTGCTTTACTGAAAATGCTGGCGTAGGGGGCCTTTCTTAGTGATAAATGCTTTTCTAGACAAAATTATATGGATGATGGTACTAACTTTCTTTCTGTAAAAAGGGGGAAATTATTTATCATACTAACTTTTTTCTCTTCTTTTAAGGCCAATTGTGAAGAATGTGTCCCACCTCCTAGTAAGAAAGCAAGAGATGGTGAGGCAGCCCCTGTAAGAGCATCAGTTATACAATATGGTCGCTGTCCGATGCCCTCTAGCTCCACGCTGCCTGACCCAATGCAGCCTCTCAGAAAACCAAAAAGAGAGTGGATGGCTGCTTTCAATGCCGCAGCACTGCCTATACAAGATTGTGAGCTTGCCTCTCATCATGCTTTTTCAAGGGTATCAGGAGCTGCCCCGGCTGCACAGCCCTGTGACATTGCTAGCCTAGCTGCACAAGATCTTGAGGTCCAACTCGCGCTACCTGGACCATCCGACACCCAAGCCCAGACGGAATTTGCAAATGTAAGCATTTTTTCCTACCTATCTTATAGAAATATCTACCAATTTCTTCCAACTTTTTAGGACTTTTCTTTTCATCATTTTCGAACACTGTGTAAAAGTGTATCTCAGCGGGATATTGAAAGATTTTTTCTCCCCAAAGGAAATATAAGGTTCTCCCTTTTGAATCATGTCAAGTGCATGCATTCACCCTAGCTAAATTAGATTAATGAAGCCAAAAAAAATGCACTATATCCCGCTCATAATAAGTGGCAAAATCCTTTGCATTATAAATTGCTTTATTAGCGAATGGTTCACCTTGCCTCTACAAATATTATAAAAAAAAACAACTTTCTATCGGAATGAGTTGTGTATCATGACAGGAGATGGCTATCCATTTCAAATCATGTTTTTTTTCCAGAGCAGATAAAGAGTATTAATATGAAATTTTATTTGGAGGGATTGTTTGAACAAAATCAAATTGCCGCCTTCTATGTCATGCGACGTTTTAGATTGTAAATATCTTATACTAACCGGTGCGGGAAGCGCTGTGGGGAAGCGCCGCGGGAAGTGCTATGGGCCGGGGAAGCGCCGAGGGAAGCGCTGCGGGCCGGGGAAGCGCTGCGGGAAGCACTGCGGGAAGGGCCCGAGAAGCGCTGCGGGCCCGAGAAGCGCCGCGGAAAGCGCTGCGGCCCCAAGAAGCGCCGCGAAAAAAAAAAACAAAAAAAAACAGTAGGGCTGATTTGAACACTTTGAAAATAAGCTATTTTTTTGAACAAAATCAAATTGTCAATTTTCTGTAAAGCGGCGTTTTAGATTGTAAATATCTTATATTAAGTTTGATATTTTGGAACTTTCAGTTGAATATCGATAGAGTAGTGAATTAAGCAAATACTAGTATGTGCATACTGCTACAGCCCTACTAAGTGCTGACTTTAAATAATACGTAAATAATAATCCAAATTTTAAAAACAGTAGGGGATGATTTGAACACTTTGAAAATAAGCTATTTTTTTCATTTATAGGTTGGACGACCATTGGTCCCTTATTCTTTGTCTTCCCCCTCATCAGCTGGTGAAGGAGAGGAGCTCTCCAACAACAAATCAACATGGGACGGTATCATTAACAATATTCCAGATAATATTGATGAGTATTTAAATGATTTTTTAAATGTAGATTATAGCACAGTTGGGCAGGGGGACTTGAACCAAAATACACTACAGCTTTTGGAGGATTTTACAAAAGAATTAACTGGGAACCCTCCTCCTCCTCCAGCCTCCGATACCCTAACGAGTCCACTTCAAACGACTGGAGTGGAGCATATCCCAAATATTGTTGAACAACTTGGGGGAGGGGGTAATATACAAGAGGGGGAGGGGGTTACAACTTTTCCAGACTTTCAATTGACCAACACAATTTTAAATGCAATAGTTGTTTACACTGTGACGTTTGGGGACCCCTTTAATTCACTTATGGGGGGGGGGAATTTGTGTTTGATCCTGTAGAAATTGTGCATGACTATGTAGATAAAATTCGTGCACTACTGGAGAACCAAATTCAATTGTGGGGGAGGGATTCAATTAAGGTTTCTATTGTTTTAAATGTGTTTTATTTAAATGAGGGGAAAAGCAAAGTTTATTACCATTATATACACTCCGAGATGCGTTTGGTTTATTCGAATTTAGAAAATTTTGAGGGTGCTTTCATGGATTGGGTAGGTCAAATTATAGCGCATCTTGAGAACTTTAATGAAAACGGTAGTGGGTCTCTAGTTCTTTTTGTTGAAAATTTAGTGAATAGATAGAGTAGAGTAGTGAATTAAGCAAATGCTAGTATGTGCATACTTTTACAGCCCTACTAAGTGCTGACTTTAAATAATACGTAAATAATAATCCAAATTTTAAAAACAGTAGGGGATGATTTGAACACTTTGAAAATAAGCTATTTTTTTCATTTATAGGTTGAACGACCATTGGTCCCTTATTCTTTGTCTTCCCCCTCATCAGCTGGTGAAGGAGAGGAGCTCTCCAACAACAAATCAACATGGGACGGTATCATTAACAATATTCCAAATAATATTGATGAGTATTTAAATGATTTTTTAAATGTAGATTATAGCACAGTTGGGCAGGGGGACTTGAACCAAAATACACTACAGCTTTTGGAGGATTTTACAAAAGAATTAACTGGGAACCCTCCTCCTCCTCCAGCCTCCGATACCCTAACGAGTCCACTTCAAACAACTGAAGTGGAGCATATCCCAAATATTGTTTTAAACAACTGGGGGAGGGGGGTAATATACAAGAGGGGGAGGGGGGTACAACTTTTGCAGACTTTCAATTGACCAACACAATTTTAAATGCAATAGTTGTTTACACTGCGACGTTTGGGGACCCCTTTAATTCACTTATGGGGGGGGGGGGAAATTTGTGTTTGATCCTGTAGAAATTGTGCATGACTATGTAGATAAAATTCGTGCACTACTGGAGAACCAAATTCAATTGTGGGGGAGGGATTCAATTAAGGTTTCTATTGTTTTAAATGTGTTTTATTTAAATGAGGGGAAAAGCAAAGTTTATCACCATTATATACACTCCGAGATGCGTTTGGTTTATTCGAATTTAGAAAATTTTGAGGGTGCTTTCATGGATTAGGTAGGTCAAATTATAGCGCATCTTGAGAACTTTAATGAAAACGGTAGTGGGTCTCTAGTTCTTTTGTTGAAAATTTAAGTGTAAATATTTGTAAATTTAGGAAAGATTTTATTTTAAGAGGGGGGACAGGTGGGCATGAAAGGGATACAATTTTAAAATATAACCCAGATTTAGAAGGTTGTCAAGGTATCCAGCGGATCTGTTTTGAAACAGGTCAAAAATGTTTCAGGTATGCTTTCCTCATATCAGCATTCGAGCCTCTAGCACGTGACGCTACCAAGACGAATTTAGACAATTGGGCTGTACATGGGAAGGAAGGCTCCAATTTCCCCATTGTAGATTTCTCATGTTTAGAAGGAAAATACCCAGTAACGCTACGATCTATTGATATTTTTGAAAGGGCTAATGCCCATTTAAATATCGGCGTTACTATGGTTCAGTATGAAACTGAATTTGAAGATGGGTTCGTTCTAAAAGAAGGGGGTGGTCTTCCCTGTAAGGGGCCCGTCAATTGATTTGGTCAGACACTGGGTTTGGTTGTTATACACACCATCTAGTGAACCGGATGCAATTGGCCATTTAATCCGATCACAGACATCAGTAGAGTTCTGGGGGTGGTAGGGATCTAGGGGTACGTTTCTACTGTCCAACATGCTTGTCACAATTCCGTAGTGATATAAAACTACGGGATCATATGAGGCATGTAGCCGGCATGGCTACCAGACAGTGGAAACGGTTTCTGGGGATAGGGCCATTTTAAGTTTTAAAAATTTTCAGAACACCCTTCTCCAGTGCAACAAAATATCTTTAGACTGTGAAGCTAAGCTGGTGGAGGTGAACGATCCCCAATTTCCAAACCGAGTCAAAGAACACCAGGCTATTGCAGTGTCCTATGCTCACGCGCAAAGAGACAGTTCTAACACCATGCGGTTGTTAGAAATAGTAGAAACATTGGATGAGGACGAGTTCATGGTCAAGGCACTGACTAAACTAATTGACACGGCTAATGGTGCTATTTCTCGTTTGAGTACTCGTTTGAAATACCCATTACCCAATGGTGTTGTCTGCAGAGGATCGTCTCGCGATTAAAAATCAAAAAATATGTTGGGTTTGTAAGGGGGAGTTTGTAGAGGGGGATAAGGGGACTAAAGGGAAAAGAGGGGGGAGGGGGAAAGTCAGAGATCATAATCACTTGTGGCAGGAAATATCCTCGGGGGGGTAGTAATTTTAGAGGGGTTGCGCATCAATCGTGTAACTTAAATGTTAGCCAGCAGTTTTTTATCCCTGTTTTTATTCATAACTCTAATTATGATTTAAGATTTATTTTACCGGCACTGGCACGTATGCACAGGGAGGGAGGGGGAGTAGACAGTCCATGGGTAAACAGTTCATTTACCTATAACATTATTCCCAAATCGGCCGAGAAGTTGTTGCTTCTCGAACTGAAATGGCAGGCAGTGGATAATGGGCATACGTGTTGGAATAAAATCAGGTTTTTAGATTCATTTAGTTTTTTTCCCAATGCATTGAGTCAATTGATTCAAGTGCAGAAAGCGACAATTTTGATAGCTTTCCCTTGCTTAAACAGCACTTTCCAGACAGTGAAATGTATGATCTGTTGACCTGAAAAGGTGTATACGCATACGATTATTACTGTTCTGGCGCTCGCTTAAGCGAGGTGAAACTACCTCCAATTGAATCTTTTTACAATTTACTGACTAGCATTGGATTCACAGCCGAGGAGTATAAGTTTGCCAAGAAGGTGTGGTCTAAGGGGATTGTAAAAATGGGTGGGATTATTTTAGACTGTACTTGGCCAGTGACGTTCTAACTCTGTTGGATATAGTCTGTAAGAACACAGACCAAATCTATTCAGACTTCGGGTTAGATATAGGCTATTATTTTTCCACACCCCATTTAGTGATGGATTTGATTTTAAAAATTAGCAGGGAGGAAATAGGCCTAATCACCGACGTAGATCAGCACCTTTTTGTAGAGCGTTCAATGAGGGGAGGGTATGTTTTTCATGGGGACCGCGTCTTATCAACCGATCCGAGCGGACAAAGCACCGGTGTAAAGTCAAATGCAGTGTTCTTGGACATGAACTCATTGTACCCCTCGGCAATGTCTCACTACTCTTTGCCGTGTGGGAACTATCAATGGCTTGAGAATCCTTGTGAGTTCCCCGACATTACCACCGTCGAGGACAATGGGCCACAAGGATGGTTTTTTGAAATTGACGGTCACATTCCGCTGGCGCTTCACGACTCTGTCAAAGATTTTGTTTTTCCCTGTATCAATCGACCCGTGAGCAGGGACTCTCTGAGCCCCTACAATCGATCATTGGTTGAGGATATGGGGATGCACTGGACTCCCTCTAAACAGAAACTGACTGCTGATTTGGACCCTAAGGAGAATATCGTTGTTCACCATGTGCTTTTGCACTGGATGGTGAACAATGGTTTCAAAATCACTAAAATACACAGGGTCCTGCAGTTCAATCAGCGACCATATTTGAAAACGTTTATCGATACTTTTGTCGATAAACGCTCTAGGGCAAACTCAAAGGTGGAGAAGGAAATGTACAAACACATCCTAAATTCAGCGTTTGGCAAAATGTGTGAAAGCGTACGTAATAGATCTCGCTGCGACGTTGTGACTGACCCTCTAGAGTGTGCAAGAATTATTGCCGATCCCAATTTTACATCCTTCACGAGCATAGAGACTGGCATGGTTCTTCTACACAGGCGAAAGCGAAATGTGGTACTGAACAAGAATATAGCAGGCGGCAGTTCAGTACTGAAATTTCCAAAAAGCTCATGTTGTCGTTTTTTTACAATGTGTGCAAGGTGCAATGGCCACGGGAGGGGGAGGTTCAAGTTTACTACAGGGATACAGATTCTCTGCTGTTAAAGGTAAATGGGACCGAAGATTTATTGGGTGATTTAGAAAAAGGGGGAACACATCAGCTCGCGGATAGATTTCACCAACTAGAATCCATCACTCTACCCCGAGTTGGTGAAACGTCAAGCCCCCAACCAACTATTAATGTTAAAATCAGAGACGGGGAGTGATTTGATATCCAGGGGGGTGTTCCCGGGCCCTAAAGTTTATTGCGTTAAAACTCATAGTGGGGATGAAAAGAAGGCGTGTAAAGGGGTGCCTACACATTTTGTAAAGAACAATTTCAACATGAGCGTGTACAGAGACTGTATAGAAAGCAGCCTAGTGCCGAGAGCACAAGTGCTTGCAATTCGCTCTCTACAGTATAGAAATTATACTGTGAGAGTGGAAAAGAATGCAATGTCGTGTATATCCGACAAAGTCTATGTGCTCAAGAATGGGTGTGAGTGTCCTGCCTCATGGCCACTACCGTATTTCAGACCGAGTTGAATGCATAGACTTTCGCAATCAACTTGGTCTGGATAAATTAACCTAGCCTGACTAATCAACTAACCGACTAACCACCAACCCGTTCATAAACCAACTAACCACCACCACCACCACCACCACCACTGACCCAACTAACTAACCCAACCTCAACTAACCTGTAGCAGTGACCGGACAACTATTGTACTGTTTTTTTTCCACCGCGGTTCCCGGGGGGTGGGGGGGGCCCTTCCCGCGGCCGGCTCCAAGGGGGTGGGGGGTCCCGTCCGAGGCTGGCCTTCGGCCCCGCGGCCCTGGGGGGGTGGGGGGGGGGGAACCCACCTTTAAATTCACTGTAATGTTCAACTGTGCTATCCCGTGATTTTCAAGTGTTTTTTTTTTTTGTTGTGTATAGAAAAGTGCGTTACTGTGTGTACTAATGTACATAAAGTGTTGTTGTTGTACAAAAAAGTGTTTAAAAGACAATAAGTGGTGTTCATGTTGATGGACAAAAAGTGTTTTTTTTATTTATGTTGTACATAAAGTGTCATTTTTATCGTTGTCAATTGTTCATGTCAGGAACAAATAGAGTTTTCATGCAGTGTCGAAATAAATGCTGCCATGAAATATTGTCAACTGTTCTTGTTGAACAAGTGTTATTCATATCGTTGCAGTTCATGTTGAACAAATATTTGTTTTCATGTTGCCGAAATAAATGCTGCCATGAAATATTGTTTTTTTTTCGTTGTTGTTAACCAGTACTAGATAGATCTATGGGAAAATTATTGCTATTTCTTATTTCTTGGACGCGTATGATTTACAGTTAATTGTAGTCCAACTGTTGTCAGCAGCAGCAGCAGCATGTATCAATTTAAAACACCCTTCAGATCGTTTCTGTGTGGGCCTTCAATGTCGGGGAAAAAACAACACTCTTAACTAAAGTAATTCAAAATTGCGATAAAATGTTTTGGAAAAAAAACCAAAAAAAATCTACTATTGCTATAGTATTTGGCAGGAGTCCTACGATCAAATAAAAGCAATTGCCACAACCATACGAATACAATTCATACGGGGACTTGATGTTTTCAATAGCATTGAATCGAACTAGTGGCTGATTATTGATGATTTGGCTGAATTCATTGAACAGTTCTCACAGGAAATGCTACAACTGTTCACTGTTCGCTCCCACCATGAAAACATTTCCATAACCCTAGTTCTACACAATCTGTTTCATCAGAGCAAATGTATGCGAACCATAGCTTTGAATTTCACTATCTATATTATCTATCGAGTTGTTCGTGATTCTAGCTCCCTCATAACTCAATAAACAGATATACCCCGGCGCCCCTAAATTTCTGTTGTCAGCATACACTCAGGCGACTAACAAACCCTACGGTTACATTTTGTTGGATCTTAATCAGAGCACACCCGAGGATCTACGTGTAGTCACCGACATTTTCAACAATGAAATTACAGTATATCTTCCGGTGAACAGTAGAAAAGGCTATTAGTTGCCATTATGACACTGAAGAAACTACACGAACAACGGCATTTATTTTCCGTTTTAAGCACTTCAAAACCATTGCTTAGGAAGGCCATACTCAAACATGGTGTTGACAATGATTTCATTAATCTAATATCTGAACTTTGTTTAAATTTAACTGAGGGCAATGTTCAACTGCCAGAAGGTGTTAGACAACAGAGAAAGCAACATCGTTCCACTGTACGCGCCTTGGCTTGTAAAAACAAGGGAAAAATTTTTAAAAGAAAACGGCTCCTTCAAGCGGGCGGTAGCTTTTTCACACTTTTACTGCCAATAATTGCAGGACTTGTAAACAGTTTTCTCTAGAGAGAGAGAATGGCTAAACCCTATAAATTGACACCATTTGAACTTGTCCTCTCGCCCGTCGAACATTTTGAAGACAATCTAAGCAAATTCATTAATGATGAGAATATGCCGATGACAAAAAAACTGCTTTTACTTCAAGATGCATTGCGACGTGTGGACAAACATAAACCTTATCGTGAGAGACCCATCGTCGCCGCCGCCGCCACCGATCCCTCTAACCCGGAAACATCTCCTCAAGATTCTGCAGCAGCATCACAGGAGAAGGAATTGAATTCAATTGTATCGAAAATTGGAAACCTATTGCCTCTCACCTATCGTGAACAGAGTAAAAGAGTATTATCTTATCTCATGTTGGAAACTGCTGATGAACATCAAGTTCAAGTCGATAGCACAGGGAAACGAATTATAATTCAGGGAAAAAGTTATAATCTAGTTGATTTAATTTGTGATATGGTGACGAATCGTAAAGGACTTTTATCCTTTGACAATAATCTATACACCTTTCTAAGTGTATCAAACTTTCCCAAAAGTCTTATTGGCAATTAAATAAAAAAAAAACAAGTTTTTTTAACTGAAAGTAAGGAACGACGTTAAAACTTAAAACAAACAGAAATTATTCCGTATATGAAGGGGGCTGTCCCCTCCTCAACGCCTCGCTCTTTACGCTAAAGTTTTTTTATTGTTTAAAAAAATAGAGTTGTGAGAAAGTCAAACTTTAGCGTAAAGAGCGATGCGTTGAGGAGGGGACAGCCCCCTTCATATACGGAATAATTTCTGTTCGTTTTAAGTTTTAACATCGTTCCTTACTTTCAGTTAAAAAAAACTTGTTTTTTTTATTTAATTTTTGAACGTTTTTGAATTAATGCAGGTTTTGATTTTGGCTCACCGTACATGAATAATTAAAACAAAATTTGCATATTATATTTGGTTAAATGGCTTTCTCGAAACTTGTTTAATTTTATTTACCAACGTTTTTATTAGTAATAAATATACGTAACTAAGAATTAACTTACGTAACGAACTTCTATATTCATAAATTTTTAACACGTATATTAGGGGGTTCGCCCCCTAGTCAATACCCTGCTCTTTAAGCTATAGTTCGAATTTTTTTTTTTCCAGTTCTTTAAAAATGACCTATTAATCACAATCAGTTGATCAGTTGAAAAACTTGTTTTTTTTAAATTCCTAATCTTTTTCTTTAATAATGCTGGGAAATCCGGCGCCCCCCTTCATAGCAATGTCCCTTCCCCCATGAAAACTTCCTTCATGGAAAGATCCTCCCATATAGCCCCGACCCTCCCCTTCCTTCACCTACCAGAAAAAATCTCCTCTGAAAAGGTCTGTATACTTCCCAATAACCAATACTATATGTTAACATTGAGTAAAGTTCATAACTTTCAGCCCTCCCCCCGGGAACTTTGGGGGATCAAGTCATCCTAAAAGACATTTTTATCATATTTTCGACCATGCTGAACAAAATGGCTATCTCAAAATTTTGATCTGGTTACTTTGGGAAAAAAATGAGCGTGGGAGGGGGCCTAGTTGCCCTCCATTTTTTTGGTCACTTAAAAGGGGCACTAGAACTTTTAATTTCCGTTCCAATTAGCCCTCCCGCGATATTCTAGGACCACTGGGTCGATACGATCACCCCTGGGAAAAAAAAAAAAAAAAAAAAAAAAAAAATAAACACGCATCCGTGATCTTTCTTCTGGCAAAAAATGGAAAATTCCACATTTTTGTAGATAGGAGCTTGAAACCTCTACAGTAGGGTTCTCTGATACGCTGAATATGATGGTGTGATTTTCATTAAGGTTCTATAGCTTTTAGGGGGTCTTTCCCCCTTTTTTTTTCGAAAATCAGCCAAATTTTCTCAGGCACGTAACTTTTGATGGGTAAGATTAAACTTAATGAAACTTATATATTTGAAATCAGAATTAAAATCTGATTCTTTTGATGTATCTATTGGTATCAAAATCCCGTTTTTTAGAGTTTTCGGTTACCATTGAGCCTGGTCGCTCCTTACGTACAGTTCGTTACCACGAACTGTTTGATAAGCAAATTCTAAAGAAACTAAGAGAATATAGTCCCCCACCAACACCAACGCCAACGCCATTTAAAAAGAAGAAGAAGATTCAATATTTGAAAATACTAGCAGCAGCAATGATTTTACAACACCTGTGGTTGCTAGTCAAAAGCGAAGACGAATTGATTCACCCTCCAGTGTGCAAAAGGGGTGTGGACATTACACTGCGTGCTTGCGTTCAAAATAGAAGAAGTTCTGAAAGGTGTCTATGGAAATATTGGTGAAGCGGGAAGTTTAAGTTCTCCCCAAAACGCTTTCTAAAGCAGTCGACGGCACCACATTGAAAAAAGCAAAAGAGTATCTAGAGAATGAATCGAGTTACACACTGTATCGGAATCACAGGCTTCGCAGCAAACAATATCGACAAACTAAAGCCTTTTTCCCTCTGCATATAATGCAAACGGATCTTTTAACTTTAGACGCAGTTCAACGGCGTCACAATGCACCCTACAAATATATTCTGGTGGCAATCAGTGTCTTTAGTCGCTATGCCTATGCCATTCCACTGCGATCAAAGAGAGGTGTTGAAGTTGCTCAGGTCATTGAAAGTATTCTTGAACAGGATTCATATAGAAAAATTCAATCGGATCGTGGCAGTGAATTTGTTAATCCCCATGTGCAAAAGGTTCTTTTGAAATATAATACAACACTTTATCATAGTCACAGCCCGATAAAGGCTGCATTGGCTGAACGATTAATAAGAACGATTTGTCTATTAATTTCAAGATATTGTAGCCTGAAAAATACACCGGCTTTTATTCATGATTTAGATAAAATCATGCAAATATGCAACCATCGACCTCATCGATCTCTGTCCAACTCAAGCCCTCGGGATGTTCACTACAATGAAAATACATTTGATGCTTTTTCTAAAACACATATTCCAATGGTGAAAAAGAAAAAAAAAATTTGAAGAAGAAATTCAATGTTGGTGATACTGTTCGAATTAATAGAACCACCAATATTTTTGAAAAGGGGAATTATTTATGGAGCACTGAACTTTTTAAAGTGTCCAAAATCCTGGACACCGAACCCACGACATATCGACTGCGAGACACAAAGATGATGAGATTCTCGGCGGTTTTTATGAATATGAACTGCAAAAAGTTAGAAACACTAGTGAAATTTATCAAATTGAAAAGATATTAAAGAGTCGTACACGCCATGGCAAGAGACAGTTGCTTGTTGGCTGGCTAGGATACAACTCAGATTTTGATTCTTGGGTCAGTGCTGAAGACATTGACAATGCCCAATGATTTCTATGTGACTTTCATGTCCAATGTTTCCGATCCTCTCTACAATGACTTGAATAGAACAAGTGATTTTTGGACGAAACTCTCCCCCACCATCAAATTCGACGACAATGTAAAGTATGAAGTGGCTCTTGTCGACTGTATTCTCAAAAATACCTATGACATCCTGAGAAAAGATCGTAAATATGATATAAAAATTAGACCCTATGATTTGCCGCCACCACCAGGTGAACAAGAACAAATTCAAAAAATCAATTGGATGAATTATCCATATATTGAATTACCCTACGAGGAGCTCACCTGTATGAATGATTTATGTCGTTCTATTAATAAAAGAATTTCCGCTCGTAAAAAAGGAGCTTTTCATTTCAACTATTCAAAGGAGGAGGGTAAGATCTACATTAGTTCACCTATTGCCAACGAAAAGGTTATTCTCAATGATAACCTAAAGGATGTTCTTGGCTTTAAGCTCAATATAATCAATGGTAAAAGTGCCGGAAACACTAATTTCATTTTTGCTGACTACCCGCCTGCCTTCTCCACAGACACTTGTATATTTCTCTACGCTTCATTTGTGGAAACATCTCGGGTTGGTAATTTAAATGTTCCCCTCCTACGAGTTCTTGAACGAAAAAAAACCAATCAAGAACATATTCACCACTACAATATAAAGCATCTTCAGTATATTCCCGTAAACACTTCCTATTTGGAACTCTGTCAGTTAACACTAAGAACCGAATTGGGTGATCCCATAGCAATTTCAAAAGGTTTGGCTGTGATTACATGCCATTTTCGTCCCGTCGTTCAACAGCAAGATGTCTAATAGAAAAGTGGTATTCACTTGTCCTGATATTGACTGCTATGTTAATACTCTTGGACCAAGACAACAGGGCAATGGAATGGACTATTACAAGGGTCGCTCGTCAATGTCTGGCTACGGTCTTGGTAGTTGGTTTGCTAAGCTGTTTCGCTCTTCACTACCACTGGCTAGAAAATATCTTGTACCGGCTGCGACAGATTTTGCATCCTCTACACTATACGATTGGGGCTCTGGCAAGGATTTTAAAAAAAAAGTGCTACGGAAAATCTTAGGTCCAGTGCGCGAACCCTTGGTGAGAAATTAAAAAAAATGGTAAAGGCTTAAAAAGGTCAAGAAACAATGCATCACTCATCAGTCTCCACTCAGGTCGGAAACGAAAGACATCATCCCTCTTGTCAAAGAAAAGAAGGAAAAATCCGACACGTGCTGTAAACAGAAGAAGAAGCCCCAGGAAGAAAATTGTTAGATCGAAACTAGATTTCTTCTCTTAAGATGTCCTACCTGCCGCATAAGGATTCTCAACCTTCAATCACCGCCTCATTGAATCCATTCAATGCAGAAAATGTTGATGTGAGTGTCAAACATGGATACTATGAACAATTTTATCCACAACAACCCCTTTCCAATAATATCCACTTTCAAATTTATTCCAATGAAGACTACTTTATGGACATGTCTTCAACATTTATAGATTTGCATATGAAAGTCCGGAAATCCGATAATACAATGCCAATTCGGGGCGATGGAATATCCTATGAAAATTGTATATTACATAATTTATTTCGTCAAATTAGTGTCTACATCAATGGCACACTGGTGAGCACAAGCAACAATCTCTCAAATTATACAAGCTATATGCAATTCATGCTGATGACACCCAAGTCATACAAGGAATTGAGAGGCACCTCCAATGGATATGAATATATTACTAATACTGATAGTACAGATGCACTTAAAAATGCTACAACTAGTGAATTACATCTAGTTGGAAAAATATATCATGAAATATTTAATATACCCCAATGGCTGCCGCCCAATGTTAAAGTGGATATAAAAAACTGACGCTTGCACCCTCCAATTTCATATTGAGAAAAGAACTTGCTGCCAATCCTGATGTAAGTCTCTCCCTCACCTCGGCAATACCTCATGTACGCAAACAACAGGTCATGAGTTCTGTTGCTTTGGCAGTGGAAAAACTGAGAGCCAATGGAAATAAATATTAAACTACTTGTTCCTCATACAATCACCAATCAACGTCATATTGCCATGGGCTCACGCACCTTCACCGATTCATCCTTTATCAATGGCGAAATTCCATCAAAACTCGCTTTGGCATTTGTAAAAAGCGCCAGTGCAATAGGATCGTGGACTGAATGCCCACATAAATTTGAGATGTTTGGACTTTCATCTCTTGTGTGCAAAGTAAACGGTATCCCACTCTACAATCTATCTTTTGATAAGTCCTATAGAACATTGTATGAGTTGACCATGCAAACCCTAGATCATGATTCGCAACTATTTGAAAATGGTATAACCGAAGAAATGTTTGCTAAAACACATGGTATCATTGTTCTGGATTTGTCTGGCACACAGGATATGAGTATAGTACGTACGGGGAGTGTGCGTTTAGAGTGTACATTTGCCGACCCATTGGCTGAGAGTATTGCACTAATCTCACTAAATCAATATGAAACCTATTGGGAAATCACTCCCGAAGGCAGTGTTCTACTAGACTTGACGCCATGAACACCAGTCAAATAATCAATGTATTTAATATGGACCCCTACATGTCCCAGTACAAATCCTATTGTCTACCCTCGGACTATCTTGGAAAAATTCAAAGTGTCAACAATACCTTGATTATTGTTAATAGCAGTCCGTCGACTGTGCTGACGGGTCATTGGCTGTGCATCTTTCAAACAATGAAGACGATTGAATTTTTTGATCCTCTGGGTCTACCCTATACATTCTACACACCCCACATCAGCAACCATATTGAGAGCAGTGGAAAAACTATTATTCAAAATCGGAAGAGGGTGCAGGATCTAACGACTAAAAGCTGTGGCTTCCATGCACTACTATATTTTGTGTTCCGATGTCGTGGCTATACTTACAAGCAGTTTCTCCACATTTATGGTGACAACCCATGTCTGAACGATTTTCTAGTGGAAAATATCCTCTCAGACCTATACAGTATTGATTTCAGTGCCCTAAGAGTAAAGTGCTTAAAAAATGTTTGTGAATTTGTTTATTAATAAAATGCATATATATATATATATATATACAACAATGTCTTTAAATCTTCACTTTAGATTTCTACATCGGTGTATAGGCAACTGTCGTGAACCACTAATGCTGGTAAATCATTTGGATTCACTGTATATTGATCTTGATTGACTGCAAAGTCAGGGTCACATTTTCTACAGTACAATGTAACTTCACTCTTTTCATATCTCTTTGTATAGTCAATGATGCTATTTGCATTCATATTATGAAATTCACGAGTTTCAATCTGTCTATTTGAAGCAATATCACATACAGTATTTTCAAACGGTGAATCACATTCGGTAACTGCAAATAAAAATCACTTGGTTTATAGTCATAGTAGGCAGTGTCGTCAAAACGATGGCGTAGAAACCAAATTGTCTTGTTACCCCAACAGTTGAATCGTAGACCAGATTCCTCTTCCCAGAATAATTTAAATCCACGACGATACCAATATCGTAGAAATAAACTAAAATAACGTTTAGGATTCTTTCCAATCATAGCGGGGTAAGTATTCTCCCACTGATCACATTTATCATAGTGACAATTGGAGCACAGGTGTCCTCTAGGGTGAGAGTCACACACCTCCTCAAGACATGAATTACGTCCTTTAATTTGTACTGCATAGCCTCTATGTAATTTACAAGGATTACATAATTTACACTTTTCACTATAGTCATCAATAATTGTACAATTCTCACATTGAGTCCAACTGCCAAGAGTGTACATGCACAATGGACATATATAGAACATTTTTTGGTTTCCAATGTCACTTGACTCACTCACAGCTAAAACGAAACTGATCGTTCCTGCCGATGGATAAATTCAGTGCGGGGAATGGGGAGAGGAGTAACTCTGTGACGTTACCTCTTTCGAATGACGGGGGAGCCATCTACATTGAATCCATTGGCAATGTTTTCAAAAGTATATCCACGATATGATTCTGCTTTGTTTCAATTAATATATCAATAAATTGACTATAAGCATTTGAGTCACATTTTAAAAGTTTCATACAATAGTCCAATGGGGGAAAATCACTCCTCATTATATTGTCAAGTGTTCCCTGATGAGAGAATATCCTGCGTTTAAGAGATAACTCGAGAAAATCGTCATCCAAAATCAAATGTTTTTCCAAGAACACTAGATTTGATCTAATTCTCTCTTTCTCAAATTTATCATATTTTAATCCTTTCACTCCGACTGCTGACTCTAGACTGACCCTGATTCGTTGGCCTAACCTAACCAGAAAAGAAAGGGAACATTTTCGATTTCAAAACAATTTTATTGAATAATTATAAACAACAATACTAAGCATGTACAATTAGCGATACAGTTTATTGTCTTCGATATGTTTCACCAATGCACTTAAAGCACATTGAAGTCTATTCACGTTTGCTATATCAACTTTTGCAGCGAAACATAATTGATCCTCCATTTTAAATTTGCTCAAGGATATCACATATCTTGCATATACTTCATCCCATTCCAGACAAAGCCGTGATCCTCTCGTGATTTCCACCGCAATGTTTGGTGCTCTTGTATTATTACCAGCAACTCCACTATCAACTTCTAAGAGGGTAAACATTCCAGTCGTCATCATCAACACCCAAATATATATCCAAATGAGTAAAGTCAAAATTGTTCTCACTCCTTTGAATTCTATTCACAGAATAATAAAACTATAGCAAAAATTCTTTCCTCATATTCCCTCCGCCGCTAATATGTAACCAGCCCTCTGATTGGCTGAGAAGGAAGATGTATCCGACTCGCTGATTGGCTGAGAAGAAAGCACGTGATCTAACTGTTTCCCGTTATCGGATCAATTTCTCGGAAATCCACTTCCCCTTCGATTTCGCAATCAATTCCTCATAAATCCACTTCCCCTCGATTACGCAATCAAGTTCTCGGAAATCCATTTCCCCTTCGATTACGCAATCAAGTTCTCGGAAATTCACTTCCCCCTCGAGTCGTAGATCAATAACATTGTTCCCGTTAGCATTCAATGCGCATGTGCAACCTTTGTCCCGGAGTTATTACACCTAGACGAACAACAAACAAATCGACCTTGAAAATTTAGGTCATTGACACACTTTGATTACGCAATCAATTTCTCAGAAATCCATCTCCCCTAGGGACTCTATGCCAAACAACAAAGAAGCCATGTTTGTTTCTTAATTCCCCTTTCGTGAATCAATACATTCTCCCCCACCGATTATGTAAATCAAGTTCTCGGGTTAGGTTCACCTAACGATCAAAGAAGCCATGTTCGTTTCTTAATTCCCCTTTCGTGAATCAATAATTCCCCCGCCGATTATGTAAATCAATTTCTCAGGTTAGGTTCGCCTAAAGATCAAAGAAGCCATGTTTGTTTCTTAATTCCCCTTTCGTGAATCAATAATTCCCCCACTGATTATGTAAATTAATTTCTCAGGTTAGGTTAGCCTAAAGATCAAAGAAGCCATGTTTGTTTCTTAATTCCCCTTTCGTAAATCCATACATTCTCCCCCACCGAATATCGGTATCGGTATCTGTTGTTTTTTCAGTCATTTTCTAGGCTTATTTCTTAAAGCATGTCGAGTCAAGGTATCATGGTTGAGCAAACCACAGCCCATAGTAACCGAAAGCTAAAAAACGCAATTTGAAAAAAAACTGCCTAGTGAAAAAATATTGCCATCTGACACTGACTCAGGAATGTTAACTATTATTTCGGTTCGTCTTAAAAGTAAAAGTTTATTGCGAAAAGTAATTTATGGTGATTTCGAAAAAAAGCCTCAAACACCTCGAAAATGGCTTCAGATAAAAATGGAAAGTGTACCATTGGAATTGGCATGTTCGAAAACCTTTTCAAGGGAAGCTACAGTCCCCCTCCCTGAACAACAAGCAAAATTACTTTTTTCCCTTTTTTTCTTTCGCAAAATCACTTTTTTCCCTTTTTTTTCTTTCTTTTTTTTCAACAGCCCTAGCAGGCTACCGGAACATCATAGAGAGATGCTTAATGGCTCATTCAAAAGTTATTTCTCACGTCTACGTGCTTTTTACAAATTCCGCCATGTGCAGGTGCCATATGGCACTAAAATGACACTTTGTGTGCCATTTATCAAGGGATGGCACTAGCAGGCTACCAGAACATCGTAGACAGATCTTTTATAGCTCATATAAAGGATTTTGCTCATATCTACGTCTTTCATATAGATTCCACCATCAGCAAGTTCCAAATGGCACTATAAACGGCACTTTCGGTGTCGTGTCTCAAGTGGAAAAGCTAGAGCTATTGGGCTAGCAGAACTTATAAGAGTGATGTTTAATGACTCATTTGAAAGGTATTGCTCTTATATACGTGCTTTTTTTTCAATTTTACATTTTAAGTGCAATATAGCTCTGAATACAGTACTTTTGGTGCCACTTCTTAAGTAGAAAAGCTTTGAAGTGCAAAACAGGTACTATTGTAATTGTTATGTTCCAGAACCCTTAACTGGAGGTTCACAAGAACTCCTCCCGTACACTCCCCTCCCAGATCCCTAAGTAAGTTTTAATAAGTCGTCTGCTCATCAGTAAGCTACTGAAACATTAGCAGGCTACCACACCGTCGTAGATAGATGTTTAATGGCTCAATTAAAAGCAATTGCTTATGTTTACTAGGTTTTTTCAAATTCTACCATCTGTTAGATTTCACAGGTTTTAATGTTAACTAGTTTCTGTGGAGAATCTTCAATGAAATCTTTGTCATAGTTGAAGCATTAGCTGTAACCTAGTAAAGAGCAAACCACAGCGCATAATAACTAAAGTTAAAAAATGTTAAAACTGTCATTTTTTCCAAGCCTAGCGGGTTACTAGCACATCAAAGAGAGATTTTTAAGAGCGCATTCAAAAGCTATTTCTCATATGTACGTAGTTTATGTAAATTTAGCCGTGTGCAAGTGCCAAAGGCACGAAAGAATGCAATTTCTATGCCGTTTCACGAGGGGTGGGACTAGCGGACTACCAAAACATCTTAAATAGATTTTTGATTGCTCATATAAAAAATGTCGCTCATACGAGGCATGTTTTTTAAGTAAGTACCGTTTTGATTTTCCGCCGCCGCAGCGCTACGGTTGACGTTCTGCGCATGCGCGCTGGTTACCTACATCACTTGTCTACGCACTGACGCACTTACAGTCTGATTCTTCATTGTATACGTTGTTTACTGAGTGTTTTTAAGATGCCTCCGACAATCGTGAGTCCCGCCGATTGTGAAGTGCGGGCTGTTATACGATTTCTTAGTGCTAAAGGCGTAAAACCAATCGATATTCATCGTGAGATCTGTGAAGTTTACGGGCAAAACATTATGAGTGATGGAATGGTAAGGAAATGTGTGAGAGCATTTAAAGATGGCCACACAAATGTGCATGAAGAAGAACGGAGTGGGCGTCCTTCGGTCTTTAATGAAGATTTGGTGCAGAAAGTGGAAGAAAAGGTGAGAGAAAACAGACGCTTTACAATTTCATCAATGTGTGACTGGTTTCCTCAATATTCTCGTAGTGTTTTGTATCGCATTGTGACCGAGAACTTGAATTACCGGATATTGCGTTCACTTTGGGTTTTAGAAATGTTGACGGATTTGCACAAAACCCAACGTTTAGGCAGTGCATTGACTTTCCTTGAGGGGTACCACAATGAAGGCGAAGATTTTTTAGACCAAATTGTTACTGGTGACGAAACATGGGTGGCCTACGTCGCACCAGAATCAAAACAACAATCCATGGAATGGCGACATTCATCATCACCCAAAAAAGTGAAGTTTAAGCAAGCAATTTCTGCCCAGAAAATCATGTGCATAGTTTTTTGGGACAAAAAAAAGGAGTATATCTAGTGGAGTTTCTGCCTCGTAATGAGACAATCAATGCAGCAGCGTCTTATTATGAGACATTGAACAATCTGCGTCGTGCAATCCAGAACAAAAGGCGTGGCAAGTTGAGTAAGGGTATCGTTTTACTACATGACAATGCCCGTCCACATGTGGATAATCCTACCAAAGATCTCATCATTTTCTCACCAAAGATCAAATCTTTTAAATGGGAAACTCTAGATCATCCTTCATACAGCCGTGATCTAGCGCCCAGCGACTAACTTTTGTTCCTCCACTTGAAGAAAACCTGGGTGGTCAGCGTCTTCAAGACGATAACGAAGTCAAAACAGTTGTGATACAGTGGTTAACAAGTCAGGCAGCAGAATTTTATGAGGAGGGTATTCAAAAACTAGTGCCACGTTATGGCAAGTGCCTCAATATTCACAGAAATTATGTAGAAAAGTAGAATATTGTACAGGCTTTCATGTAAAAATAATATTATTGCGATATCTTTGCACGTCTTTTTTTAATTCCAAAACGGTACTTACTTAAAAACAAGCCTCGTATTTACGTTCTTCCTATAAAGTCCACCATTTGCAAGTTTCAAATAGCACTAAAAACGGCACTTTTGGGACCACGTCTCAAGTGGAAAAGCTGGGGCTAGTGGGCTACCAGAACTTCTTAGAGTGATGTCTAATGGCTCATTTGAAAACTTTTGCTCAAATCTACGTGCTTTTTAGCACTTCTACTATTCGTAAGTGAGATATGGCACTGAACACAACATTTTTGGTGTCACTTCTTAATGGAAAATCTTGGAAGCATAAAACGGTATCATTGCAATAATTATAGTCCAAACCCTTAACTGGAGGCTCTCAAGAACACCTCCTGCAAATTCATCCTCCATTCCCCCTTAATAAGCTACGCAATTAAAGTCCTACAAACACCAATATATTAAATTGCATTATTAGAGGCGTGGTTCTGTCAGTACAGCGCTGGACTTCAAATTAGATTATCATGCGTTCGATTCCAGCTTGGATTTTTTTTTCGATCATGGTTTGTCCCTTCGTATGACTACTTTTAAGATAATCCACTATTTTTGCAAACGTGATGGACTCATTTTTTAAGGCATATCCCGGGAAGGCTGATTTTAAACCTATTACTCATATCTACGTGCTTTTTGTCAATTTTACCATCCAAAAGCGCCATAGAGCACTAGAAACGGCACTTTTGATACCACTTCTCAAGCGGAAGAGTTTGGAAGCATAAAAAGGTACCATTGCAATAATTGTGGTCCAAAGCCCTTAACTGGAAGTTTAAAAGAACCCCTCACATATACTCCCCCTCCAGACCCTCTTAGTAAGTTTCATAACTCGCCTACTTATCTTAAAAGTAAAAGATTATTGCGAAAACCAATTAACTAAAACTAAAAACTTTTCAACTAAAAACCTACCAAAAATTAAGCTTGATTGATCAAAAGTTTTGAATTGAACCTTAAACTTCACTCTGCGGTGAAGCCTGTGTGCTAGTTCTAACGGCGGTAATTGAGGGGAAGGGACTTCCTTGCCCCTTTAGTTTTTGCTCTTGCCTTGGCTTTGAAAAACACCTTTTTTGGTCATTTCATTGGAAAAGGCACTTGTTTCATTTAAAAAAGTTGGGGAAACAACCGAAAGTGCTCTTTGTGGAATGTGGCTATCAAGTCAAATTTATAAACAGCGATTAGTTATAAATATAAGCTTTTAAATAAGCCCTCAAACAACTCTTTTTCTTACAATAGCCTTCTAGTTTCTGCTAGTCAGTAGGTGGCTTATAAAGCCCCGTCTTCATTATGGCTTTTTCAGGCGAAGTCGGCCGAGTAAAACAGCTTTTTGCTCATCGAAAAACAAACGTTCCTGAAAAACATGTATTGTTTTGTGAAGTATGGATAGTGAACTTTATGTTATAGACTGAAAGTTTTTCTTAGCTGTCAAAGTTGTTTGTAGTATTTTCTAAAGGTGTCTTATCTTCCCTAGATCACTGATAATTAGAAACTATAAGTTTTCAACTGAAACTAAGAAGTGACATTAAAACTTAAAACGAACATACATTATTCCGTATAAATAAAAAATATTATGGCAGCGTTGTTTCTACATTAAATTTTAATCAAAAACGAACAAAGATTAATTTAAAAAACAAAGCTTTCCCGAGGGAAGTAAAGAGCGAAGTTGAAACTTAAAACAGACAAAAATTATTACTTCACAGCCTATTTAATACATATCAATAAAAACTAGTACAAATAAAGCAACTAATTATGTTTCTTATACTTTTAGGATTATACAAAACTAGCGCTTTACTGAAAACACAAAATAATGTAGGAGTTTTGGTACAGTAAAAGCAAACCAATTAAGGATACTTTTTACAGAATAAAAACATTATCAATCCCTTCTAGGATCAACCCCTTTTAAGATAAAGCAACAATCCAAAGCAACACATTAGGATTTTGCTTTATCTTTTTTACGTCTAATTTGTTATCACTTCTGCATAATGGCTCAGTTCAATGATTGGCTCTCCTTTTTGGTTCTGAAAAGGATATGTCATGATTTTTTTGTACACAAGTTTGAAGTCAAGCCATTTTGATAGTATTAGGACTATAGACTAGCTTTAGAATTGGTATCATAGCTGGAAGTTCACTGTTGTATAGAGAGAAATAATCAGATTTCCAGAGTTCATATTATGTCTTATTTGATCTTCATTTCAAGTAATACTAAAGCATATTTCTTACAATTTAAGACTGTATATTACCAACTATTGGTATTATAGATGGCGAGACCAAAATGCTGCTTGATGAATCAATCCACTATTTCTGTATGCTGTTCAGTTACTTCGCGGTTATTAAAAAATATCTATTTTTACGCTTATGTTTTTAAGATAAGTTTAATTGTATACTGAAAGTTACTGGTGTCACAACTGATGTAAGACTATGAAAAGCTTCATAGATCCGTTTAGTGTTGTCAGGCTACATACTCACTTTTGACTCCTAAATCAATAATTATGTTTTTTATACTTGACTTTTGTGTTTTCAGTAAGCGCAAGTTTTGTATGTTCCTAAAAGAACAGGGAAACATAATTAGTTGGTTTATTTGTACTAGTTTTATTGATATGTATTAAATAGGTTGTGAAGTAATAATTTGTGTCCGTTTTAAGTTTCAACTTTGCTCTTTACTTCCCTCGAGAAAACTTCGTTTTCTTAAATTAATATAAACTAGTATCTACAGGGGTGGGGACTTCCACAGCCAGGACCTAGCAAAGACATATTAAAATCACAGAACTAAGTATCGACGTCCAGCAGAAAACGGAGTAACAGGGGTATCTTTGGGGGGGGGGCAAGGGTGACAGTTTGAAAGTTGCCCCCCTCAATAATTAGGAGAAAAAATATTATATAGCCCATGCCACTTGATTATCCGGATATGGATCCCTCTTATCCTCCATTCCCCAATAAAAATGCTGGAGCGTGGCAGGAGTGGCATAAACAGGAAGAAAAGGGCTAAGGACCAGCGCAAATTTGGAAAACCAATTAACGAAGTTATATATCTTCTTCTCTTTCTCCCGTTTCAGAAATGGAAAAAAATTATTATTTTGTGGTTTTCCCAAAAATATCAAAAACCTAAATACTAGGGTTTGGCTGGCTGTCGACAACCGCAGCATTCTTTACAAAATAATTTAAATTATATTTTGAACTTATCGGATGTTAAACTAGATCAAATAATAAACTTACATTTTTGTTTGGTTGAAAATTAAATTATGGGCCCAAGATTCAGGTAGTTTTGATTTTTCAACTATATGTCACATCCTAAGAATGTCAATATTTAAGAAGAATCACAAAATTTTTTAACTTCCTACCAATAAAATAAATTATGTGTCAGAAAATATCTTCAAAGACTAATCAAAAGATCAATTTAAAAGTAGTATCCGAAATAAACTTGAAGCGAAAGCTGTGAACATTGACGACATAAAAAAAGAGCAAAATATGACTTTTGTCATATTTTATCACATTTCTGTTGCATTTTTAGTACCCCCCCCCCCGGGCGATAAAAAAGCTCACCTACCCGGAATGAAAGTTTTGGATATGACCCTGTCCCTCAACTCCTATCTTACGGAGCTCCTATCTAACTTTCTATCCTATCTATCTATCTATATTTCCTGTGTATATGTGTATATCTGTATATATCTATATGTAAAGAAACAATGATTGGTTAAAATATGTCTTATTTGTGTATTTTGCAGACCTGAAGAAAGAGGTCTGGAGCCTCCTGAAGTATCTTTTGAATTGGTTAGATCATTATTTGAAGGCGATGATCAAATTCAACCAAGCATAACCGAAAAAACTGAAAGAGCAGGATTTATCTCATTTAACACAGGAGATATTCTCGGAATGAATACTGCTACTGTCAACCTAAAAACGATTACAGTCGCATCAGTAGTGACAATAACCGCAAATACGCAGACGCTTTTGGTCACATGTACTTCCCCTGGGTTAGTAATGGCACCAGTTTGCATGTAAGTGAATTAAGAGGAGATACAGACTCTTTTCTAGGCATTACAATCTAACTATAACCAATACCGTATTTGATCATAAAATGACCCATAAATTAGCAGGGTATTCACGATTGTAAGAGACCTGATCACATCAATTATGTTATTGTAAACCGAATACTAGTAGAATCGATACAAGATACTAGGGTATATAGGAATACTGTTATTGATGTTAAAAGTAAAGATCACCATCAAGTAGTGCCTAGGGTTAATCTACAGCTGAAAATTAGGAAGGGTAACTACCTTACAAGAAGCTAAGACGTTGGTAGGTTCCAGGATGAGAATCTGAGAGAAATCGTCCAGGAATAGTTTGAATACTAAATTTGAGAGTTTAAAATTTGACAATGTAGAAGATTGATAGAATAATTTTAGGAAAATAGTTTGTGAAGTCGCTGATGGTGTTTTAGGGAAGAAAGTTAGAAACACAACTAGGAATATTAGTAAAATAGTTTATGTTTACTAGAGAGGAGGAGGGCTTGTACAGAAATTATGTGTGTTATAGATCATATAAAAATGACATGAACTTAAAGAAAGTGGAAAAGGACTAAATTTTCCAAAAATCTAAAAAGGTGTGAAGGGGAGTGCATGGATAAAATTGCTGAAGATCTGGAAGATGTAGCCAGTGGGCATAATAGTAAAATATTGTACTGGCATGTTAATAAATTGAGGGGAAAAGTAAATCTGGGCTTGTCCCAGTTAAAGATAGGAAAGGGACTACAATTAGTGCTAAGGAACGAGTGAAAGAGAGATCGGCAGAACATTTGGAAAATATGCTAAAGGGTGATAGACCTACAGGAAAAAAAAATAAAGAAAAGAATGCAAAAGTTTGCGACACTTTGGACGGGAAGGAAGATTTATTAGGTAAGGAAGAATTAGTTACAGTACTAAGAGGATTAAAAATAACAAGGCTCTAGGTGCTGAGAGTGTGGCAGATAATTTTTTTTAAATATGGTGGTTATGAAGTTAGAGATAAGTTACTGAAGATTATGAGTATGATTTTTGAAAAAGGAGTGAGTGTGGTAATTATACTGGCATTAGCTTGGTTTTTGTAGGAAGCAAATTACTTAGCATGATTATACTTTTTAAACTTACAAATGATGTAGAAAGAGTTTTAAGAAAAGAACAGTTGGTTTTAAAAAGATAGAAGGAGCGTTGACCAAATTTTCCCTCTTATATTAATTATTGAGAAGGACCTGAGTCATCAAAGCTCTTTTATTTAGTCCTCAGTTTTATAGATTATGAGCAATAATTTGATACAGCTAATAGAAGAGCTTTAGTAAAGGTCCTATCCTTGTATTAAATAAAAAAAAAGTTTTTCCAACTGAAAGTAAGGAGCAATATTAAAACTTAAAACGAACAGACATCATTATGTGTATTAAAGGGATTGCCCCCACCTTAACACTTCGCTCTTTACGAAAAAACTTTTTAGCACGTTTTAAAAAGCTTCTTATTGTTCTAATTAAATGACCCTTGTGTTTCTGAAGTCATTCTTAAAGAATTAGGTCAAAATTCAAAGTTTAGCATAAATAGTGAGGTGGTGACGAGGGGGCAATACTCTTCACATACGTAATAATTCCTGTTCGTTTTAAGTTTTAATTTTGCTCCTTACTTTTTGTTGAAAAAAAAAACTTTTTTTCTATTTAAATTTCTGATCGTTTTTAAAATAATGCCAGGATATCTGGACCCACCACCACAAATAAATCCCCCTCCCCACGGAAATATTCTCTAGAATATTCAAAACCAATGAAAATTCAAGCCATTTTACGTAATTCAAGGCTTTCAAGTATAAAAGATCTAAAAATGCATAAATATGTTTTTAATTCTAAAGTTTTGCCTACTATCCATTACGGAGCTGAACTTTGGGGGCATGACCCGGCACCACAATTGGAATCAATTCAGCTGCGACACTTTAAGAGATTAATTGGTCTTCACGTAACGACTCACAATCAGGCTATAAAAGGTGACCTAGGTATATTTTCGTTGAGAATGAGTAGATTAGCACAGATGATCCGGTACTGGCTAAAGGTTCTAAGTCTGTCAGAAGATAGGTTAGCAAAAGCAGCTTATGTGGAGATGCTACGGTCGAAACGTAAAAGATCGTGGCCGTATCAAATAAAAAATGTTTTAGATGGATTAGGATTATCATATATTTGGAATGAGGGGCTAGGTCCCTCAGATCAAGGTGAGTTGTTTTTGGCTATGATTGTAGAAAGAATGAAAGACCAGGAAGTCCAAATGTGGACCCAGGCAGTTAAAACATCTGAAACATTGAAGTTTTATTCCCATGTAAAAGAGATATTTGGATTCGAATATTATTTTAAACTAGGATTACCGGGGGAGACATTGAGGACTTGGTTTCGGATCCGAGCGAATTGCCTGCCACTAAAAAATAGAAAAAGAGTATTTGAAAGAAATAGGGTGGCCCCAGATGCAAATGCGGATTACTCTTGCCCCAGATGTAACCTAGGTATTGAGGATGTCGCCCATATTCTCACCGAGTGCCAGCAACTTTCTCTATTAAGGGAAAAGTATTTTGAGGGTGGTAACTTGGAGTTCCCGGGGATCCTGAAAACGACTGTAAAAAGGTCAATCAGGCAGTTATGTAAATTTGTAAATGAAGCGTTGACACAATGAGTGAAACTTGTTATTTATGTTATTTTTCTTGTGGAGTGTGATTAAGAATACTGTTCTGTATGGCCTGTTTTTTGGCTTATAATAAAATTATATATTAAATAGCAAGGTGGTGACGAGGGGGCAATACTCTTCACATACGTAATAATTCCTGTTCGTTTTAAGTTTTAATTTTGCTCCTTACTTTTTGTTGAAAAAAAAACTTTTTTTTCTATTTAATTTCTGATCGTTTTTAAAATAATGCCAGGATATCTGGACCCACCACCACAAAGAAATCCCCCTCCCCACGGGAATATTCTCTAGAAAATTCAAACCCAATGAAAGTTTACCCCTGACGGTTACCCTTAACAGCTCCACGCGTAAAATTAAGACAGAAAAGGGAAAGTAAGACATATAAAAAGAATTCTGTTTAGGAATTCTTGCCAATTCCCCCAGTGTAGAATTTCCCTGACAAGTTCACCCCCTGGACACTTCCCTCTCCGTGAAAAATTCCCTTGTGGAAAACCCCCCTGCAGAAAATTTCTCCTCCCCTCCCCCCATACGAAAATGTATGCATACTTCTCAATAACAAATACTACGGGTAAACAATGGGGAAATTTTATAACTTACAGACCTTTCTCCTGGGGCTGAGAAGGGGTTATTTTGCATCCAAAGGCATAGTTATTGGGCTTTTCAATTATGATTGAACAAAATGGCTATCTCAAAATTATAATCAGACGAACTTGAAAAAAAAAGGTCGGGGGAGGGGGCCTAGTTGCCCTCCAATTTATTTGGTCACGTAAAAAGGGCACCAAAACTTTTAATTTCCGTTCCAATGAGCCCTCTCACGAAATTGTAGGACCATTGGGTCGATACGATCACCCCTGGGGTAAAAAGAAAAAAAAAACATAAATAAACAAGCATCCATAATCCTTCTTCTGGCAAAAAATACAAAATTCCATATTTTTTCAGATAGAAGCTTGAAATCTCTATACTAGGGTTTTTTGATACGATGAATCTGATGGTATGATTTTCATTAAAAAATCATATGACTTTTAGGGGGTGTTTCCCCCTTTTTTTCGAAAATCAGGCGAATTTTCTTAGGCTCTTAGCCTTTAATGGGTAAGACTAAACTTAATGAAACTTAAGTTCTAGTGCCCTTTTTAAGTGACCAAAAAATGGAGGGCAACTAGGCCTCCTCCCACGCTTACTTTTCCCAAAGTCACCCGATGAAAATTTTGAGATATCCATTTTGTTCATCATGGTCGAAAAATATAATAACTATGTTTTTGAGGAAGACATAATCCCCCACAGTCCCCAGGGGAAGGGCTGCAAATTATGAACTGTGCCCAATGTTTACACATAGTATTGGTTATTGAGAAGTCTACTGACGTTTTCCGGGGGATTTTTTCTGGTAGGTGGGGGGGGGGGGGGGTCGAGCGGGGTTTACGCGGGAGGATCTTTCCATGGAGAAATTTTTCATAGGGGACGGGATATTGTTAAGAAGGGGCGCCAGATTTCCCAGCATTATTTGAAAAAACTAACAGAAATTTTTCAACTGAAAAACTTTTCAACTGAAAACTTTTCACCATCAAAAGGTAAAACGAACAGAAACTATGATGTATATAATTGGGTTAGACCCCTAGTCAATACCTCTCTCTTTACGCTAAAGTTTTTTCATTACTTTCATAAGAGCTGTTTATTCTAATTAATGACTTTTATGATTAAGGGGTCATTCTTAAAGAATTGGAAAAAATTTGAACTTTAGCATAAAGAGCGAGGTATTGACTAAGAGGGCAAACCCCCTTAATATACGTAATAAAAATATATGAATATAGAAGTTCGTTACGAAAGTTAATTCGTAAGTTACATATATTTATTACTAATAAAAATGTTCGTAAACAAAATTCAACAACTTTCGAGAAATTCATTTGGCAAAAAAAAGTAAAATTAATATGAAAATTTCATTTTAATTATTCATGTACGGTGAGCCAAAATCAAAACCTCCATTAATTTTAAAACTTTCAGAAATTAAATATAAAAAAAAAGTTTTTTTTAACTGAAAGTAAGGAGCTACGTTAAAACTTAAAACGAACTGAAATTATTCCGTATATGAAAGGGACTGTCCCCTCCTCAACGCCTCGCTCTTTACGCTAAAGTTTGACTCTTTCTCACAGCTCTATTTTTTAAAACAATAAAAACTTTGGCGTGAAGAGCGAGGCGTTGAGGAAGAGACAGCCCCTTTCATATGTTCGTTTTAAGTTTTAATGTCGCTCCTTACTTTCAGTTAAAAAAAAAAACTTGTTTTTTATTATTCAATAAGCATAATAAGCCGATTCTTTTGATATATCTATTGGTATCAAAATTTCGTTTTTTTAGAGTTTCGATTACTACTGAGCCGGGTCGTCCGTTGCTGGTTTTGTATTAATTCAAGATTTAAGCTGGGTTGCGTCTTTTCCCAATTTATATGGATCAGATTGATGGACTTGTCCTAAGGAGCACAGCAAAAGCAATGGGAGAACATGTAATCAATTGGGGAAGTAAAACTCCCCTAGACCTAGATCATGCCGATGGTTTAAGCATCCTAAATGTGTTTATTTGTTTTTGTTTCCAGGGGTGGTCGTATCGATCCAGTGGTCCTAAAATATCGTGGGAGGGCTCATTCGAACGAAAATTAAAAGTTCTAGTGACTTTTTCAAGCGACCAACAAAATTGAAGGGCAAATAGGCCCCCTCCCACGCTCATTTCGACAGTCCCCGGGGGAAGGTCTGCAAGTTATGAACTTTGCCCAATGTTTACATAAGGTATTGGTTATTGGGAAGTATATAGAAGTTTTCAGGGGGATTTTTTCATGTAGTGGGGGGGGGGGGGGGGGGGGGGGGGTCAGGAGTTACTTCGGAGGATCTTTCCATTGAGGAAGTTTTCATGGGGGAAGAGACATTGCTATGAAGGGGTGCAAGATTTCCAAGCATTACTCAAAAAACGATCAGAAATTAAATTTAAAAAAAAAATTGAGCTGAAAGTAAGGAGCAACATCAAAACTTAAAACAAACAGAAATTATCATGTACATGATTGAATTCACCCCCTAGTCATTACCTCGCTCTTTACGCTAAACTTTTTTTGTACTTTCATCAGAGGTATTTATTCTAATTAACAGCCTTTGCAATTAAGGGGTTATTCTTAAAGAATTGGAACAAAATTTGAACTTTAGCGTAAAGAGCGTAGTATTGACTAGGGGGCAAACCCCCTAATATACGTAATACAAACATACAAATATAGAAGTTCGCTACGTAAGTTAATTCGTAAGTTACGTCAGATCAAAATTTCGAGAAAGCCATTAAGCCAAAAAAAAAGTGCAATTATTATGCAAATTGTTTTTTAATTATTCATGTAGGGTGATCCAAAATCAAAGCTGCATTAATTCAAAAACGTTCAGAAATTAAATAAAAACAAGTTTCTTTAACTGAAAGTAAGGAGCGACGTTAAAATTTAAAACGAACAGAAATTTTTCCGTATATGAAAGGGGCTGTCTCATTCTCAACACCTTGCTATTTACGCTTAAGTTTGACTCTGTCTCACAACTTTATTTTTTAAAACAATAAAAAACTTTAGCGTAAAGAGCGAGGCGTCGAGGAGGGGACAGCCCCTTTCATATACGGAATAATTTCTGTTCGTTTTAAGTTTTAATGTCGCTCCTTACTTTCAGTTAATAAAAACATCTTTTTTTTTTATTTGCACATAGGAGCTTGAAATCTCTACAGTAGGCTACGGTTCTCTGGTATGCTGAATCTGATGGAATGATTTTCATTAAGATCATTTGATGTTTTGGGGGTGTTTTCTCTCCCAAAAATGGGGAAAACTTTCTCAGACTCGTAACTTTTGATGAGTAACACTAATTTTGATGAATTTTCCATATTTTGAATAAACATCAAAAATCGATTCTTTATGTATTTATGGTTATCAAGACTCTGTTTCTCAGAGTTTTGGTTACTATTAAGCCGTATCACTCCTTACGTACAGTTTGTTACCACGAACTGTTTGAAATTGCCAATTCTGATCATTTTGGTTGCTTTGTTAAGCAATTTATAAAGACACAAATTCAGCTTTTATAGGGCAACTGAGTGTTTTTTCCAGCAAAATATTGTAGAGAAGTAAATACAAGTTTTAGAGGCGAAAATATAATCTAGGGGGGAATAGATTTTTTCTGTTAAATTTTGTAGATCAGTAAGAATTTTGAGAGTTACACGGTTATTTTAAATTTCATTATTTCAAAACACTTGTATATAGATTTTTTTGGTAAGGTATTTTAAGTTGTGATTGTGTTTAATTGTCTAGATGATTTAAATAAATCAAGTCTTTGTGTCTGAGCCACCCGAAAAGAGCTGTACTTCAAAAAATCAATAGAAATCCCAGTCAAACAGTTCGTGGTATGAAACAGTAAGCAAGGAGCGACATGGCTCAATAGTAACCGAAACTCTAAAAAACAAAATTTTGATATCAATAGGTATATCAAAATAATCGGCTTGTTTTCCTGATTCCAAACATACAAGTTTCATTAAGTTTAATGCTACGTATCAAAAGCTACCCGCCTGAGAAAGTTTGCCTGATTTCCTAAAAACAGGGAAAACACCCCCTAAAAGTCAAGGAAATCACATCATCAGATTCAGTGCATCCGAGAACCCATTTTGAACAAATTTCAAGCCCCCATCTGCAAAAATGAGAAATTTTGCATTTTTTGCCAAAAGAAAGATCACTGATGCGTGTTTATTTGTTTGTTTTTCCCAGGGGTAACCGCATCGAGCCAATAGTCCTAGAATATTGTAAAAAGGCTCATTTGAACGGAAATTCAAAGTTCTATTACCCTTTTAAGTGGCCAAAAAGATTGGAGGGCAACTAAACCCCCTCCTACCTCCTTATTAGTTTTTTCTCTTTGTCGATTCAATTTTACATGTGGATATGCTAATGGAATTGTCCGGGTGAAAATTTTTACCGTGTTGGATTTGTCTAGAGTAACTCTGTGTAGGAGGGGGAATTTTTCACGGGAGAAATTCACCATGGTGGAGTTTTCCATGGAATAATTTCTCCAGAAGGAATTTTCTACGGGAGAAACTTTCTACTAGGGGGTGGGCTATTTGCGGGAAAACTTGTCCGCGGATTAGGGGATTTCGGGCATGATTTTAAAAAGAATCTTTTCAAATGAAAGTCTTCTTTTAACGAAAGTGAGCTAAAAAAAAAATTTCACCTAGAAGTGTCCGCCAGAAATTTTTCAGGGGGGGGGATTTTTCAGCTAGAATCGAGTTGTCTGAGAGGAATTTTCCTGGCGGGGGTCGGGGGTGTTTTACGTGGGAATAACTTTCCGTAAGGGGATTGTCCGTGGGGAGGAAGAATTTTCCATAAAGGGGGAGCCGGATTTCCAGGCATTATTTAAAAACGCTCAAAAATTAAAACAAAAAACAAGTTTTTTTCTACTGAAAGTAAGGAGCAACATCAAAACTTAAAAACGACATAAACTATTAATTACACGAAGGGGGCTGTCCTCTCCTCAATACCTCGCTCTTTACGCTAAAGTTTGACTTTTGTCCCAATTCTTTAAGAACGACTCCTGAAACACACAGGCCGTTAATTAGAATAATAAGCTTTTCTAAATGTTCTAAAAAAAAAACTTTAGCGTAAAGAGGGGGATATTGCGGAGAGGGGAGCCCCCCTCACATAAGTAATAATTTCTGTTCGTTATAAGTTTTGCTCCTTACTTTCAGTTGAAAAACTTGTTTGTTTTTCTTATTTAATCATTTCATAAATATAGACGTCCGTGTCAACATATCTGAATATGGTGTTGTTTAGAAATAGCTCCAATAATTTCACGGCACGCTTTAAAATTACGCATCAGCCATACTATCAGGGTCGTAGTCAGCATTTTTTCGGGGGGAGGGGGTCTACAAAAGGATTTTTCTGGGGGGGGGGAATTACAAAAAAAATCTTTAAGAACACATCAAAATTTGTTTATGTTCAATTTGTTACATTCCAATTTCAGTGAAACTTCAAGTTTTTGAAGTTTCACCGGCATGTTTGACTTTAACCTTTAGCTACATTTGCCTTCTTCTTAAGAATGCAGACTAAAAGAAGAATTTGTGGATTACTTTATGCTAAATTGACGTTAGATTGTTTTTGAGCAATAGATTTAAAATGGAAAAACCTTTTTTTTTTATTGACATAAAAAAACATACCCTCTTAATTTTGCTGTACATACGTTGTGGATATTAATGCATTAAAAAAAATTTAAACCTAGATATTGTTTTAATTTAGTGCAAAAAATATCTCGGAAAAAAGATAAAGACTTAAGAAAATTGCGGGCCTTCCAGATTTTTCATAAGTTGAAACTCCAAACAGACCCTCTCCTCCCTCTCCTAATAAATTGCTAGGTCTTTAAAATAATTCCGAAGTAGTATTATTTTAGTTGTGTATTTTCTTAGTATCTGTTATTTGCAGATAAGACTTAAGAAATTCCATTGAAATAATTTTTCTTTTTTACACTGTCCCCTGAATCTCAAAATGTTCAAGATTCACCCTGTACTTTTTTGTACTTACCATACAGTTGGGTATTTTGCTTCCTTTTCTCAGTTGTGCCCCCCCCCCCCAAAAAAAATCTTTTTCACAGGTCTACTGTCAATGACTTTCTTTATATCAAATAACTTCCTTCTTTCGCTCTCAAGCCAAACTTATTTTATCTGCTTTCTGGCAAAACTTACCATCTCTTTTTTTCAGGGCCTAAGAGCTACAGCATAGAGAATGAAAACTGTAAGTTTAAAGAATTCCGGTTTACATGGTATGTTTATATGTCCTTATTCTGACTTTATTGCTTTTATAATTGCGTGAAATAAAACAAGTGTTTTGACCAAAAAATTGATACTCATAATCTAGCAATGCTAATCGGTATGATCCAACTATTTTTTTGCAGTTCAACTATAAATATCATAACATTATTTCTAAAGGGCGTTTCATTGGATTTTAGAATAATTAGTACTAGCGGCAACTTTCATGCCCAGGGTATTTTTTCAGAGTTGAAAAAAGTTCGGAAGAAAAGGAAGATAAGTCTGTGAATCAAGACTAGAATATTGGAAGCCCGATTGATTGACCGTATCTCAAACAGGAAGCTGTACGGAAAATGTGGTTCAATGCCGCTTTCTAGGGCTATAATGAGAGAAAGGTTGAGATGACTAGGGCACGTTCTGTGATGAAGGATGACAGATTACCAAAGATTGTCCTTGTCAACCAACCGCCTTGGGCCAAACAAAAACACTTTCACCTTATGGTGAAAGTATGTCGTGAAGAAAGATTTAAGGAAAATGGAAAATGTGGTTCAATGCCACTTTCTAGGGCTATAATGAGAGAAAGGTTGAGTTGACTAGGGCACGTTCTGCGGATGAAGGTTGATAGATTGCCAAAGGTTGTCCTTGTCGAATAACCGCCTTGGGTCAAACAAAAATACTTTCACCTTATGGTGAAAGTATGCCGTGAGGAAAGATTTAAGGGAAATGGAAACTTCGTTGGGGGTACAAGGAGGGAGGCTTTGAATAAACTAAGATTGAGGAGGGACGTGTGCAGCTGTGTTGGACCTAGGTGAATTGGTTCTGCAGTGAGTTGTTAGTATTAGTAGTAATAATAGTATCTTATACCAGACATCCGGTAACACTGGTGGGATTAATAAGACCTGAAATGAACATCATGATAGTGGCTTCAAACAAATGCCTCGAGTCAATGAGTGAAAAATTAGGCGCGAAAGTCAGATTACCACCATTATATACTAGTCATAGGGCAAAAAGCTAAAAGGAATCATGAAAAAATAAAAATATAGAGTACATGATGCATAAAAAACTGTGAAAATCATACATAGTTTTTAAAGGGCTTATGTGATGGCTTAAAAATTAATAAAGCTTAGCAACTTCCATACTGATTATCATGAGTACATACCAGTGAGAGGACCGAAAAGCAAATAGTTGTTATATATAGTGTATAGTGTTATATTATAGTGTATTTCATTGGGCTTTTGAAGTGAATAAAGTCTAGCGACTTCCATTGCGTGCCGAAAACTTAGCATGCACTTCGTAACCTTTGAATAATTGATCCGAAGTACAATTTACTCAATTCCAGTATAACTTTGTAGTTTATGAGAGACAAAATCAATGTGAAATAATCCTTTCCCATGTATCTTAAATTCTACCATGTCGATTACCAATCCGCAAGAAGTAAAACAAATATCTAGTCCTTCTATGCATAATACATGTTCTAAAGGGCCTTTCATAGGATTTTAGACTAAGTAACGGACATACACACCAGGCAAAATAAACCTAACAGAAGAAAACATTTACAAAAAAACTGGGTTGGATCGAGTCTTGACATCCTAAAATAGGTTTTTTTTTTTTCTTTTTAATCAGCATGGAACTTTCATTATAGGTAGATGGAGCAAGGAGACCTTAATGGGGAGAAAAATTACCAGTTTGTAGAGCAAAAGAATTCTTTTTTTAAGTCCTCAGTTTCTAAAACGAAAAGAAAACAAGATGAATAATTAAGTCAAACTTTTTAAACAAACCCAAATTCTCACGGGTAAGAGTAGTGCTGAGTAGTGCACGGGTAAGAGTAGTAGCACGGTAAGAGTGCTACTACCCATCAAACCTTATAAAGGCCAAAGCTTCGTTTGTATATTATTCGAGACAAAAAAAAAATTTAATTTTTCTTTAGCTTTATAACATTTAAAAAATGAAAAATTGCTGAGACTTCCAGGAATAAATTATTGAAGTAATTAATCTACGTCCGTTAGTTAGTAGCTACGATCTTGATAATAACTGTAATTTTCTTTTTCCTTATTTTTTGTTGTCAATGTGTTGAAAAATAAAACAAAACTGTTAAAAATAGGTTGCGTTTTCCGTAAAGCGCAAATGATGCCCAGACCGTTAGACAGTTTAAGAAGGTTGATTTCTGCTTTTCTTTGAAAAACTTTTCAAACGTTTTTTAATTAATCTTTAAAACAGCCGTGTCTTGTTCGTGCTTTACGCAGTTTGTCCACAATCCAGCTTTGTCAAACTATAGAATTTTTCAGGTTTTTAGGTTCAAAACAGAAATTTTGTTTCAATTAATTATTTTTAGCTTTAACTTCGTCAAGCTTTGAATACCACTTTCTAGTGCAACATTTATTTTTCTTACTCAAAGTTATGGTCTCTACTTAAAATTTTTGTCAAGTTCTTACAAATATCCTTATCTTGGCACTCCATTCCCTCAGGGAAAGTTTTTTTCAAAGCCAAAATATCAAAGACGGTTAGACATACAGCAATTAAATAATTTGGACGTTTAATGTTTTTTCGCTGTGGAGATTTGAATGCGATGACGGTACACTTTAGTAAAACAGAGAAGTCAAGTCAAGAAGAAGAGCAAGGAATAAACTCGTGTCAATCGAGCGGGTGTCTGGAACGTACTTAAAGACACTGTGCTATTTAAATTATTTACTGTCGTATATAAATACACATTCAAGGTAGTAAAACCATACAAATAAATAGTATTTTTTTTTGGGGGGGGGGGGGGCTTAAAGAACAGAATAAGTAAGAAATATTATGAATAATGTACGGATTTTGTTTTACAGAAACAATACTTAATGGAAAATCTCGACAACTCAGGGAGGTAGGAGGAGCCTGGAGGTAGTCATGGTGGGCTGTTCATCTCACTGTCTTTCTGGCTTTTCTATACTCAATTTATCATTTATAAATTAGTTTTATGAAAGGCTACAGACCGAATAAATAAAATTGTTCTTAACGTACACTTGACAATTTTAGCGAAAGATTTTTATTTACAGTAGAATTGCTTTACAAAAATTGCTGGGTCTAACTTGCTATGTATCGAGTTTGGATTCTCAAAAAAAGTCTTTTCTTCGTAAGCAAAAAAAAAAAAAAAAATACTGATCCGCTTTCTTTTTTATTCTTCAATGTTCAAAATCAAAGAACCCTAAATCAATTTCAAATTTCGTAAGTGATGAAAGACCGAATTTCTCTTCTGTTCCTCCCGATAATTTTTTTTTTTAATTCGGATTTACCACTTAGAAACAATTTGCATTAGAAAACATCTTTGAAAACGAGGAATCCCCCAACAAGTCTCTCCCATATCTAATTTTCTTAAGTGAAAACTTTTCATTAAACTTTTTGTCCTATTTAAAATTTTAACAAATCAAAATCGACAGAATTATTTTCAATGAAATCCTGAAGCTCTAATAACCATACAGTTAAAGCTACTCTAAATCAGAAGTATTCAAACCTCGTATATTTTCAATTTGAATTAAAAGAAACAAGAAACACTTGAGAATCATAAATTTTCATGTTTTGTTTTTTTTTAGCCCTAATGACCTTTCTAATGACGCCATGAGCACAACCACGCCAGGGGTATTTTATTTGGCAGTATTTTAAATTACTAATAGTTGGACATGGTTTAAGGTTTGAACTAGATAAACGACTAAGTCATTCCAGTAATCTAGACTGGGTAGAACGAAGGCACAATTTGACTATGTACACCAAAGGTATTAAAATTTCAGGTAGAATTTGCTTAGAAAATATTAGCGGGGGACGTCTTAACTCAGAGATCAGAGCTCCCTTTCTGGTTAAAAGGTCCTTAGTTTGACTCCCACCGATTACGCATGTTGATAGCAACTTTTTTTATATTAGATAGAATTAAAGTAGTTCTCAATATCGCACTGGTTGAACATGACAGGCTAAATAGTCAAGAATAACAATCTGAAACAACGAAACTAAATAAGCAGCAAGGGCTGATTATTATTAATCGTTCCTAGGTATCCCACCCTTCGCTCCCATAATTTAAATAATTATACGCTTTTTTTATAATTTCTTATTTTTTTATAGTTCATCTATTTTTCAGAGTTTTGACCTGTTTGCGGTCGCAATTTCGTATCCACCCCCATTTTGGAATACATTCATGCATCTATGCCCGTCAACAGGGCTGAATATTTTTCTAGTGATCGGCTTTCCATAAAACATCTGCCGAAAAATCTTTCTAAACATATCAACATAACTTTCCATTCCTACTGCTAAGTGCCTAGATTTATTAATAAAAACAGGGTATGGCGTTTTCGTCCCAAATGCGAAAAAGGAGAGCAAAGACATATTCTTGAAAACACAGATGATGAAAAATCACCAGTTTTTGAGAAATTTCTGTGTTTCAAGATGTGGTATCTGGGAAGACTTTTGGACACCATTCCAAGCGGAAATTAACTAGGATGCATATACTAAAAAATAATGTTGAATTTACTCAGTTTTCTATGTTTTTTTTTTTCAATAAAAAATTTCTCATGGACCTTCCTTCCTCCGCGGCAAACAGAACAAAATAAAGAAGGAAAAAAAAAAATCTGTAGACGAGAATCCTCATAACTAAAATATTTAAAGCCGAACTGGCCTACCATGAAAATACAAAGACGAAAATCTTGAAAAAAAGCAACGACAAGTATGAAGAAAAAGAAACCCTGAGAAAGAAAGCATTGAGAAAGAAAGAATCTAAAACATGAAAATTAAAAAAATAAAAGGGAAAATCTAAAATAAAAAAGAATTAAAAGAAAAATATCAAAAGATTTGCACAATTGCTTCTATATGACCAAGGTCAAAAATAGCCCGTAAATTTGCTTCTATGATGTCCTAGAAGTATTCTATTTAATTGTAATATTTCCTACTTCCGTGGCCCTTTTCTGCTATCCCTAACCATGATTCAGCCTGTGGCTCAATTTGCTTCTTTTTGCTTGCGAAACAAACAAGCTTGCGAAACTTTTTTATATCTAACTAGGCAGTCTCCTAGCTCCTAGCAATCATCACAAATCGATGTTTCGAAATCGAAATCGATGATCACTCAAAATCGATGTGTGGTGAAGACTTGGCTATCTCCAGCTTCAAGGGCCTACTACAAATCTGGAAAAGCACAGCACTGTCAACGTCTTTGAAGGTCCACCTCTTTAACTTTCTAATAATCTTTATAAATTTATAACGAACTGAAACTCGGTCAATAAAGGCCGATCATGAGTGAACAACAGGGTTGCCACCCGGTGAAAAAAAATCACTAGATTTAGTGATTGTTAGTGATTTTTAGTGATTTTCTTCAATAATTTAGTGATTTAACCCTGGCGAAGAATATCAACACGAAAACTAAACGCCGCCGACGCATAGCAGGGATTAATTAATTCGAGCGGTTATCAAACAAAGATTTCAATAAATGCTCCCACTCCATTGTGAACCGGACTTACTGTGTTACCAGAAACTGTTTGATAAGTAGCGACCCGGCTCAATAGTAACTGAAACTCTAAAAATCGGAGCTTTGATAACAATAGATATATCAAAAGAATCGACTTATTATGCTGATTTAAAATATATATGTTTCATTAAGTTTAGTTTTACCGATTAAGGGCTACGAGCCTGGGAAAATTCGCATGATTTTCGAAAAAAAGGGGAAAACACCCCCTATAAGTATTAGAATCTTAATACAAATCACACAATCAGATTCAGCGTATCAGAAAACTCAACTGAAGTGGTTTCAAACTTCTATCTGCAAAAATGTGGAATTTTGTATTTTTTGCCAGAAGAAAGATCACGGATGCGTTTATTTTTTTTTTTTTTTTTCAGGGTGATCGTATCGACCCAGTGGTCCTATAATACCATGAGAGGAATCATACGAACGGAAAGTAAAATTTCTACTGCCCTTTTTAAGTGACCAAAAAGATTGGAGGGCAACCCGACCCCTCCCCCCCCCCCTTTTTGTCCAAAGTCGTCCGATCAAAGTTTTAGATAGCCATTTTGCTCATCATAGTTAAAAAGCCGAATAACTATTCCTTGAATTTAAGATAACCCCCCCCCCCCCATAGTCCCAGGGGACAGGTGTTTAAGTCGTACAATTTGCCCATTGCTTACCCATAGTATTTGTTATTGTGAAGTACGTACACATTTTCGGGTGTGGGGGGGGGGGGTGGAGAATTTTTGCTGGGGATTTTTTTATGGGGGAATTTTCTGTAGGGAGGGAAGTTTTCAGGCAGTGAACTTGTCAGGGGAAATTATAAACTCTGGGAATTCGCCAGAATTCCTATTTAAAATTCTGTTTAAATGTCTTGCTTTCTCTGTTCCGTCTCATTTTACACGTAGAGTTGTTAAGGGTAATTGTCCAGGGTAAATTTTCACCGGGATTGAATTGTCTAAAGGATATTTCCGTGGGGAGGGGTATTTTTCCTTGGAAGTGGGCCAGATTTCCTGACATTACTTAAAAACGATCAGAAATTAAATTAAAAAAAAAATAAAAAGAACAAGGTTTTTCAACTGAAAGTAAGCAGCAACATTGAAACTTAAACGAATAGAAATTATTACGTGTATAAAGGGGATTGCCCCCTGCTCAACACCTCGCTGTTTACGCTTAAGTCTTAATTTTGCCCCAATTCTTTAAGAACCACACCTGAAACACAAGGGACAACATTTAATTTTAATTTAATTTAATTAGAACAACAGGAAGCTTTTTAAAAGTACTAAAATTTTTTTTTTAGCGTAATGAGCGACGTGTTGAGGAGGAGGCAATCCCCTTCATCCACTCAATAATTTCTGTTCGTTTTAAGTTTTAATGCTGCTCCTTACCTCATTTGAAAAAAACTTTTTTTTTTATCTAATTTCTCATCGTTTTTTTAAATAATGCTGAGAAATCTGGCTCCCTTTCTATAGAAAATTCGCTTCCTCCATGAACAATTTATCCATAGAAAGATCCTCCCACGTAACCTTCCTCCCTGCACTAGAAAAATCCCCCCCCCCCCTAAAAACGTCTATATACTTCCAAATAATCAATACTATACAATGCAATCGGTGAAGTTCTTAAATTGCAGCCCTTCCCCGGGGAATGCGGGGGTTAAGTCATCCTCAAAGAAATAGTTATTAGACTTTTTGACTATGCTGAAAAAAATGGATATCTCAAAATTTTGATCGGGTGACTTTGGGGAAAACTGAACGTGGGAGCTGACCTCCAATATTTTTGGTTACTTAAAAAGGGCATTCGAACTTTTGATTTCCGACCAAATGAGCCCTCCTTCGATATTCTACGATCACTGGTTCAATACGATTACTCCTAGGATAAACGAACAAAAAACACAACAAATAAACACGCATCCGTGATCTTTCTTCGGGCAAAACATTCAAAATTCCATATTTTGTAAATAGGAGCTTGAAAAACTCTACAGTACGGTTCTCTGGCATGCTGAATCTGATGGCGTGATTTTCATTAAGATTTCTTGATTTTCGGGGGGTTTCCCCCCTTTGTCAATTTTTGGCAAATTTTCACAGGCTCGTAACTTTCGATGGGTGCCAATAAGTTCGGTGAATTTTACATATTTTGAATAAGCATCAAAATTTGACTATTTTGATGTATCTTTTGTTATCTAGACTATGTTTCTTAGATTTTCGGTTACTATGAGCCACATCGCTCCTTACTTTTCAGTTCGGTACCACGAATTGTTTGATCACTCGAAATCGATGAGGCGAAGACTTGGCTAGCTCCAACTTCAAGAGCCTATTACAAATCTGGAAAAGCAGAGAACTGTCCACGTCTTTGAAGGTCCGGCTCTGTAACTTTCTAATCAAACAGTACGTGGTAACGAACTGTAAATAAGGAGCGACCCGGCTCAATAGTAGCCGAAACTATATAAAACAAAATTTTGAAACTAATAGATACATCAAAAGAATCAAAATTTTATGCTGATTTCAAATATATATTTTTCATCAAGTTTAGCTCTACCCATCAACAGTTACGTGCCTGAGAAAATTTGCCTGATTTTCGAAAAAGGGTGAAACACCCCTAAAAGATACAGAACCTTAATGAAAATCACACCATCAGATCCAGCGTGTCAGAGAACCCGACTGTTGAGGTTTCAAGCTCCTATCTGCAAAAATGTGGAATTTTGTATTTTTTGCCAGAAGAAAGATCACGGATGCATGTTTATCTTTTTTTCCCAGGGGTGATCTTATCGACCCAGTGGTCTTATAATATCGCAGGAGGACTCATTTGAACGGAAATTAAAAGTTCTAGTGGCCTTTTTAAGTGACCGAAAAAAATGGAAGACAACTAGGCCCCATCCCACGCTGATTTTTCCCCAAAGTCACCCAATCCAAATTTTGAGATATCGATTTTGTTCAGCATGGTCGAAAATATAAAAACTATGTTTTTTAGGATTACTTAATCCCCCACAGTCCCCGGGGGAAGGGCTGAAAGTTATGAAATTTACCCAATGTTTACATATAGTATTGGTTATTGGGAAGTATACAGACGTTTTCAGGAGGGATTTTTTGTGGGGGGGGGGGGGGGGGGCAGGGGTTAGGTCGGGGGTTATGTGGGAGGATCTTTACATGGAGGAAGTTTCCATGGGGGAAGGGACATTACTATGAAGGGGGGGTGGATTTTCCAGCATTATTTAAAAAAAACGATCAGAAAATTAAATAAAAAAGACAAGTTTTTCAACTGAAAGTAAGGAGCAACAAAAAAACTTAAAAAGAACAGAAATTATTACGTATATAATCTGGGTTCAACCCCTAGTCAATACCTCGCTCTTTACACCAAATATTTTTTAGTACTTTCATAAGAGCTATTTATTCTAATTAACGGCCTTTGTGATTAAGGGGTCATTTTTGAAGAATTGGAACAAAATTTGAACTTTAGCGTAAAGAGCGAGGTATGACTAGGGGGCAAACCCCCTAATATACGTATAAAAATATATGAATATAGAAGTTCGTTACGTAAGTTAATTCGTAAGTTACGTATATTTATTACTAATAAAAACGTTCGTAAATAAAATTAAACAACTTTCGAGGAAGCCATTTAACCAAATTAGAATAAAATTTTCATGCAAATTTGTTTTAATTATTCATGTACGGTGAGCCAAAATCAAAAAACAAGCATTAACTTAAAAACGTTCAAAAAAAAATAGAAAAAACAAGTTTTTTTTAACTGAAAGTAAGGAGCGACATCAAAACCTAAAACGAACAGAAACTATTCTGTATATGAAAGGGGCTGTCCTCTCCTCAACGCCTCGATCTTTACACTAAAGTTCGACTCTTTCTGACAACTCTATTTTTTTAAACAATAAAAAACTTTAGCGTAAAGAGCGAGGCGTTGAGGAGGGGACAGCCCCTTTCATACACGGAGTAATTTCTGTTCGTTTTAAGTTTTGATGTCGCTCCTTACTTTCAGTTAAAAAAAATTGTTTTTTTTTTATTTAATAACCTTTAACGAACTGAAAACTCGGTCAATAAAGGCTGATCATGAGTGAAGCCAAGTCTAAATCACTAGGGCTGGCAACCCTGGCGAAGAATCTCAACACAGAAAACTAAACGCAGCCGATGCATAGCAGGGATTACCTACTCCGAGCGGTTATCAAATAAAGATTTCAATAAACCCATCCGCTGCTCCCGCTCCATTGTGAATCGGACTAAAAGTCAACAGCTTCGCTTGCTAGACAATTTTTCAGCGAATGACAGCCATCCAGCTAACAAAAGTTGTTTCGAAGAAGGGGTACAGGGAATGCCCCCCCCCCCACAGAGATAGCCTCGTAAAAGATGTACTGAGAACTAAAGGTTCCGCTAGTTAAACCGCATAACGCAAAGTCAATTAGAGTATCGCCACCACACGCATCACATTCCCAGAAGAAAAAATCCCCAATGCAGCCACGAAGACCGGACAGGATTTGAGTAAAAAAAAAAATCAAGACAAGTAGTTTCTTGCAGAAACAGAAAAAAATGAACGATTCTTAGAATAAGCCTCGTGAAAAAAAAAAAAAGAATTTAGGTGACACCATTAGCCTACAAAAGAAAATTGTTTAAAAGCCAGCTTCTCAGCTCTTGAGTAACCCAAAGTCTGCCATGCGAGCTTGTTATTGTTTATCTCCTTCTTGATGGCTCCTCGGTTATTTGAAGAAATTTTCTATTTTATAGCATGAATTGTTTAGCTTTTTGTTCAACATAATCTCGAGCGAAGTCCAAGAACTAAAAAACAAACTAAAAAACATTTTATGCGGTACGGCTAATGGCAAAAGCAACAGTAGTGGGGGGGAGGGGAAATGACAATTGATAATACACTACGACAACACTATCACAGGTGAAAAAAACGAAAGAAGCTGAATTCGCGTTCTAATCAAACACCTTAAAATCAATAATGACAACACAACCACAGGCTAAAAAAAAAAAAAAAAAAAAAAAAAAAGCCGAATCTGTATTCAGACTCAAAACACATTAAAATCGAAACAATTGAAATTAAAAAGTAAAAATCATGAAACATGAAGAAAGAATCAGAAATCTTGATAATTGAAGAATGGGATTCTGCAAAAGACTAGATTAATCTAAACATCAAAAGCGGGCAAAATAAAACTGTAGGGGATAAAACAGGGAAAAATTTGTTGTGACAATATACCGTCAACTGAGAAAAAGGGCGAGAGTTGATTTTTGTTCGAGCATAATCAAAAATTATTATTAAGGTGTTCCAGAATGTGGGGTATAAAACCTTTTTTGGAACCCCTCTGTGTACCGTGAGTAAAATGTGATATATTTAAAATACAAAAAATAAAATTCCTTTTTCTAAAGATAATTCCGACAGAAATTAAACGTCCCCTAATTGAGTTCAAATACCGTTTCCAAGAGTCTGAATTCTTAATCAGCATAAAGAAAAACTGTCTTTTAGTTCCAGCCAAAACTCGGCGTTAATCACGGGAGATGGTTTTGAATTTCGCCGAGAAGATTGGTAATAAAAAAACTACTAAATACAATGTTTCGCAGGAAGTCTAAGTTATAAGAGATTGTGAACGTAAGAATCATCAGAAATATTTAAAACAAATTATTGGACGAACAGTCCGCATAATGTAATGTGTTTGCGAACATAATTACAAAATAGCGGCCCCCTCCACAGGACTTGGGCCAATCGTGGGGTAGCTCTCACGACACATGATCAGGACTTAGGATATATAGTGAAGAAAAGTGTTTTTCGTGCTCTCATTATTATGATAAGAATATTTCGGCACTCAGGCATTGCAATTCAGTCATTATTGTTATCTCAGTCACCATTGTTGCCAGTTAAAGTGAACCACTGCTGTACACCTAATATGTAAGTCACAATAAAACTATCGCTTTTCTACTTGTGTTTATTTTATTTTATATGTCTGTATCTAGTCGCACGACAAATAATTAGTTCGCCTGCCTCCAAGGTAGCGCTCCCAGGGATCTGATTTCTACATAATATAACAGGTAATTGATTTCGAGATAACCCAAGGAAAGGAGGTTACATTTATATAATTACATATTTTATTTTCTCGCTTTCAGCGGGTGGCGCGGTCAACCCTTAACATTACTCCCCATTGCTGTGGCGCAGGCCTCGATGGCACAATCTTTAGCGCTATAAGTGGCGCTATCGAAGAACTTATAAGGTGTAAGTTCACAGCTCTAAAGTATAATATTACATTTGACACGTTCAATCTTCATTACCGCAATTGTCTCAGTCATAAATTTTTTATCGCTACAAATGGCATGGTCGGAAATTGGAGGAAGACATGCGAACTAGTTAGGCTATAAACCTTGTAATTTAAATTTAATCATTGGAAAGATACAGACATATAAGAAATGTTATTAGACCTATTGCCGCTAAGCTATTATAGGAAAACCCTTTAGAATATCTCATAGGAGATAATAAACCTTCCCCAAAATAGGTTAAGTGAAAAAATAAATTTATTTTGAGTTATTCAAACGCAAAAAAAATGTCAGAAGAATTAAGCGAACTATTAATGGCGCAAAAGTTGGTCGCGAAAAATGTAGAAATAGCAAAGTCTATTCCACAGTACAATGGACAATCAGATATCGACGAATTTAATATCCAATTGGCCCAGTTTGTAGAGTTAACAAAAACAGAACTAGAAACGTTAGTCGGGATACTTCTATTAAGATTAAAAGGCCAGGCATTAACCTTTCTAAAGCAAATTGAACATACTATAGGTGATGACGCCAGCTTGCCAATAAATACGGTGGACAAATTGGTAACGGCATTTAAAGATAGATTTATCGAAACCAGTTCCACAATAAATTAAAACATGGAATGGTATGCTATGACCATTCACAAAACATAAGAGAATATCTTGATAATATACGGATTTCAGTAGACGCAAATACGGAAAAGGTGCAGGAGAACTGTATGAAAAAGTCATACTAAATATCTTTTTGCAAGGGCTACCCCCAAAACTATATAGAATGGTAATATCCAAAAATATTCAGACGTTGGATCTTGCAGTTCAGGAGGTAAAGCAATTGATCGAAGTTGATACGATGGTGGCTTATAATAGTAAAGCAAAAATAAATAGCCTAGCCTATGCGAATCAAACGCAAGCATGACCTTCAAGGGTGATCAGGCGTCTCCCAATTTCTTTTCAAGGGATAACTCCCCAGTGCCACAAAGAAATAAAACGCAAGAACCTGCTAGGCAGAAAACAGTACGTTTTCAGCCTGTCAAAAAATTTAGTTATGAAAATAACCCTACAATAATAAGATGCTATATTTGTAATTGACCTGGGCACATCGCGAGGGAGTGCCGTTATGTAACCAATCGCACACCAAGAATTGCTGTCGGTAGTACGCAAAATTATGACAACCATTTGTCCGAAGAACAAATTTTAGCGCCAGTGGTACACTAGGCTATAGCCAGGGAAGATTGCGGTAATCAGTACCTTACAAACGCGTACCAACCAAGTTTGTACAATCCTCCCCCCAATAGACAAATTAATTACCGATTTGAAAACCCAAATACTCGCCAAAGCCAAGATAATGCGAGAATAATACATAGAAATCCCGAAAATTTGCAGACGGGATGTGAAAATTTTTCAAGCCGACGGCAAATAGTTAATTGGCCGACGGGAAATGAAAATTTTTCAAGCCGACGGCATTGGCAGTTAGCGCCAGCCGGCACTGACGCAAGAAATCCAAACTATCGTAATAATACATGGCGATGGCAGACAAATGTAAATCAATTAGATATGCCTACGGAATCTCACATATCCGAATATCTATTGCAGGCACCGACGCATGAAATAAATCCTCAGGGAAACGTTTCAGGCCCCTCAGAAATATAAATTGGACCCAGAGGGCGCCTAGAATAATTTATAGGTCCAAACCGATAGTAGTACCGTCTTGTAGTGATAGTAATAATAAGTTACCTATATTTAATGATTTTTGTGTGGCAAATATTTACTTTAAGGCTTTAATTGACTCTGGTGCTACCGCGAACATCATAAACTCACGCGTATTTAATATGTTGCCTCCGCATATTAGGCAACAAAGAAATTTTAATAATCCCAATTTAACTAGCGTGACAGGGCATCAATTGAATGCGAAAGGTTCAATTCGCCTTAACGTTAAAAGGGATAATAGAATCTTTCCGACAAATTTTATAATATGCGATAACTTTCCGTACGAAGCCATTTTTCGGCGCAAATTTTTTAAGGTCTTAGAGAGTACTATTAGACGTGGCTAACGAAAGGCTTGTCTGCCCGGCTAAGGGTAGGGGAAGAAATTTCTACCTTAAGAAATTGTAACAGAAGTTACGAAGACAACGTAAGAGTAAATAAAATTTCTGGCGGTATAATATCTTAATCTTTTGAACCTCACGTCTCGCAAGGAGGACATGGCATAATCAAAAATTTGTTCAATTATTCTGAGAGACATTGCAGATATGAAGTAAATTTAAATAATAAGTGTATTGAATCTGCAAAAATAAAAATAGGACATATGCGGCAGTACAGGTCAAACGAAATCAAGAAAAATAGTGGAATTATGGAAAAAGTAGTGAACCCCAATGCAGTTCAGGCACAGCCAATGTTATTGGCGGATAGCGCCAGTCTAAATTTAATAGACAATGAAAATAAAGAAAAATATTATGGATTCGCAACACGGAAAACAAAAGTCCCTCCCAAAACGATGCAAAGAATTTAAATATCACAGATGATTGAACCAGTGGATAGCAAATCTGAAATATGGTTTGCGACCCCGTCAAATGAAATTCCTGAAAAACTGTTATGTGAGGAACATATTATATCCAACGACAAAGGAGAAGGTTTTATTTGGGTAACTAATAACCACGAAAATGGTACAATTACAATAAAAAAGGGGACGTGTTTAGTTCAAATCCAAGTTTTATCGGAAAATGATTTAAATAGATGGGAAAATTCTAAAAGAAACCTTGTTAACAGCATTAAAACCTCAATTAACAAATACCCTCTAACTAAATCGCAATTCTTAAACAAATTTAATATGGATCATATTACGGACTTAGAACTTAAGAAAAAATTATGCGAATTATTATGGAATTTTAAAGATGTATTTTCCACATCTGAAGATGACATCGGACTGATACCATTTTATGAACATTCAATTTTAACGACTGGTAATCGTGTAGCAAAACAGCCATATCGTGTGCCATATAAGCACAAAGAATGGTTAAAAAATAAAATTCACAAATTAGAAAAAAATGAAATAATATGCCCCAGTATAAGTCCGTATTCTGCACCAGTGGTCTTGGTACCGAAATAGAATGGTGATCTAAGACTTGTTGTAGATTAAAGAGCCCTTAACAAACAAGTAGTTAGCGATAAATTTTCCTTTACCAAGAATAGCTGAAATTCTTGACTCTATTTCAAGCAAAAACAAAATCTTTACTTCTTTGGATCTTACCCAAGTGAAAATAGCCGAAAAAGATGTCTATAAAACTGCATTTTGTACGACTGAATGTGGTTCATATGAATACTTAAGAGTACCTTTTGGACTTAAAACAAGTTCAAGCGCGCTATGCAGACCCTTATTACACCTGTTAAGAGGATTAAAGAATATCATTTATTTTGTTGACGATGTCATATGCATGGGAGAAAACGCTGAACAAGACTTAGCGACATTAGCTAAGGTGTTCGAGAAATTCAGACAGGGCAACTTAAAATGCCGGCCTAAAAAAGTAAAGTTATTTCAACCAAAAATTAAATTTTTAGGAGTAGTGGTGACGCAAGGAGACATATCTCAAGACCAGACAAAATAAAATGTGTTGAAAACCTCAAAACCCACTAGAACTAAGAAAGAATTAAGAGGAATTTTTGGTCTTACTGGCTACTTTAGAAAATTCGTGCGCAAATACGCCCAAATTGCGAAACCCCTCACGGAGTTAACTAAAGGGAACTCCCAAAATGTTACCTAGTCCCAGGAAGCTCAAACTTCCCTAGACCGTCTCAAAAAGGCACTCACTTCTGAACCAATATTATCACTACCTAATTTTGAAAACGGACAATTTGTGGTCACAACCGATGCTAGTTCAAAAGGCATTGGGGCTATTCTTTCGCAAATAATTCCCATAGGAAACCCTGATCCTTTACAAGGACCTTCTAATAAAAAAAAATAGAAAAAGTTATATGCTATTCGAGTAGAACTTTATCAAAAGGCGAAAGTAGTTATTCCGCCACAAACTTAGAATTATTATCTATAATCCACCACTTGGACAAATTTAGAAACTATTTAATTGGTAGAAAATTTATACTACGATCAGAACATAAAAGCTTGCAGTACCTGCGCACATTTAAAAACCCCACGGGAATTCTAGCGAGATGGATTATGAAAATCCAAGACCTATATAACGAATTTGAATATTTAAAAGGTAAACAAAATGCAGCTTGTGACTTTTTGAGTATATACCCAGAAAATATTCCGTCGGAAACTGAGGAAAATGAAGTTAACGCTACCAATGCTAAAAGCAAACATAAATTGAAGAAAAACAAAGATAAAGACACAGTAAAGGAAAATAAGGTTAACTATTGTCCCTTGTCTTTAGAAAATATAAAAAGAAAGCAAAAAAAGGACGAAATGTGTTCAGCACTTATTAATTATTTTGTAAATGATGATGCGTTACCAGATAAATTCAAAACTCTTAGAAAAGAGATAGACAATTTTTACTATGATCTTGATGAAGAAATACTATGTAGAATCGTGACTGCTGAGACAAATAGAAACCAAACCTCAATAATACCTGTATTACCACAAAACTTAATAATACCTGCCTTCGAATATTTTCATTCAGATATAGGTGGACACTTAGGAGTAACGAAAACTTTCCATAAATTAAAACAATATTTTTATGTGCCGTCGGGAATAACAAAAACTTAAAGAATTTGTAAGTACATGCGAAGCGTGTAACTTAAGAAAAAATCCCCAAGCTTATCCTAATCCTCCAATGGGAAGAGTCCCGGTAGCGAGATTCCCCTTCGATATTGTCTCATTTGATTTATATGCAACCAGTGGAGGATTACCTGTTTCCAACAGAGGCCATACTTGTATTCTTTCAGTTATAGATCACTTTTCCGGATTTACTTTTGCGAAAGTATAAAAAAATCAAGGCGCTTACGCCACAAGTAGGGCGTTAGCGAAATTATTTTTAAAATTTGGCATTCCAAATAAGGTTTTAAGTGACAACGGAAGCAATTTTGTTTCAAAAGTAACAAAAGACTTAATGAGTTTTCTTAACATAGAGAAATTAGTGACATCTCCATATCACCCACAAGCTAACGGTAAAATAGAAAATAGGCATAAAATATTTTCGAATGCATTAAGCATTTATACAAAAGACAACAGGAACGATTGGGATCAATTCTTACCTCATTTAACTAACATAATCAATACTGCTTATTCAGAAACAACCAAAGACAACCCTTTTTATTTACTTCTTGGGCGTGATTTTAGAATCCCGTACGATGAGATTATTGAATCCCGGCAATATTACAATAACTCGGAGGATTACAAACAAGAATTCATAAATAGGACGAGGAAAACTTATAAAATAGTAAAACAAGAGTTGCAAAAATACAAAATAAGTCAAGAGCTAAGAAACCAACCCAAAGTCAAGGGGAGCATAGATTTCAAAATAGGAGATTGCGTTTACCTAAAGAACGAGGCAAAAGCGGAAGGCAAGAAACTTTCCAACAAATTTTCTGGACCGTACAGAATAGTCAAAAAGTACGATAACGATTATACTTTTAAAATGGAGAACCCCGATAGTGGAAGAACTTACAAGGCACATGTTAGCCGAATAAAAAGAGCCAAATTTACAGAAAGATGGGTATCGCGTCCCTCGTCTACTGATTCATCAGATGCAGAAAATGAGCCCCCTAAATCGAGATTGGCAGAGCTAAAACCCTTTAATTTCAAGCAAGACTATTTCGAGAATGAAAGTGACGAGGAAAACTTTGAAGAATTTTTAGCTATGAAAAATCTAGTTATTCCCAAACGAAAAATCCCTAATACCAATGAGAATAAAAACACCAAAAAGCCCAAAAAGTTCATCATCGGAGAGCGCGGGAGAATTAGATTATACAATATCTCCAAAAACCCAATTTTTACCTGATAGAATTTCGACCCCTTGTCCCCCCAAAAGATTTCCAGACGATATGGTTTCCCCTGCAACACCAATAGAGAGGCCCCTGTCATTGCAGGAAGAATTGAACAGAGCTGTAGAAACCCGGGTATTACTGTAAAGAAAACTCCTCCCAAAGATTCAACTAAAAAAAATCTGCGAGAAGCTATGGATTTAATAAATTTCCCAATAAAAATGAGTCAAAGTACATTGCCTAAGAATCAAACTCCCAAGGATGACCAGTAAAAACAATGTCATGATATAACTGTGCCCAAGGTCAAGCCTAAACAGTGGACTTCATGGAGGGAAACACTAGTGCAAAGAATGCCCCATCCCCCTGAAGACATGGCATTTAAACAGTGGGGGAACCCCACAAAAACTTTTGATTCCTCTCAAAGCTCTCAAGAGTCTTTCAAATCTCCCGAGTTGAAAACTCAAAGCGAGGACTTCGAGAATAAACCTTCTACTTCCAGAGGAGTAGAAATTTACGAAGGAAGGGGAGGTGATTCCTCAAAAACGCGAGGTGCAACTTCTAAAACTTATAATACAGAATCATCAGAAACCAGTTCCGAAGAGTCTAACGGCAAATCAGACCATATAGTGGTCAAAGAAATAGGGAAATCAAAACCGACTTCAGCAGCCACACATGCGAAAGAAACAAAATTAAAAGGGCAAGAATTTTTGAAAAAACAATATACCAAAATTTGATCTTATTTCGCAGGCAGAACCAAAAAAGAAAAAAAAACCGCAAGAAACAGAAGAAAAAGTAACGACACAGTCAGGTAGAACGGTTAAGAAACCGGACAGATTAAAATACCCTTAAACATACAAAAAAAAGATTTTAATGGATAGGCGTCATAAAGGAATAATAATTTAAAACTTTTAGCTCACAAGTAATAAATCATACAATTATAAAAACGCTATAGAAAAATTTTGTTCAACATATATCATGGCTTCGCATGAATAAAAAACCGTCTGATACCGTCTGTTCAACATATATCAGTTCCCAAAAACAAATTCTAATTAAAGTCACATTGCATATAATTAATTCGAATAATTTTCTTTAATATAAAAAGTCTACCCATACCACTCCAGTACGATGTAACCAGTCCAACTGAAAGAAGCCGTGATAGGAAGTACTCAGCGAGAAATATTCATACACCTTAGAAATGATCTTTGGTTTTTTTTCTGTTCCAAGAGAAACTGTTGGAACTTTGTCTTGTTACAATAATACAGAAAGAATAGACCCAAGTTACAAAACAGAATTACTGTTACAAAATGTGGGTACGATAACCATACAACAAGGATGTCGACTTGAAACTAAAGAGTCAAGTGTTCGAACGCCGTTAATTACCACGAGCACAAAGATAATAAGTCCCAAAATTACCAACTTCAAGGCAATTAACCTGTCGTACACTATTCCCAATATAGAAAACGAGAAAATGAAAACCTCGATATGGTCCAAAACAGAAAAGAATAAAGGAACATTAAGGCTTACAAAAAAAATAGAAGCATTAGATTCCCAGATCCCCCTATTTACAAATGAAGACCAGAGATTAACGTATGTGGATAACAGATACGGATTGTTCTCAACCAATTTCTGGTGGAACATACTACTGACCGTATGTTTCGTATTCGCGACTTCCCTGACCATAAGAACCTTACTGACTTTTAATTATGGAAAAATCCTGAGACTAAGAAGGCGAAAACCAAGAGAAGAAAAACGGGGAAACGGCTGAAATGCAGAAGTTAAACCCGGAACCCCATGAGAACATCTAAGCCAAGAAAAAGGGAAGACATTAGAAAACGAGTGGGTATAGAGGTCTCCACTTGAGCTTGCTATGTCTTGTTCCCTCATTGTAATTGTCGTTTACGTAAAACCGTGTGACTATGACGCTGCAACATGCGTTTCTTAAACAGCACGGACGTGCGTGAATACTGCAGGCATGAAATATATTGTAAAATTAGACCTCAAACTTAACAATGTAGAGTAACTTATGTTTAAAGGATTGTTTTAAGTCTAAGGGAGAATTAAATTAGTATTGAAGGATTAAATAAGCCTTGTATCGTTGTTTCCTTTCTTAAAACAAATTTGAAGACATCTCTGTTTTAGATTTCCCAATGGGAATTATATGTATGAAACCAACATGATAATAATGTTGTTTTATTAAAACCAATATTTATGTAGTAATATCAGTGCATCTTTTTATATTATCTTGTAGGGTAACTTTTCACCCTAAAATGCACCTAAGAGTATTGTTTATTATGTATTGAGACTAGATTTTAAAGAACGTGTGATTCTGCCTCGTTATTTTTATTACAGGAAGTGGATTGACATATTGGAAATCGATCATTACAATGCATAGTCCAGTGCAGATACAATATAGTAGCATCTATTTTCATCATACCTCAATCAACGAAGAGTACTCACCATAGACTACAGGCAATTTTCATCCCAGCTTCGTTTACGAGAATTATAGTTACCTTTGATCGTTGTTTCCTCGACCACGAACCATATTGCGCATCAGGTAACATTATATTTGAATCTCAGTATCCAGTGCATTATCGAACTATATAATCACATAAATCCTGAGAGCCCCATCGACCAGTACAAGATATAAGTACATAAATATCGCCTTTGATAATCATTATGGACCCATATACCATATGACCGTATAGTTATGATATTTGATGACCCCAAAAATTATTTATGTGTCACAGACTCACGCGTCGAATCCCTTTCGACCATCTCTCGGAATCCATCCTAGCCCCTATATGTGAAAAGTTCATATTTCTGTTATCCTATAAATGTTAAGAGATAATTTCTGACAAATGGACCTGGAAACCAGCCACTGAATTACGGAAACCAAAATTAAACCCTAGTGATTAACCCCTTAGTGACAATATACTCCTCCCGCAAGTTAAAGACAATATGTTGAAGGAGTCACTAAAGTTTGATGTTGACCCATTCCAAATCCAAACTTCAATTCCCCTGTGATTAACCAAGGAATCACCGCAAAAGTAAATTGACGCAAGCCAGGCACGAACAATTTTATAAGAGAACTGTGATCCCTAAGTGCACGAATGAACAATTTTATACGAGAAATACATTCTCTATGTGCCTTGAAATATCCAAAAATGATATGCTGAGAAGAAAATGAACACACTCCCAGTGTTCGACCCCTTAATGATAAGGCACCATATGAACTATCAAAAAGCAGGTGAAAATGAACTCTGAGAGCATATTCCCACACACCTGTAGTTGGAAGTATCATTTCCCATTTGACAATTAAAGAAAGCTTGTCGTGTGAACACAACCATGCTCGAACTGTTCCAGAAGAAACTATATTGTAAGTGCGTTAAAAATTTTGCAAAGACGGAAGGAGTGAAGGACCATAATTTACAACAGAAGGATTGAGTACACTAGAGAGACACGTAGGTGATGAAATAGGTGCGAATTTATATATGTTACATCTTAATAACTTCGAGAACTCAAAAATTCCAATATTCTATCATTAATATTACATAGCAAACATCCCCAGTGAAAGTGTCCTAATGCTTACCAGTGAACGTGGTAAACATAATATTGTGTGTTTTAAATCGTTCTTATATGCAGTGTTAGATGTTCAGACAGTTAGGTGTAGCGTTGGCGTACTTCTCATTTAATGTAGAATAGATAGGAAGCAGTGTGCCCTATAGTCAGCAGAATAAAAAAAAAATCTTATGTAAAGGTAGAATAGCCCCAACCTTGTTGGAAATGTAAAAGTAATCCGTGTTAGATGTAGAAAAAAAAAATCTTTAGTATAGTAGCTAGGCTAGAACCATAAATAATCTTAGTCCAGTAGATGAATTTTAGATAGGGATGTATAATAAAATAAGAAAAGTAATAGAGAAAACTTTTAGCACTCCTGATTAAGCTTATATAAAAGTATAAAATAATACAATGTCAATTAAAATTATGTAGGACAAATAGTAAATAAATAGCGAATATTTCAAAAGCCCAAGGGCAAGCAAGTCCTAATGACGGGACGTCATTAAATAATGGGAAGGGTAATATGTACCGTGAGTAAAATGTGATATATTTAAAATACAAAAAAATAAAATTCCTTTTTTCTAAAGATAATTCCGACAGAAATTAAACGTCCCCTAATTGAGTTCAAATACCGTTTCCAAGAGTCTGAATTCTTAATCAGCATAAAGAAAAACTGTCTTTTAGTTCCAGCCAAAACTCGGCGTTAATCACGGGAGATGGTTTTGAATTTCGCCGAGAAGATTGGTAATAAAAAACTACTAAATACAACAATGTTTCGCAGGAAGTCTAAGTTATAAGAGAGTGTGAACGTTAGAATCATCAGAAATATTTAAAACAAATTATTGAACGAACAGTCCGCATAATATAATGTGTTTGCGAACATAATTACAAAATAGCGGCCCCCTCCACAGGACTTGGGCCAATCGTGAGTAAGCTCTCACGGCACATGATCAGGACTTAGGATATATAGTGAAGAAAAGTGTTTTTCGTGCTCTCATGATTATGATCAGAATTATTTCGGCACTCAGGCATTACAATTCATTTATTATTGTTATCTCAGTCACCATTGTTGCCAGTTGAAGTGAACCACAGCTTTACACCTAATATGTAAGTCACAATAAAACTATCGCTTTTCTACTTGTGTTTATTTTATTTTATATGTCTGTATCTAGTCGCACGACAGATAATTAGTTCGCATGCCTCCAAGGTAGCGCTCCCAGGGATCTGATTTCTACATAATATAACAGGTAATTGATTTCGAGATAACCCAAGGAAAGAAGGTTACATTTATATAATTACATATTTTATTTTCTCGCTTTCAGTAGGTGGCGCGGTCAACCCTTAACATTACTCCCGATTGCTGTGGCGCAGGCCTCGATGGCACAATCTTTAGCGCTATAAGTGGCGCTATCAAAGAACTTATAAGGCGTAAGTTCACAGCTCTAAAGTATAATATTACATTTGACGCGGTCAATCTTCATTACCGCAATTGTCTCAGTCAATATTTTTTATCGCTACATCTGTAACAGCATGTATCGGAGATTAAGTTGGATTGCTAAGAAGGGTAGCCGGGGAAGTCGGGGTCTAATTGGGTTAAGTAACAGCATGGATCGGAGAGTAAGTTGGGATTGCTAAGGAGGGTAGCCGGGGAAATCTGAGTCTAATGGGGTTAATTATTTGGGGTGTAATGGGTTTAATTTAATGGAAATATTAATTTAATAGATATAAATATTAGTTTTAATTCAATGTTTATAAAACTAAATAAATACAAATCCACCAGCAAACACAACTTGAATGTGTATATCAAGATTGATTTGATAGCTATTCAGGCACACAAATAGGAGGGGGCTGATATTTTAAACCAAATTATTTTAGGAAATTTTCATCAGTTCTTTTAATTTTTATATATTTCTCATGTTTGAGAATTATGAGCCCCCCCCCCCCTACAATGAATGTGACAACAAGACTAGAGCATAGTAGCACGAATAAATTTATTAAAATATCATGCAAGACTCACTTAGCTCAAAACCATAAATGCAGGGGTCCGCCGCAGCAATACTCCCGAAAAAAAAGAGACCTTAGTTATTTCACAACTAAAAAAAGTGCCTACCAAGAGGCATCAGAATAAAGTTAGATGAAGTACACAAGTCCCAGTTGCTTCCTTATGATCATCATCGCCCTCTAAAAGCCCGTGAGGTTACGGAAAAGAAGGCTGGAAGTCTTGTTGTATCTTCGATTAATTCATTTGCTCATACAAAAAGAGAACTTTAATGAAAGAACAACTTCGATTGAGGTACAAGGAACAAGCAACCTTAGTAAAGCAGACTTTTGAATGTTTACGAACAGAAATAAACCGTACGATTGGCATCCATAAGTAAGCGTAACAATCGTTGGAAGAATTACACCTAAAATAATTAGCGTTATCACTTCTTAGGCTTTTTTGAAAGGTAATCGATCGGTTGTTATTTCTTCTTCAAAATAAGTACTTCCACAAACTCAGCATCATTTACCTTTTCTTTGGAACGAGCTTTTAGTGCTGCTTCCAGTATGCTTTGAGCCATACCCATGTTTAAAAAATGCTTATTTTCTACTGCTTTCTTTAGAAGTTCTCCTGCTTCTTTCGGAAGAGTATCGCCGGTTTCTTTCTTCTGTTTAGCCATCTCTTTTTTCCGTAAAATGTCTGACTCTAGCTCACTATTTTCTACTTCCTCTGGACCAGGTCCTGGACTGCGAATTCAACATATTTTTTTTCCACCTTCAAACTTTTCTTTTTTCCGATTCATGCTGTTTTTGTCCAGTAAGGTAAAGTTCATAGCTAGCTCTAGCTCATCTGGCAAAATACAGCAGCTTCTTTGTGATCGGCTTATGCTCGGGTTTGTTCTTCTAATTGCGCAGAGCATCAGCAACAAAAGCTTTAGCGTTTAGGGTCCGCTTCTCTGTACGGGCTTGCATGTTAGTCATCAGCTGAGCTGAACGAGAAAATGCTCGCTCCACGTCTGCGCTTCCATGGCAGAGCGAAAGAGCTGCTCTAACTATTCGACCCAAGGCCTGATATTTAACATCACCACCTGTTGTCTTCAGTTCTAGGATCTTTTTCCAATAGCTATCGATTCGTGTACTGTTCGTGGGTGGTGAAACAGGGTCCGACTGTAATAATAACCCTTCTCCCTGGACTTTTTCTATGCTCGTCTTAAACAGAAGTTCTCTTGCAACGTAGAGAACATTACTGCAACACATCATCGGCTGGGAATCTGGCTTGGAGAAGGCTGAAGCAGCTAAGGCTTCGGAAAAACTCGTTTTTCGAAGGTCATTTTGGCAACAAAGACTGTATAGCAGCTTTGACGTGCTTCCTAACTCCTAGGAAAAAAGTTTCCTATCTTTCTGAGGCACTTTCGAAGGAGTAAGAGCCACCAAGATCCGCTCATTACACAAAGGTTGCTCTAGATCTACTTCTGCAGCACTGTCTACGCTTTCAAACCCCATGGCGAGGTGATGGTTGACATCATCGGCACATACAATCTGTCCGAGAAGAATTGTGCATAAGCAACGCAACTCAGAATTCAGCACATGAATCAACGGCTCTTGTCGCCAAAACACTCCAGTGAATACAGTGAAGGTATTTGCAGAGCTCACAACAAACTCTATTTCAGCTTTCATTGTTCTTAGCCAACTAACAATTTTCGGATACTTCAATTTAAAATAAAGTGCTTTAAGCTCTTTTTCTTTTTCACAAATTCCAGAAAATATTCAATCAGATTAAGCCATTGCTGGATCAAGAGGTTTGCAGTTTTCCCACTTAGTAGGGACGGGCTTTACGAGCTTATGTCACGGAGCCTTAAATTTTTAGCTGACGCTGGCTAATATCGTCACAACGAGCAGATCGTCCGCTGAATAAATGGCAAACAGCAATTACCATACCAGAACGTCCCTTCCCGAGTTACTGTAGTCTTTTTTTTAAATGCATTATGCACTGCGGGATGTTGCAGGTACCAATATTTAAAAGACCTTTTGAATACCACTTTTTTTCCAAATCAACGATTGACGAAACTTTCTTATTGACAGCTGGACCGTCGCTCGCAAGTACCAACAGTCTCTCAAGTGGAAGTCCTTCATCATCTATACACTGGAGAAGCTTCTTGCTCAGATCCTCACTAGTAGCATGTCCCACATAATATGTTCTAAGATGCCACGTAATGACTAGTTTTTGCTCCTTCGACCAGTACCAGACCCTTATTTGGAGCTCTTTCGCCCCAGCATTGTTTGTAGTTTCGTCAGATTCCAGTAAAAAGTCAGATATCTGAATGTGTTCAACCAAAACTTCCCTAAAATAAGGATAAATTGCCTTTGTCAACAAGTACGTATTTTTTTTTTTTTTTTTTTTTGGCATTTAACGAGAAGCCTTCCGGGACAGCACCTGGCCCATAGTTCAATAGACATCGGCAACACCATCACACGAAGATGCAGCAAAAGAACTGGCTATGGTCTTCCAAACCCATACTATTTCTGGCTTTGAAACCAAATCTCTCTCACAGAACATCTCAAGCTTCTTCTCTGATAGAGCATTTCCAGCTTGTGATTTGTTTTCGGTTGAAGTTGATCCAGTGAGTCTGAGTTGATGTGGGTTTAGCACAGTAGACGTATTTATCTTGAGTTCCTTTTTGGCGGAATGTTGAAGAAGAGCTTGAATACCCTTTTTGGCAACTGAGTGTCTTTTTGCATATTTTGCAGTAAAATGAACTGTCACCATCACTACTCTTGGCACACCACTCTTCACTAAGCGTCCAGTCCCGTCTTCCCTACCAAACCAATTTTCCAAAAATTCGTTTTTACCCATCGCTCTAAGTCGCCTGAAAAAAGAACAGGTGTTAGAATGGATTTAGAAAGCCTTCTCACCAAATCGTATATTTATCCATCTTCTAAGCAGCCAATTCGGGTGAATGCTCAGTGAACAGAGGCCTATGAGCAGCTATGGTAGAATTATTAATCAAGAGTGAACTTGCGTTTTCTAGGAACTTGAATGTCTAACCCTCCGTTAGTTTAGTAAATTGCTGGAAAAAAAACTCAAAACATGAACAAAAAAAACGACTTTAGTGACAAATTCAGTGAAAAAGAGACACGTCCTAAAAAAAGTGACAAAAAGTAAAAAAGTCACTGCGGCCGATCTCTCTAATGGTTGATTTATCGTTGACCTTTTATAAAATGAATTAAAAAAAAAATCCAAAAAAGAAGTTTTACAAAGAAAAATAGAGAGTCAAATTAAAAGCTAAGACGAGTAGCAATGCACTCAAAAAAACTAATTCAAACTTAAAACAAATACAAATTACTCTCAATAATTAGATGAAATAAGATATTAATATAAATCAAAATAAGTAAGAAAGTCAAACTTAATAAAACGAACGGAAATTATTTAAAAAAGGAGTGGGACTACCACCCTTAAACCTTCTAAAAGTCATAACGTCATTCGTGCTTTGCTGAAAACGATTTGTATTTCAAGCAGGCTTTTTATATGTCGTATAGTCAACAAAAAAACAAAAACAAAACAAAAATATCACATGGCTAATGGAGGTCTAAAAATAAGAGCGGCCCAGCTCCTTCGTCGGCCCCGTTTTGAGGTGAACAAATATTGCTCCTTCTGCATTGTGGCTCCTTTAGCTTAAGCACTTTAGCATAAAAGTTTTGCCAAGACGGAAAAAAGTTTTAGTCCTCTTCTGGGGAGGGGGCTTTTCCTGAAACCATTTTTCGTACATTAGGTTCCTCTTGGCGATTGAAAATGTATATATACGTTTTGTCAAAAAAATAAGCGTCATAATATAAAGCAAGATTAACTGACAAAAAGTTCTCCGATACAAAAAACATTTGTAACAAATAATTCCGTTTTACTAATTTAAAAGAAGCATGTTTTCTTTTTCGATTTATTGAAAAATCAAATGGCTAGACAATGTTCAAGATTGTTCAGCCCCGAGGAAAATTAACCGAAACCCGACAGAATATCTGTTAAACAACCAAGGACGGGATTGGTCAATTTTCAATATAAATATCGATAAAAAAATTCGTGCAGATTTTGACAAAAAAAAAATTTTTTTTTTACTTCTACGGAAAAGTTTTTCATGAAAAAAAAAATTCAAGTCTTATCAACCTTGAGCTCCTCAGAGGACACTACAATCTATACGGGTTTTGGCACTTTTAAATTTGACAAAAAAAAATTTAATTTAAACAGAAACACACGGATTTATTTTTAGATATTTGGAATCTATACAAAATTAAAAGTAAAAAAAAAATATTTTACAAAGAAAGACTCTTCATTTAACGCGGAAAAGTAAAATAATTTAAATAATCAAGTAACAATTTAAGTGCCTGTCATAAATCACGATTCAAAGAACGGAGTACAAAATAGAAAAGAAAAGTAACAAAGCGGCATTTATTCTTTATGTTTCTATTTGTTTTAAGTTTGATTTCATTGATTGTTACAATTCACATTCGTGTTAGGTTTCATTCCCTCGTTCATGGAAATTTCTTTTTTTTACATTTGATATCTTATGCAAGCTAATTTATGCTGGTTTTGAGTTTATAGTTCCTCTTTTACTTTTCTGGAAAACCTATGTTTTCTGACAGAAAATTAAAATAGTGTGATGAGATTGAAAAAAAAATGGTCGTTAGAGTAATTTTATGAAAAAAAAAATCTCTTAGTGTCGATTCCAAGAAATTCCACTTCTATAAATATCTCGTGGGAAAAACAAGCTGGAAATTCTGGGCAGGACTATTAAGTTTGTATAGAAGCTTATAGGATAAAGTTGGCATAGAACATCACGTGTCTATTAATTATTCAAAACAAAAAACTGCAATGAAGGTTCGTACTAATTACACAACTTGTAATTATTTCCAGAACAGAAATGATTGCATTTGTAGTGTTTATTGACATATTAGACAATAAGATGATTCAATATTATTAGAGCACGTTTAGTGAGATGTAATCCGTCTGAAATATCGAATACCATTGTGAATCTGGGGCGTCACTTCAAGAAATGTCGGGGGGTTGGCAAAATATACTTTTCAAAACCTAGAAGGGGGCAACTCTTTTGTTCTTTTTTTTCCAATAAAAATACAAAAAAAGGTATTTTTTCATTAAAATATTTTGAAAAAGCTTTTTTTCCAGAGGTGAGACAAAAGCCCCCCCCCCCAATTGACGCCCTTTTGACTTAATTACTTTGACTCACGGCTCTTCCCAAGAGTTCGGCCTAGAGAACGATGAGACCAGACACCTCCATGTTGATACATCGCTTTCCAGGCTCGCAGGTTCTTTCACTGGGCTGTGGGCTTGGGCGAGAAATTCAGTGGCTTTATCTATCCACCTATTTGGGGGGGGCGTCTTCTAGATTGTTTTCCATCCGTGCAGGGTGGGTCCAAAGTTTAACACAGCCTGGGCTGGGGCATCATGTGGTATGCGAAGGTAGCCACCCCAGTGAACAGTACGCTGGGCGAGCTGCGTCGAGAAAGGAGTTTGCGAAGTATGTGGCAGGAGGGTCTGGCTGCTAACGAAGTCAGTCCTGTGAAGAATTTTCGTGGCTAAAATTTTTGGTTGATGACAGTATCAGTCGTTCATAGCAGTAAACAGTTGGCATAACATCCGTTACATTGGCTTGAGTTGTCCCTCACAGAGAAATGACACATGGTGGAAGCTTACAGTAACGTTTTTCGTTGTGTGTTTTATTCTAAGGGCTTTGATTTTTAAAACATTAGACATTAGGAGGAAAAAAATAAATAGGGGGAAAAAAACAATAGATATAATCTTTCAGAGGATCTAAGAACCGGTATTCCTAAAAACTAATCAACTTCTAGATATTCGTCAGTTTCTGAATCTATGAATGAATTTTATGAGCAAATAAGTTTCTGTAATTTTTTTTTAATTCATAATTTTCCCAGCCCCAACCGTACCATTTCCATGAAAAAAAGAACATAGCAGGTTGCTGGGCCCAATGTTCAGGAGGTTGGAAATCCAGTCCTGCAGATGCAGTTAAAATGTAGGAGAAAAATATTAAACAGCTTTTTTATGAATATTCACAAACTAATGCTATTACTACTACTGCTAATATACTACTACTAACAACTCACCGCAGCCCCAAGCCACCTGAGGTCAACACAGCTACGCATGCTCCTCCTCCGTCCAAATTTACTCAAAGCCTCCCTGTTTACACACCCTCCCGGGGAGTTCTTAGTTTCCTTAAATCTTTCCTACAGCCACAAATTAATAGTATGTTGTTAAGCTGTTAAATAAATTTTTAAATGTTTTGATTAATTGTTAAGATGTGAATTAAATGTTAAAAATTATTAAATTATATTAAGTTGTTAGATTGTTAACATTATATTAGGATAATATTATTATACGTTTTCACTGGATAAAATAAATGCAAAGCAGTGCAGGGGAAGACAAGATAACTATTTTTTCAGCGACAATCTGGAACTGCAATTGAAATCACAATTCTTCAGAAAAAGTGACTGGTTACTCCAGCAGGAAATAGACTATTGTGAAGGCTACTATGTTGAAAATTGTAAAGTCACAGCGCCTATCACAAATCATTTATTAGCTCTGTCTCTAGACTTCTGCTGAAGTGGTTGTAAGTTGCATCTGACAATTATATTAGTGATGTCATACTGGGGTTGATAAAATATTTTAAAAAGTCACTAAATTCAAATACAAAATACTCGGTCATAAATTTATCTAAATAGTATTTCCAAAGATGTGACTAGAAATACATCGGAACTAAAATGCAAACAGAAAATATATTTTTATTAGAGTAAGCACGTGAGTTTTTAACTAGGCTATACTTTACTGCTAGAAAAATTACACAAACTAAGAATTATGAACATAAATACAACAACAATCTTTTTCACTCATAATCTAATATTTTTTTTTTATTTTACTTCCAACATCAATCATTTCTTGATTTTATCATCTTCAAGTTAATTTTTCTTGCATATCAAACTGGTGCTTCCAACTAGGATAAGGGCTTGACAAGAGCAGACAAAACAATCGAAGTATTAAATTTATGTGAGATTTTTGAAATCCTGCATTAAGAAGGACTGAACCAACATCTTTTCAGAAGGACTGAACCAACATCTTTTTGAAATCCTACATTAAAAGGACTGAACAACATCTATTGAGAAAGAATGAACCAACATCTTTTTGAAATCTTGCATTAAGAAGGACTGAACCAACATCTTTTCAGAAGGACTGAACCAACATCTTTTTGAAATCCTGCATTAAGAAGGACTGAACCAACATCTTTGAGAAGGAATGAACCAACATATTTTCAGAAGTACTGAATCAACATCTTTTTGAAAATCTAGCATTAAGAAGGAATGAACTAACATCTTTTCAGAAGTACTGAACCAACATCTTTTCAGAAGTACTGAACCAACATCTTTTTGAGATCCTGCATAAGAAGGACTGAAAACCAACATCTTTTGAGAAGGAATGAACCAACATCTTTTTGAAATCTTGCATTAAGAAGGACTGAACCAACATCTTTGCAGAAGGACTGAAACCAACATCTTTTTGAAATCCTGAATTAAGAAGGACTGAACCAATATCTTTTGAGATGGAATGAACCAACATCTTTTTGAAATCTTGCATTAAGAAGGACTGAACCAACATCTTTTCAGAAGTACTGAATCAACATCTTTTTGAAATCTTGCATTAAGAAGGACTGAACCAACATCTTTTCAGAAGTACTGAACCAACGTCTTTTTTGAGATCCTGCATTAAGAACCGACTGAACCAACATCTATTGAGAAGGAATAAACCAACATCTTTTGAGAAAGAATAAACCAACATCTTTTTGAAAATCTTGCATTAAGAAGGACTGAACCAACATCTTTTCAGAAGGACTGAATCAACATCTTTTGAAACCCTGCATTAAGAAGGACTGAACCAACATCTTTTCAGAAGGACTGAACCAGCATCTTTTTGAAATCCTACATTAAGAAGGACTGAACCAACATCTTTTGAGAAGGAATGAACCAATATCTTTTTGAAATCTTGTATTAAGAAGGACTGAACCAACATCTTTTCAGAAGGACTGAAACCAACATCTTTTTGAAATCCTGGATTAAGAAGGACTGAACCAACATCTTTTTGAGAAGGATAAACCAACATCTTTTTGAAATCTTGCATTAAGAAGGACTGAACCAACATCTTTTCAGAAGGACTGAATCAACATCTTTTTGAAATCCTGCATTAAGAAGGACTGAACCAACATCTTTTCAGAAGGACTGAACCAACATCTTTTTGAAATCCTACATGAAGAAGGACTGAACCACATCTTTTCAGAAGGACTGAACCAACATTTTTGAAATCCTGCATTAAGAAGGACTGAACCAACATCTTTTCAGAAGTACTGAACCAACGTCTTTTGAGATCCTGCATTAAGGAGGACTGAACCAACATCTATTGAGAAGGAATAAACCAATATCTTTTCAGAAGTACTGAATCAACATCTTTTTGAAATCTTGCATTAAGAAGGACTGAACCAACATCTTTTCAGAAGGACTGAATCAACATCTTTTTTGAAATCCTGCATTAAGAAGGACTGAACCAACATCTTTTCAGAAGGACTGAACCAACATCTTTTTGAAATCCTACATTAAGAAGGACTGAACCAACATCTTTGAGAAGGAATGAACCAACATCTTTTTGAAATCTTGTATTAAGAAGAACTGAACCAACATCTTTTCAGAAGGACTGAACCAACATCTTTTTGAAATCCTGCATTAAGAAGGACTGAACCAACATCCTTTGAGAAGGATAAACCAACATCTTATTGAAATCTTGCATTAAGAAGGACTGAACCAACATCTTTTGAGAAGCACTGAACCAACATCTTTTTGAAATCCTGCATTAAGAAGGACTGAAGTCCTGAGCCAACATCTTTTCAGTAGGACTGAACCAACATTTTTTTTCTCTTGTCTTCAAAAAACTGTCGAATCTCATGTTTTAAAGAAGAGGCAGTGTATTCAGACTGGGTATTATTTGCAAGGTCTACGTAGAATTAACTACAGGTGTAGCTACTGCATCGGTTCGAGTAGAATTTTCGACTTCTGGAGTCTCCTTTTATATGGAAGACGTTCTCCTATGCAAAGGGATAATCTATAAGGAATTAATAAGGCTTTTGAAGGCAGGTGTGTCCTCTAGACATCAGAAAAAACTTCCCTCTTACGAGAGAGAGATGCCTTTCCGTACAGACAGATATAAATTCAAAGTAGACAAGTAACTTTCCCCAAGTGCATCCTTTCGTAAAGCAGACAGTAGGTACATTTTTTGTAGGTTTGTTCTGCTTGTGCACTGATCTAAGTTACTAAAAAGTTAGGTTTAATCTTTGTCCTTTTGTTTTCAACATTATTAATAAACAGAATGTGTATAAGTAGCAAGGACTTAGTGTACCTTAGGTTGAGGTGGTTTTACTAGCAGAATAGAGATAAAAAGAAATTCAGTTAGGACTGCAAAACTGAAATTGATGTATTCAAATAACAGAAATAAACACAGAAAGCAAATGATCATTGAAAAACTAGTGAACACAGGTTTTGAAAATGTTATTCAGCTCAAGCAACGATCGTCCGCTTTTACTTAAAATTATGGAAGATAGCATTTTGGGCCTTCGTTTCCTTACAAAGTGTTAATTTGCATAAGGTTTTCGGTTCAGAAAGGTAGCACTTTAAGAAATATATTCTCTAACTAATCGTAATGGTACACGGATTCCAAGTGAACGGCCAAAACTAAATCTGGAGCACTAAGTTACAAGCTAAAAAATAACACTTTATTCATAATTATAGCTGGCCCAAATTGATATTAAATAAAAAAAAGTTTTTCAACTAAAATGTGAGGAGTAACATTAGAGCTTAAAAGGAACAAAAACCCTCCCTCCTTTACCCCTAACTCTTTAAGCCAAAGTTTGACTTCTTTCCCAATTTCTTATGAATGACTGCTTAAATACAAGGGCCATTTAGTTGGAACATGGAGCTTTTGAGAAAGGGGTAAAGGTTGGTAAAACCCCCTCATGTATGAAATAATTACTGTTCGTTTTAAGATTTAATGTTGCTCTTTACTTTCACCTGAATTAGTTTTCTATCTAATTTTATTAATTTTGATTGTTCACAAATCATGCCAGAAAAACCCCCTTTGTAGAATATTTCAACCAGAGAATCCCCCCCCCCCGAAAAATTAATTCTGCAAAAACTCTCCGCATGGAAAATTTAGTAAGGATAGGCAAAAGGAATAGACCCAAAATATTCACAGGAATCAAGAAGAATTAGAAATATATTCCTCAGAACACATTCTTTATTTTCTGAAGACCCAATGAGGCTTAGAAATTAAGCCATTAAAATGTACGCTTTGAGGCACCTAACCCCTACCTTCAAGTATGATCCACCACGACTTCTTCATAATTGCTAAAATGCACTTATGAATCTTTATATTAGAAACCAAATCAGCTTAGGTAAACAAACCATTACAATAAATGTCAGGCACATATTTCTGTAATAACATAGGTGGTACCACCCTGCAGTAACCTTATTCAGGGGTAGTCTAAATGAAGGGAGATGAGAGATATAATTCCTACCCTCCCCCCCCCCCCCACACACACACGCACATATCCATACTTGTGATTATGTGAAGGCCCATGAAGAGGTAGACAATTTGAGCATTGAAATTCACTCTTTCAGGCATGTGATACCCCTCCCCGCTACACAATGCTTACCAACCATCTTTTATAATAGCTGATGCATAATCATTTGTCACTGTACATAATTTCATGAAAAATCTGGTAAACCAACTTAGTTAAGACAAGGATTAAGATAATATATGTCTATGTTTACCATTTATCTACTTTACTTGTTATAACATTTCCATCTACTTTGCTAGTGCCGTCATACTTTCTTGCTTTGCTTATTTATCTTATATGGAATAGAAAGCATGACTTTTTAAGAGCAAAGAGCCCACAGTGCGTCATTACTCTCTGCAATTGGGAAGCTGAAAACACATTTATCCATACTTAAAAATTGATTTCCTATCTCAGAATTGTCAATGGGTGGCAATTTGGCCCTCTTTGGGGGAAAATCACAGTTTGATGCCTAAAAATGCCAGAAAAGACCTCTTTGCCATTGCAAAATATTTTTAGTTACTGAAAAGTAGCACTGAGAATCTAATACCTGTTTGAATAGGCCCTCTCCCGTCTTCAAGGACCACTAGTCTAAGACAGTCACTCCAGGGAAAACAAAGGGAAAAAAAACAAATAAACACGCTTCCATAACCTTTCTTCTGTGAAAAAATATAAAATTCCATATTTTCGAAGATGGAAGCTTGAAGCGTCTATTGCAGGACTCTCTTATGTGCTAGATCTGGTGTGATTTGCATTAGGATCGTTCTGTCAGGGCTTAGGATTTTCATAGTCGTTCTGTTCGTACATGCAATGCCTTGTATCGTGTAAATCAGTAAACAATTTAGTGATGTTCAGTGAATAACTTTTTATATGGATAGTTTGGAAATTTAAAAACTAAATTGGAATATAAAGGTTTATCTTAATACAGGAATTACGAAAAAAATTACAAAACACCTTGTTTTTGTCTAGACCTGGTTGCCCTCCAATCTATTAAAAAGGACACTAGAACTTTCAATTTCCAATCGAATGAACCCCTTTCAAAGCTTCTACTGCAACTACTTCTAAAAATCTATACGGTCTGAAAAAAAAAGCTTTCGATTTTTTATGGATAATAGATATTCATTTTTTGAAAATCATTCAATTTTCTCAAGCATGTAGCTTTTGACGGGCATCCTTAAACTTAATGAATTTCATATTTTTTGATTCAGCATCAAAGCCTGTTTGATAAGTTTGATTTTTGATGTTTGGCCAAGAACTGTTTCATGTATAATAATCTTTATAGAGCCTGTACCTAGAGTTATTTATGCTAACCTAAGCTACCTTCAAGTGCAATGAGTAAGTTGAATGCTGAATATCTTACTTTTATAATGTTTCCTGTCGAGAATACATGCCATCGCCATCGTGCTTTATTGCACTTTTTTAAATTTTTGCCATCGTTTTGGCTTTTTGCCATTATTTTAATTTTTGCTATCGTGTCAGTCAAACTTGTTCATTATTCCAACATTCAGAAATCCCTTCCGAAAAGGTCCAGAATAACATACCATCTACTGGTCAAATGCAACTTGTCATGTTAGGGCAGGATAGTATTTGATACTGTTTGTCAAAGTGTTTTGTATTTCAATATAAGAAAAAAAGTACTTAAATATGTACTTCGAATACTCTACCAGAACTGCATTTAAACATGTATTTTAAGAACATGAAAAGCGTTTAAATATATTTTAAATGCATGTATTTAAATACTACCCTATCACTGATGTCACATCAAAATACTCCAATGATGACTTACATATTTTCCATATTAAAATTAATTGGACTTGCATATCTTTTCCCGACTCTTTACATATCTAATCAAGATAAATTAATTAGACTATTTATATAAATGTAGGGTAAAGAACAGCTTTATTCAGTTTGGGATTAACTCTATTATGGAATTATATTTATCTAATTTCGGAATTAAATTATATTAGCGATGTCATATCAAAATACTCGAATGCTGACTTCAAAAATTATTTTAGAACTGAAAAATAAAACCTTTCAATGGTTGATCAATTATATCAACTTGCCCATACATAGCTTCTGCGGAGGAAACAAACGGTTGAGCTTACAGAAATTCAGCACATCACTCAATAGTACCTTGCTAACCATATTTGTTCATTCAGACAGATAAGGATTCAGAAGAAAACACTTTTAAAAATATATGATTGGAAGGATGGACATGTACTCAAGCCAAAGCCCAGACAAAGTGCCAAATTTTCCAATTTCCAAAATAAGGAAACAATTCAAACTAGAGCAAAATATTTTACTATACCGATGGGCCTTGTGAACCATTTTTAATTAAAAAAAAACAAATTAAAAGAAAAACATATTCTAAAGCATATTCCCTCAGCTACTTCATGAGATATTTCCAGAGAGGGGGCTACGAGGGGGATGCAAAAGACAAAAGGTAATGTTGAAATGGGTATATTTTGCAAAGACACTGTGGACAGGGACAAAACTCGCCCCTTCCTATAAAACTTCCTTTTTTCTTTTTTGTACGATGGAAAAGTAGTAATGCCTTCCTTTATGTTTTACACTAATAGGTCAACAAAAAAGTAATGTTCCAATTACTTACATGAAAGTGAGCCCGTTGACACTTTTCATTTAATTTCATGTTTCAAACGAAATATTCAAACATTTCTTTCCAAATCAAGTTTGACAGACAATCGTTTTTTTTTCTAATTTATAATTGCTGCCATGTGAGATTTTTTGTTCAACAAAGTCGCCTTTCAGTGCTGATGGAAGACGGTTATTCTGTCAAACGAAAACGAAGAGTTAATCCCAGATAGAACCTAACCTCCCGCCGTTTACCCATGTCAAGAGATTCCTAACCTAACCTGGCAACTTGATTTTAATTCCACATAACCTTGATTTTAAACCTAACTGTAAGGCTTTGGACGCTTGTTTGCCTGTCATTCTAGGCAATCTAACGGTCCTGTGTCAATTTTAAATTCTTAGTCAACCTGCCTGAGACTCTAGGCGGGCAGATATAGTTTCACCAACATCTTTTAGGTTTACAATCTAATCAATGCTACTCTGTAATTTCTGAGGTGCTCTTGAAGAACTTTACTGAGGTGTTCTAAAATTATTAAAAACGCCCATGTTCACAGTGGCGAAGGTACTGTTGCACTAAAATGTCACGCATTTAAATCATAAAAGTAGGTATGAGGTTATAGCGTTCTTTTTCTATTTAAACAAGATCCTTTGCCACTTGTCTCTTTGTGATTGTTTTTCTGTTTTAACAGCATGGTCTACTCAGATACCAGATAGGGGTAAAACACACGCTTGGGACAGCTGATTTATGAGGAAACGGTGATGATTTGGTGAGCCCAGGAATCAAAACAACGCCAAGCTAACAAAATTCAGCCTTTTCAAAAGCTACAAACAGAAGTATTTGTCCAATACAAGAGTCATACTTACTCCCCCCTTTTATCCGTACCATTTAACCAAACACTTGGAAAACTATAGGTCTCGCCGTTCACCTGCGAATCCAGGGGACTTGTTGGTCATGTGTCAATCCTATGACACGGTACTCCACCTGAGGCTACAAGCGGCCAAGCCTATTTGGCTTAGGTCACTTGTTCGCCTGCAAGTCCAAGCAAATTCAGTCCCCCATTTTGTATTCAAGTCCAGTGGACATTGTCCGTCACGCGGAAACCCAAAATCCATCCGATCTCTCATCCCTTAGTTCTAATACTATCTACCTTAGACCTGTCCTAGGAATGATGTATGGACGGATGGATGATAGACTTATCTATCAACGAGAGAAGTGACAATATTTTTATACAATCCTAAAAAAGGCTTATGCCAGATTTGCCTCTCACCCGGACAATCTGTCTAGGCTTTTTCTATAATTAGCCATGATTTGATGCCCGCAACTACTTGATTTTAATTACTTGATTTTAATTTTAATTACTTGAATTAATTTTAATTAATTTTAACTACTTGATTTTAATTACTTGATTTTAATTTTAATTACTTGAATTAATTTTAATTAATTTTAACTACTTGATTTTAATTACTTGATTTTAATTTTAATTACTTGAATTAATTTTAATTAATTTTAACTACTTGATCTTACATTCCATGAAGCATTCCTAAAAAAAATCAAAAGAAACCAAGAATCCAATGATTCCAGGAAAAAACTTTTAAAAAAAGATGAAGTTTTCTTTCCAATAAAAAATTGAATGCTACCTTTTTACCAATGCATAAACAGAAAGCATTTATCTATTTATAAAATACTGAAAAGAGGAATTGTTCAACGTACGAATTATTCACACTTATGAACGCATTTTTTCCCGTGAAATCCAGCTACACTCCGACGTTAGACTCGGTTGCTGAACTTAAATTTGACTTGTGTCAAAACCTAGCTTTACAGATCAGGTAAATAGGGTTACTGTCTGAGGATAATTTCATAAGTGCAGGATTAAAAGAAGCTTTTTATAGAATAAAAATAAAATTTTCTCCAACCTTAGCCCTCTCCCATAAAAAAAAAGGTGGCGCCTCTCAATCGACAGCATTTGATAGCCTTACAAATAAACCTAGCAAGACTTCTTCAGACTAAAAAGTTAAGATAAAGCAAAAAGATTAGATACAAAATTTAAATTTATGTTAAATTAAAAGTTGCTTTACACAAAGCTAGAAACTAAAATTTACTGTCAATAAGACTTTTTGACAAAATAAAAAAATAAGAAAATATATAAAATACTGTAAATACAAATAGTTTTACTTGTGATCAAAACGATCAATTTGTTTCAAAATTTCTTCGCGAGCTTTCATTGCTAACAACGCCATCTCCTTGTCTTTTTTAGAAGGTTCTTTCTTCTTCTGCCGCAGAGCAAAAAATCGGCGATGGTGTTCTAATACCTGGAATGAAAGACAAAATTACGCTCAAGCTTCAATAATACCCTTACTCACCATAACATGTTCCACGCCATAATTAAAGGTGTCATTGAGAAATTTTATGTACATCATTTGATATATAAAATAAAGATGGCACAATGATAAGTTGAATATAGATGGACAACAACTCAGATCATATACAGGTATTTTAATTTTTTACCACGAGCAGGAGTAAAATCTAATAGGGTAACACTGATTTCAAAAATGTTATCACAAGCTCTAGTAAAGTCGAATTCACTTCCTAAGTAGACATAAAAACACGATACTTGTATGATATATGCCCTACCTAATGTTCTTAGTTGGTTTAGAACATGGTATATTAGAATATGGTATATTTAGAATATGGTTTAAAAGTGGGTTTAGAATATGTTCCCATTATCTTCATTAGTTTTTCATCCTTCAGAGCGACGACAACCTACAAACTTTTTTTAAAATATACCAAAGTAGATTAAAAATATAATACTTTAGAAACAAATTTGTGCTATATATGCGCACATTAGGGGGGGGGGTAACTTTCCTACTTCGCACTAACTTCCCACTGTCCAAATACTTGTGCAAATAATACTTGTCCATATAATGTGCAAATACTCGTATATAGCCCACATTATATATTTTCCATCTAGATAAAATATTTATTTAAAAAAAAAACCTCTATCACAAGCCCACAAAGGGATGAATTAAGACTTCGAGGTCGACAAATCATATGGTTGCACTAAAACTGGCAAAAATGCAAAAAACAACAACGAAAAAGAAAAACCATAATGAACAATCTTTTATGAGTCAATAATTAAACTGTAAAAAGTTAATTAAAAAGCTAAAGAGATAATAACTGGTCAAACTAAACTTAAACAAATACAAATCAGAAAAAGAATTAAAAGGGACACTAAAAATGTATCAATAATTTAACTGCATAAATTCAATAAAAGAGTTAAAAAGATAAAAACTTGTCAAAAAAGGGGGGAGGGGACAAAAATAAATGAATAAAAACAAAAAAGAGAATAAAATATAAAATATATAAAAATTACAAGGGAACTAAAAAACAGAGAAGGGGAGGGGGAAACAAACAAATAAATGCAAGACCCTGGGCAGCACCATCAGCTAATGAAAAAATAGAGAGAAAAAAAAGGGAGAAACTAGTGGATATTTTTATTCATTTTTTCTGTGATGAAGGGGGCAAAAATTTTTCATATCTGAAAGCAACGCAGCGAATGGGGGATAAAATAGGGATGGGCTCAGAAACAGCTCGAGGCAGCCGTAATCTGGGTAGGGAGTGACGTTTTGGGGAAAAAAAATTGCCGTTCGAGGGTTTGTTATTGCATTTTTTTTTGCAAAACGGAGGCACAACGAAACCCTCCTTCACTCAAGGGTTTCGAAACTAGCTCTAAAAGGATCAGAGAGTATGGCACCTTGCCTTCTTTGAAAATTATTCGCAAGGCTATTTTTTGGATTGATTTCAATTTTTTCAGATTCTTCGCGAGAGATACCAGGGTGCCAAACTGGACAAGCATATTCGAGACGCGGGCAGACAAAAGACGTGTAAATCCTTAAGGAGTGGGGAGGGGGTGCTTAAGGAGGACGATATACATTAGCTCTATGGATGATGTCTTTACCGCGGATGGGATTAAGGAGGGGTAAGATTAAGAAAACAGGGCGAGGATTTGAGGAAACAAAACGGCATTATCATAGACTTAGAGGGTTTTACTGCCATGTCTAAGTCCAAGGCCTCATCTCCAATTTCACTGAGAATACTCAGAGGGTCTCTTATTAAATTTCTGAAGCAAGTTTCAACAACCATTAGGTCATCAACAAATTTCCATCGGTCAGGAAATTCCTTCACGAGGCAGTTAATCATGACTGAAAAAAGAAGGAGACCTAGGAGAGTACCTTGGGGTATGCCATTGTGGACAGGGAGAGGATTTGAATAATGATTCTGGTATTTGACGACCTACGATCTATTTGTTAAGACGGAGGCAACCAATTTCACCAGTAAGAGATCAATATTGAACTCGCTGACAAGTTTTCTCAATTAAAATATTGTGTTTAAAACAGGGTCAAACGCTTTCTGAAGGTGAATGGAAATTCTGTCTATTCTGTCTGTCACATCTATTCTGCCACTTCTCTTTATCTTGTATCACGCTAAGCTGAAAGAAACTAACGAAAAAAAACCGGTTCTATAATGCGTCAATGAATGAATAACTTAAGCGGGAGGGCGTTTATCATAAAAGTACCAAAAACACAAAAACAGGAGCGTCAAAACAACAAACAAATCTTCTTCTCTTTTATCAGGGAGTTTTCTTTTATCATTTATAATTGGTTTATATCTTAGAGGTAAAATTTACTTCTCATTATCTTCCATCTTTTGAAATTTTGAAAACTAGGCTTTTTGCTAAATTTTAACCCGTAAGGTGCAATATTTTAAATCATGCGTCATTTCATCATAAAGCTGAAACAGACGCAAGACGACCGATAGACGTTAACAGATCACGCAAAAACAGCCTTTTTTAGTAAAAACGCAGCAGTATGAACAGAGATAAAAGTATATGATGTAGCTGTGTAAATACCCTATCTTTCCATGCTAAAAAAAAGGGGGTTGGGTATCCAGGTGCCTTTTGGCTATATATGATGACGTTACTGTTTTCTAGAAGTCTGAGAAACTAAGGATCGACAAGTACCAAATTGATTAGTACCAAAAAAATTATTTTAGTTGGACATCTTTATTACATACATTTTTTCTGTGAGTGTGAGCCAAGGGTCATAAATGGGAAGCGGGCAGCGAAAACTTGCATGATATTTACAGATCGTTTGCAAGTTGGCAAAATATTTAACTTTTTGTTGCGAGACTTTTTAATGTTCAAGTCCAAGAGAACTTCTTCTAAATTTAGCCATCGATACGTTACCGAAGCCACCAAAATCAATTTTAAAATAGATGAATCCAATAAAATACCCTGTAATACTGTTCGAAATACTTCATACATTAAATAATCAATACAAACTTGAAGAAATTTAGTGAAATATAAACTACACAAACAAGATGTCCAAAAATAAGTAAATAAATCTTAAACAATGAATGGTAAGATTGGGGGGGGGAAGAGGAGGAGATTGATTTATTTAACATTTCAATTAAATAGGGGAAAACAGTTTTTCTATATCTTTCTGTGAGAAACTTTATGACTAGACCCCGGCGCCGCACCGATGAGGGAAGACCGGTGGCGGCGTGGGCCAAAACAGCGCGGCACGCTGCCGGTAAGATGTCGGCGGCGCGCCACCGGCGCGATCAATGTTGACCGCAAACATTAATGTTTTCATCAGTCTTTCTCAAATCACAGCTCAAATTTACACCAGATTCGAGCCTATTCATGAGTTCAAAAATTCACAAGTCGCTGGCTGGAAACTGGTCTTCTTCGTTATTCATCAAGGGAAGTAGAAATCTGGTAGAAACGAAATGGCTGTGGCGTTTCAGAACCATTGCATAATACGAGTAGTTGAAGTATCTATTAGCTATGTATTCTTAACATAAATAGTTATCAAAATTAGTATTTTTTTTTCATCGAGCATTACTGCATACAAAACTTCAAATACTGTATCACAAAATTCGCCAGTTATCTGGGTAAAAACTTTGAATATAACTTTGAACTTGGAAACTTAATTTTTTCATAATGCCCTTTGCCTATATCTGTTTTGTCACCTTTAAAACAGTTGAAATGGGAGACTTTGATATTGATTGTTTTTTTGCTCTTTTGGATTCCTAAAAAGCCTTCTTGTGTTAAATACTGGAAAGAAGCTAAAAAGTTCTTTTTGGCTTCTTTACAGAATATATGTCATGTAGGCTAAGGCTGAACTGTTGCTTTTTATTGCTTTTGGCTGCTCTTTTGTAGTTTTTTCATTTTTCCTTTTGGGGATTCATTCCAAATTATAAACTGTTAAATACCTAATATCATTCAAATGATAAACTGCATCTAAAAGGAGTAAATTTATCAAATTGAAAAATACACGATGAACACTTCACATGAGAACACTTCAATTACAATGAAACAAAGAACACTTAATGGTTTATTCGGTATGAAGAAAAATGAAGTGCCAGCTATCTTCTTAGGTAAAAAATGAAAAGCTCATCCGTTTCAAATGTAATTAAATGAAATAACATGCAGACTGAAGGAGCTCCAGGAAGATGCTGATATTTTCATCCTAGTTCGTCACTTTTAATCCAAGCAAAATGTTAGGATACTTAGTATCAGTTATTGAGTTTAAGCTTTTGATTTCAAATGCTCACAAAAATTACCAAATTTAAGAAAGTCGCAACAATGAGTCACCTGTGGTCAAAATACTCAAAGACTCCTCTTTGATCCCCACCCATGCAGGCTCAAAGCTTCTGCTATGGTCATTTCCATGGAAATCTCCAAAGGGTTTCTTTTTAAAATAGCTTTCAAGCGTAGTTAGGGGTATTTAGCCTTTTTTGCTTTTCTTCAAAGCTTTGAAAAAAGTGTTATAATATTCCAAATGTTACATTTGTTATATTTGTGCATATTTTTGGTAATCATTTGTGGGGTGATCGAATTTTTTAAATTACTGTAGATACGTAAGAACGTTGCAAAATCTAGTACCCTGAGGTCATAAGACTGTCAAAGACTCCTCCTTGAACCTCCCAAATTGATAGCTTTTATAATAACCTGGCCTTTTGATGTAACTTGGAAACTGGACCAAGGGCGCCATTGTCACTCGAGCGCACGTTAGGTGGGGATGTCGATATCGCTTTCGTCACACCAATTCGTTTTAGCGTGAATCTGCCTGGTACTTATGAATGAATGTTTTCAAAGTAAACCCGTTTCATCAATAGAAAAAAACGGGTTGGACGCATATGTCCCTTTCCCTTTGGACGATAAAACCATGCAAGTGCTGTATCAAGTATAACTCACAAAAATCTTGTTAATTTTTGTCAACTTTTCAACATTTTGGCATCCCTACTTTCAATAAAAAAAAAAAAAATCAAGGTACTATCACTTAAATATAATAACTCCCTATACCCCCCCCCCCCCCCTCTTGATACCACCTTGATAGGATACCGTCTCAGCCTTCATTAGACAAATAATTTACTTAATAATTAACTAGGTCACTATATGGTTCAAACAAACACGTAAAATAACGTTAAAACAGTTTAGTGTTTCCCTGAAAATAAATTGAGGGTATGAGTAAAGGGGTACAAAGACAAAAACAAAAATGTCGAAATTATTCAGATATACCTCAAATTATTGGAAAACTGAGTCACAGATTCGCCGTGGCATTCAATAAGATCCAAAGAATCTAACTAAAAGGGAGCACACACAAAAGCCAATCAGGCCAGTAGCCTATGAGAAATCGCAAAATACCCAAGGCAATGAACAAGTCCTAATGGGGGGCCCAGGGTCTATCAAAATATTTCAATGGTTTCCCAGGGAATTTGATATCATTTTCTTCTGTCTCCACTTTAAATGAAAAAATTAATTATCTTTTTGGCATCCCTGCTTTCAATAAAAAAAAATGAGGTATTATCATTTAAAATGGTAGCCCCCTATCCCCCCCCCCCCCTATAGGCAATAATTTACAATTTATTTATGAATCATATTTTTGGGGTAACTTCTGGGTTCAATCTTTAATTCCCCAACCTTGTACATAGCTTAGTCTATAGCTAATTTTGTCTCAATAGAAGGTTTTTTTTGGGGGGGGGGTAAAAATATTGCAGAAAGAAGATTATATTTTCTATCAGGCGTTCAACAATTGAGTATTAAACATTAAGAAAATCTTATCTAAAAATAGAAAAAAAAAAATAATCTGCAAAATTCGGGGATAGTGCAAGCCCTACCTGATTTCTAATCAGGAAAATCAAAATACTAAACCACACGAGAAGGAAAAGCTCCGACTTTGCGGTTGACGCAATAAAGAAGTGCCGCAAAATTAATTTAAAGTCGACCGAACGCCGCCACCTCTGCCGGCGGCGGAGGTGTTACGACACTTCGGCGGCGATCGACCGGGCCTCTCGTCGGCGGCGTTTGGTCGATCCGCCGGCGCGGCGCCAGGGTCTATTTATGACGACAAAATTGGCAGTTTGTTTATGCAGAACGAGGAAGGCGAGTTCAAGGGGTGGGGGATGACTAGTGAAAACAAATTTTTCAGGACGTTATGAATAACACTTGACAAACACGAGCAAATTTTTAAAAAGAGGAGGTATAAAATTATACGGTATAAGGGAGGTATTAAAGATAATTCTTAGGCATCTTGCTTAGGTTCCTTGGAGATGCTAGGATGCCAAACAAAATAGGCGTACCCAAAGGTTGAGCGCATAAATAAGAGGAGAATACCCAAGTAGTGTGATTGGGACAATTAAACTTTTCAAGGAAATTAAGGAGGAGGAATATGGCTAGTGCACGTTGTGGGATATCGTTAATACAGTAACTCCATTTCAAATCCCTTGAGATGACAACAATTGGTAATTTCATAGTACTGACATTTCAGGTGGGATAGGGCAACCGAAATAAGAATGTTGAGAACATGGTGCATATAGAATTAAAAACAAGATTTTAAGCTCAGCGTTTCCCAAAAAATAAAATGAATGCAATAATTACCCTTAGAAGAAAACCCCAAACCCGGGGTATGGTTAAATGTCAGCTGTCGCAGAGCCTGGAAATGCATGGAGATTACGCATTAGCGTCCCCGAATAGTCAAAAAAGAAAAAGAAGCTGAAATTTGAGAAAATTTGAAAGTGGCAAACGCAATAGCTAACTCCCAGTGTTTGGCCATGAAACTTAAGTTTGTGTTTGTTGTTAAATGCTGTAAAAAAAAACATTTATTTGTTACGACAATTCATTCATAACAATTCTGTTATTATTATAAGGATTCCAAGCATAAAAAGTGCTTTAGGTATACTAAGTCTCCTTTAAAATATAATAGTAAAATTTGGTACATGTTAAAACATATTGAAAATTAAAAGAAAGTCTATTTAGAAGCTTGTGACTGAATTTGTTCTTAGGAATGCCAATGAAAACGATTTGCATTGAAACGCAAATCGATAAAACAAATACTGTTTTCATTTTATTAATACAAGCATAATAATTGATAGAATGAAGTAAGGAAATACCCAATGAGGCAAAAGTGGAACAAACCCTTAATAGAAATAAAAAAAAATACAGGCGTTGCGTTAGAAAAAATATCGAGGAATATATCGTATGAAGAACTACCAAAAGTAGAACAAACCATAAAAAAATAGAATTTACGCCACAAGAATACGGTAAAGTGAAAAGAACAAAAGAAAACATAAAAATACATAACTGGGGTAAGACCCTAGATGTTTCAAAGCCAAACAGAAAACGAGAAATAAACAAGAAAGGTTTATAAACGACCTGAAAAAAATAATAATAATAAAAAAAAATCACAAGCCACTTTGTTCTAAAAAAAAAAGAACGAAGGTGATGTGAAACATGACTTGGTCATGAGAGATAAGTTTAAAAAAAAGTCAAAAACATGTAAGAAAAGAGTTATAAAAATGGATTGAAATTATTCAGTTACGTAAGAATGAGACATTGCCTCACTCTGACACAGCTAGTTTCAATCCAATGTGGACCCTGAATTCTTGTTCGGTTCTCTGTCGATATAAAGTTAACCGTTTCAGGTTTTTATTGATTCGAGAACTAACACTTTCCCTTACGTCTACCTCCGCTAATTTGCTTCACGAGTGCTAAAAGAGCCTCGACTCGTTTTATTATATATGTAGCAGTTTTATAATCCCAAGTTAAAGGATAAACGTGAGTACGTTTGTCAAACAAATCTATTTGACATATTTTAAAATTGAAAATTGGTGGCCAGATTAATTCACAACAAACATCACAGTCTGCTAGTAGTGGTTCAAAGGTTGAGGAATGTCAACGAAGAAACATCTGATAAAAAATCAATTTGGTGGAACTATGATTTTTTTTTATCCAGTGTACAAAAAAAAATAAAAAAGTCATTATGGATCCATGCGACAAGGAGCCAAATGATCAAAGATTGTAAATTGGGCTGTATACACTTTCTGGTTGCATTTTCATTCTGAATCGATTAGTGAACTTCATTTGAGTACATTCTTTTGTTTGAAAGTTCAAAACGAACAAATAAACTTTCAAATGGGATAAATCCATTTATTTAAATAGCGAAAAAACAGGTACAAAAGTCCAGATATTTCGGTCAGAAATTTCTACTGAAGACGGTCGCTTTATATGTGACCGAAATATCTGGACTTTTGTACCTGTTTTTTCACTGTCTAAATAAATGGATTTATCCCCATTTGAAAGTTTTATTCGTTCGTCTTTGAACGGCAGTGTGGTCTAAGAAACAACACCTAATTTAAAAGTGTTATGTCGAAAAAGAAAAGTTCAAAAGTTAAGAATCAAAGCTTTTTAACTAAAATATACATAACTGATAACGTTCTTCTATTCAGCATCTTTTTCCAGTTCAATTGATTTTAATCACAATTCCCCCAGGCAAGAGAGCGTTAGAGCTATCTGGTCTCCTTATCGTCGTATTTCCATAACGCCAAATGATGGGGTTTCTTCGTCATCTTAAGAAAGGGAATCTCAACATGATTTTTTTCGCCGTCCACTAAGAATTTGGGGTTTTGTGTTCATCCCCCCATAGGCGAAATATTTGCGACACAGCAAACCCCGCATTAATTATTTGGCAACGTTTTGGGCACTTCTTGCACAATGCTTATATGTCGTTGCTTTACTTGAAATTGATTATAAAACTTTTCTTCTGTCTAACCTGTTCAAAACTTTAATTTTTCTTTTCTTCAGTGAGAGAAACTAAATAAGTGAAACCGCAGTATTGCCAATGAAGACTTTTAGAGCTCCCAAGTTTGCTAATTTTCTTTTGTTTTTTTACTCGAAATTAGACAGTCATAGAGATAGAAAAAAAAGAAAAAGAAATTAGAATCGTACTGGCCTTTGCTATTAATTCCATTCTTCCACTAGCCAGTCGGGTTAAGGGCGAAATCTGACACCCAAATTTTCCAAATTCTGGCCTCTATTCTTTTCCTATGTCTTGGCTCGGAGGAGTGGATTCAGTTCAACAAAATTATTCATAAAAATTGATAAAAATTATAATTCTTTTCCTTTGAAAAACAGAATTTTTATTAATATCTATTTTTTTAATGAAAACATATTTTCTTTTTTCTAACTTTAACCTGAATTTTATGTTATTTTCTTATTTTTTTATTACTACTCCTACTACTACTACTAATAACTCACTGCCGTATCAAGCCACCTGAAGTCAACACAGGTGCGCGCGCTACTCATCCTTCCCTATCTATTCAAAGCTTCACTCTTTACACCCTCCCAAGAAGTCCCAGTTTCCTTTAAATCCTTTCTTACGACCTATTCCTACCCCATTCGGGGTGCTTTTCTTTTGGCCCTAGATGGTTGGCCAAAAAGGACATCTTTGGCCTTCAAAAATTGACATTTTTCAGTTATGATCCGAAAAAAACAGCGAAAAAATTTACCAATGTGACGAAAGGATCAGACGACGGAAGATTCAGCTACTGAACCGATTACACTTCCTGTTATAACCTGACTTTAGTTTCTGAGATAAGAACAAGCAATGAGTGCGATCTAGGGTTACACATCAAAATCTAAAAGCTTTCTTCTTTTTTTATATCTCACTCCAACTTGCAGCAGTATGTAGTAATGAACCTGATGCTTGCTGGCTTTTGATGAGTTTTTTTTCTTTTAATATCTAATTATTTGTTTTATTATTTTATTATTTTTAATGTAATATTTATTTTTTTTTAATTATATACTACTTATATTTATTTTATATACATTGTTGTTCTTTTTATTCTTTTGGGTTCCCCATATGGTCCGGGGCGTAGTATTTAAATGTTGTTCCGTTCAATCCACTGGCTGATCATACATATAAGGCTGGTGTTACACCCTAATGAAATCAGAGTCGTACATGATCTTTAATTGGCAAGGCTGGAGGTCACAAAATGAGGCCCTTGGGGCTCAATCTTGCGTCTCAATCTCTCGATCTCGGAGAATATTGGACGCTAGTGTCATACGCTACAGCAATAGTGCTTATACGGTAAATAGTTCGAACGACAGAAAACTGAAAAACAAAAAAGAAAACAAAATGACTTCATAGCAAATAAATAAAAAACTACACTTAAATAAATACAATACAATAGCAAGTTATATTTATATTCTAGAAAAATCATGGTTTGAATCCCATCAGAGCCGAGTTTTATGGTTATATTTACCTCATTATCAACTTCTTTAAGTTTATCTTTTAATAGCTGCATTTGCATCTGATTTCTGCCCAGTCTCTGAAGCTTTCTAAGCTGCTGAACGTTGTGTGCAGACAAAGCACGAAGCTCTCCTTGGCATCGACGAATCTCCAATGCGATTTGGTCGTCAGCTTGAACCTAAAATCGTTCAAGCTTAAATTAGTAACGGATGAATGGTCCTGTAAAACAGTACTGGAGTTTTAGCCAGAAGTATCCAGAAGAAGAGGAAGACAAAAAAATAAGATTCGCTAAACCTACCAGCAAGACTTGAAACACATCCACACGACAGCCAAACCCCATGGGAAGACATCTGCACAGCAGCACAAATAAGGGATGATTAGCAGCTCTTTCTGAATGCCCAGGTGCCTCTAATGGCACAGGAGGCAATAAGGTCTAAGGTAAGGTTAAGGGGTTCACGTGCCCTCAACGGGTGGAAGCTAGATCTAAAGATTACTTTAAAAAGGTTTCTATGTAATTACCTGCTATGATAAATACATGAAGTAGAACGTCAGTCAAAATCTTGTAGTTTACTCCAAACAGTATGCTAGGTCGCATTCAAATGTTCAGAGGATGCGAGCTGATTCCATGGATCATCGCATCTCGGACCTCGGCTTGAATTGGAGCCACTGATGCAATATTAGTTAAGTGTACTACAGAACCGTATCTAACTGTCGGCGTTGCTCTTTCATTTCTCTTTAATGTTCGGAAGCATGAAAATTTATCGCTGCATAAGTGGTAATCTTTGAACACTTAGTCTGGGTAAAGAAAAATACCTTCCAGGCAGACTCTGTTTGATGTTTTAAAGTTAAGAGCAGAGCCAAGTGAATGAAAATTTCAGGAATGGACTCAGATATCGAATCCTGAAACTCTCTGAAAGTCCATTTACCGACTTTAATTAATATAATTATGATGTCAAGGAAAGCTTGTCCGTGGAGTAATTGTTTACCCTAAGTGCAACGACAAGCGTGAATCCAACAGACACCAAACTACACTGACTTTTAATTGCAAATTATATTCGTGCGACTAAATCAATAAACAACTTAAAAAGAAAAGGTGACGAAATCTCAATTTCGGGTTGCTAAGGGATAAAGAATCTACTCAAATTTTCAATTCCCCCAACCCCCCCATTCCCTGTCCCATGTAGCTGAAGTATCTTTTAAATAATTTCTTATAACCGCTTCTCACACCATTCAGGGGCGACCTGCTTTTCGTTTTGCCACAAATACATGGCCAAAAAGCACAATCTTTGGCAATCTGCCATCCTTCATCCATAAAACCTGGCCTATCTATCTTGGCCTTTCTTCCATTATAAACCGAGAAAGTCAAATCGTACGGCTTACTGTTTGACACATAGTTAGTCAAACAAGTATCTATGAGTATCCTTTGACAATTCATTTGGAAAACATAAAACAAACTTTCTTCAACCTTTTGATTCGTCCAGGCTTCAGAGCCACTGTCATGTCAACCAATGTCAATCAACCACTGTCAAGACTGTGATTTCTAATATTATAATCTTAGAGAGCAGATCTGTCTTTTAATGGTTCTATTTTTCTTCTTTTTTTGTTATATATGTCCTGAAATATCACCTCTTTTCTTTTTTCATTAAACTTTGTAAATGGTAGAGTATATATATTTTATGGGTTCATTTTTGTAGCAACCCTTTTTTAAATATATAAATAATAGCCATAAACGAATTACTTAACCGTAATTGGTATAACTAACTTTAAAATAGATCATTAAAATTAATTAGGATATCAATTTTATATAGACTAAAATCTTTACTCGTTCTTCTCCTTTATTTTGCAAATATACACAGGATAAACTGTTACGGAATATACAATTATGTGTACAGAAATACACTTGTACTTCAAAACAGATAAATCCGTATACAAAAGCAACCGATACAATTAAAGAAAAAAACTTCTTATACCCGCTAAAACTTATAAAGTAAAATTCCGTATTGCTCCTATGTATATAGGAGAGGTGGGCTCATTTGATTGGAAATTCAAAGGTCTAGTGCCCTTTTTAATAGTCGAACGGGATTTGAGGCAACTAACCCCATTCTCTCGCCCACCTTTTCCCCAAACACATCCAATCGAAATTTTTAGATAGCCATTTTGTTCAGCGTTGCTGATTTCCAGATAGAAATTATGTTTTTGAGGAGGACACTCCCCACAGCCCTCAGGGCAAGGGTTGTAAGTTATGCCCTGGGGGCATATAAGGTTTTTATAGAACGCGTTGTCGTAGAAACTTCAAAAAGGCCTCATTCGATTAGAAATTGAAATGGCTAGTGCCCTTTTCAATAGTCGAAAGTGATTGGAAGGCAACTAACACCCCTTCCACCCCCACCCTTTCCCCAATCATATCCAATCAAAATTTTGAAATAGCCATTTTGTTCCACGCAGTTTAAAGTGCAGGGAATTATACCTTTGAGCAGGACACTCTCCCCACAGTCTTCAGGTCAAGGGTTATAAGTCATGCCCTGGGGGCATATAAGGTTTTTATTGAAATCTTGGCCGTAGAAACTTGAAAAAGGGCTCATTCGATTGGAAATTCAAAGGGCTAGTGCCCTTTTTAATAGTCAAAAGTGATTTCAGGGCAACTAACCCCCCTTTTTACGCCCAACTCTTCCCCAAACACATCCAGTCAAAATTTTTAGATAGCCATTTTATTCAACGAAGTCAAAAGTTGTGGAAATTAGATCTTTAAGGATGACAAGCCATCCCACCCCCAACAACTGTCAGGGCAAGGGTTGTATGTTATGCCCTGGGAGCATGTAAGGTTTTTATAGAAAGCGATGTTATAAAACATCAAAAAGGGCTCATTCAATTGAAAATTGAAAGGGCTAGTGCCCTTTTAATAGTCAAAAGTGATTGAAGGGCAACTAACCCCCTTCTCACGCCCACCATTTTCCCAAACACATCCAATCAAAATTTTGAGATATCCATTTTGTTCAACGTAGTCGAAAGTTCTGGAAATTAGGTCTTTTAGGATGATAACCCCCTCAGAGCCCTCAGTGCAAGGGTTGTAAGTTATGCCCTTGGGGCATATAAGGTTTATACAGAAAGTTGTTGTAAAAATTTCAAAAAGGGATCATTTGTTTGGAAATTTAAATTGCCCTTTTTACTAGTCGAAAGCGAGTGGAGAGTAATTGACCCCCCCCCCCACTCACGCCCAGTTTTCCCCAACACATCCAATCAAAATTTTTAGATAGCCATTTTCTTCAACGTAGTTGAATGTTTTGGAAATTAGGTCTTTAAGGATGACACCCCCCCCCCCCCCAAAGCCCTCAGGGCAAGGGTTGTTAGTTATGCCCTGGGGGCATATAAGGCTTTTATTGAAAGCGTTGTAGTAGAAATTTAAAAAGGGCTCATTCAATTGGAAATTGAAAGGGCTAGTACCTTTTTTAATAGTTCAAAGTGATTGGAGAGCGACTAACGCCCCTCTCACAACCACAATTTTTCCTAAACATCCAATCAAAATTTTGAGATATCCATTTTGTTCATCATAGTTGAAAGTTCTTGAAATTATGTCTTTTAGGATGATAACCACCTCAGAGCCCTCAGTGCAATGGTTTTAAGTTAAGCCCTGGGGGTATATAAAGTTTATATAGAAAGTTTACATAAAAAATGAGCAAAAATAAAATCAAATAATCTACCAAGCGTGAAACTACCACAAATCAGCATCAATAAATAAATGAAACCCAAACGAACAGAAATTACAATAAATAACCGAGTAAAACTCAAAACGAGCAGAAATTAACATAAGTTGGGCTCAAAACCCCTATGCCTTCCCAAGGCCAGAAAAAAATTTGCACTTTACTGAAAAAAATACAAATGAATGTGCATTGTCAGTTTAATATACATATACTGATATTAGTAATCCAAATGTTAATATTATTTGATTTATTAAAGTTATAAAAGTAAAAACATTTATATTTTTTTCACTGAAGTGCAAATTTTGTTCTGGCCTTGGGAAGGCATAGGGGTTTTGAGTCCTACTTAAGTTAATTTCTGCTCGTTTTGAGTTTGACTCGGATATTTATTACAATTTCTGTTCGTTTTGGGTTTCATTTATTTATTGATGCTGATTTGTGGTAGTTTCACGCTTGGTAGATTATTTGATTTTATTTTTGCTCATTTTTTGTTTAGTGGAGTTCTTTACTTTTTTTTTGAAAAACTTATTTTGAGGAAAAATTTTTCTTTAATTAATCTAAGAAAAGAATGTTCTCATTCCATCCCCCAATGTAGAGTAGAGGAGGCAAATTCACAGTAATTTAGAAAATCGAAATTCCTCCAATCAAACAGTTCGTGGTAACGAACTGTAAGCAAGGAGCGCCGTGGCTCAATAGTAACCGAAACTCAAAAAATGGAATTTTGATACCGACAGATATATCAAAAGATTTGGTTTATTATGCCGATTCCGAATATATAAGTTTCATTAAGTGTAGTGTTACACATCAAACGCTACGAGCCTGATAAAATTTGCCTGATTTTCAAAAAGGGGGGAAACACCCCTAAAAGTCGAATAATCTTAATGAAAATCACAATATCAGATTCAGCGTATCAGAGAACCATGATTCACAGCTTTCAGCCTCCTATTTGCCAAAAATGTGGGAATTTTCTATTTTTTTGGCAGAAAAAAGATCACAGATGCGTGTTTATTTGTTTTTTTGTTGTTTTTTTTCCATGGGTGATGTATCGACCCAGTGGTCGTAGAATATCGGGAATGGGCTCATTCAAACGAGAATTAAAAGCTCTAGTGTCCTTGTTAAGTGACCCAAAAGATTTGAGGGCAACTATGCCCCTTTCCCGCCCCTTTTTTCCAAATCGTATGATCAAAATTTTGAGACAGCCAATTTTCTGTATGATCAAATTTTCTGCTGGGAGTTGTTCCAAGGGGGAATTATCCATGGAGAACAAAGTTTCCAGGGGGTGAACTTGTCAGGGGAAATTTTACACTTGGGAAATTTGCCATAATTCGTATACAAAATTCTTTTTTTGTCTTTTTATATGTCTTGCTTCCTCTTTTCCGTCTCAATTTTACGCGTGGAGTTGATAAGGGTAATTGTCCGGGGTAAATTTTTATTGGGATTGAATTGTCTAGCTAGAGGATATTTCCTTGGGGAGGGGGATTTTTCCATGGAGGTGGGACCAGCTTTCCTGTCGTTATTTAAAAAACGATCATAAATTAAACAAAAAAAAAAAAGTTTTTTTTCAACTGAAAGTAAGGAACGAACATTAAAACTTAAAATGAACAAAATTATTACGTATATGAAGGGGGTTGCTTCATCCTCAACCCCTAGCTATTTACGCTAAAGTTTGAATTTTGTCCCAATTCTTTAAGAAGGACTCCTGGAACACACGGGTCGTTTAATTAGAACAATAAGAAGCTTTTCTAAAAGTACTAAAAAACATTAGCGTAAAGAGCGAGTTGTTGAAAAGGGGGCAACCCCCTTCATATGTAATATATGAAGTAATATGTAATATGTATAATGTAATAATGTAATAATTTTTGTTCGTTTTAAGTTTTAATGTTGCTCCTTACTTTCAGTTGAAAAAACCTGTTTTTTTTTTTTTTTTAATCTAATTTGCTACTAGCGGTAGATGGTTGGCACGCCCTAGAAACCAAATTCGAATATAAAGAACTAAGAGCCTTAATAAAATAAAACTCTTCACCAAAACTATCGCAAAGACTTATACATTAAGAATAGTATATTTGTGGCTTTATATTACAGTTTGATTGAGACAGATAAAAAGATAAAGACCATCCAGAGCCATTGCTTGCGCACATGGCGTCGAATAGACGTTTCGGTTGTTGGGTCTTCTTTACGGGGACGAACAGCAAGCCTGTCGCCCAGCCTTGCCACAGTGTCACACCATTTGCCCTACCACACCAGCCTTGCCACAGCGAGCATCGATCCCTGGGCCCCGTATTGCCAAGCTGCGTATCAATCCGCTGTGTCACAACAGGGTAAATGCAACTTTAGTTGGGGATACACTAAGGTCAGATCCTTACCGCAGAGGGAACTGAACTAATACCTCCCATTTTTGAAGAACAATCCATTGCCTACTACGGCAACTGTACATTTTGATTAACTTAAAATTATTTTTTGTATCAGCCACAGGGCTCTTCTAGCATAGGGTAAGAGGTATTAATTATGGAAACTACATTTGAATCCTGATTCAAGAATCAAAATTTAAATGTCATCGAATTTCTCAATCGATGACAATATTGTGCGCATTGTCATCCGTTGAATTTGTACAAATTTCAGCCCCCCCCCCTTGAAATGATTTCGGGTGTAACCTTTGCCGATATTTACAGGGACTCAAGATTCCAGAAAAGGTCCAGTTTCGACGACAAAATCAAACTTGCAGGAAAATCACCGGACGACACTTAAGCAAAAACAATTCCTTGGAGGAAAAATTCATTAAAAAAAAAACACAGGATAAATTACCGGGAGGGACAAACCTGATTTTAAGACGTCACAAATACTGATATTGTAGATACTACAAGCGCGATCGGGACTTCTAACTAAACAATATGAAAGATGAGCATAAAGGGTTTTGATTTCCGATGGATTAGATGTATAACCATTAAACCAGAATCAAATTCCTAAAAAAGTGTGGAATTTGTTTCCTCCCAATGAATTTTGTCCGTTTTAGTGACGTCTAGACTGGATTTCATCGAGTGTGACAATATAAGTAATTAGTTCAAAGTAAAAAAAGGATCTCTTCTGTTAGTTAGCGGCATTTATGGTGTAAATATTTTTTTAATCGTTACTATTTTTATAACCATTTACAACTATTTTTATACTAATTTAGTAAACTAATATCTTTTACTGCTTCTACTTATTTTCAAGGGGAAGAAACATTTGATGGACACTTCGTTTCTCCAGACAGCAATAACGTAGGAAACAGAGCATGGTTACACTCATAAATTGGCTCATAAGAGAGAGTAAAGTTTGGGATCACAGTCCTTCTTTGCTCAAATTTGTGTCATTAACAAAAAAAAAAAAAAAAAAAAAAAAAAAAAAAAAAAAAAAAAAAAAAAAAAAAAAAAAAAAAACTAAAATCATTTTGATAGGCAAGCGTCAGTAACAAAAGAAGTAAAAATACGGCCACGTATAGATAAAAAATAAATTTGGGCATAAGCTTAAACCAGGTTACGCCCAAAGTAGACCAGTAATCAGGGGATGAGAATCTCCCATTACCCCATTCCCCTCCTTCTGTGTTAAGAACGTCAGGAACGATAGTGAGATAAGACTTTAATGCTTCGGCAGTCCAGCCCCCCCCCACCCCCTTCTCTCCCGTCTCACCGAAAAATGATTTATATTTTTTGTAGAGCATTGAATTCAAATTTATATCAATAACAAAAGAAATAACAAACAAAAAACATATATTGGCTAGAAGCAGTAATAAAAGAAAAAATACTGGCACCGAAACCAAATTTATATGTGAGTTTAAACCGGGCTAACTTAGTTAACAAACCTCATCAGGCTCGTCTGCATTTAATATCCCTAATTCTTCAAGCTCCTTGCGGATATTCCTTTCAAACGAAACTGCTTGCTGGGGCGTAAGAGGTACCGCCCCTTCGCTGGCTGTCTCCAGTGGTATACCTCCTTCGACTGACGTCACAATATTCTCTTCTAATAGAGCTCCAACAAGGCGTTGAGTTAAAGGTCCGAATGTTGCAGCTAGAAATGCGTAAACGTATTGTTTACTACTACGCTAAAACAGCGTTGAAGCTATCTTAAGCCTATCTTAGCCTATCCGTAAGATAGGCTAAACCTATCTTACGGTCATTAAATTTCATAATCATAGTCGAAAGAATGGAAAGCAAATCAACCAATGAACGAGCGATAAAATTGATTTTCAATAAATTACGAGAAAGCTCGTTTTCCCATTGGCTAACGACGTTCGGCCTTTTGTCTGTGAAATTCCAAATTGAAACTGAGCTTAAGGAGCTTCTTCTCCTGTGGCAAAGAAACGACCAACTATCAAACGAGACTAAGAAATAACACGTTTAAGAAGAAGCAAACGAATATTTGTCGGCTTTATCAAAATCGTTTCTTCTCGAGCCTAACAACTGAAGAGTCTCAAAGGAGTCACCCTCCATTTGATGGAAGGACAGACTAACCAAACTTCTTTCGCAATTGATCGAATAGAGGTTGAGAGTGATCGAATAAGTGATCGAGAATTAAAAGTGTTGGAGATAAGTGGTGCCAGTGTCGTGGATACTGTAGACTATAGCATTAAGGGGTGTATAAATTTTTACTCCATTCCTTTTCTTTGGCTTACTATAGGAGTTTGATTAAAGACAAAAAAGAATTATATATCAAAAAAGTTATAAATTAAATTGAACAAATATAAGATTTATTAAAATCTTAAATAAGACTTATATATTAAATAAAACTTATATATTTAAATAAAGTGTTTAAAATACAAAATATTTAAAAAAAAGGAATCTTTAAAGTAAAAAAAGCAGACCGTGAAGACAACAACAAGGCCACATTTGCGCTGTAGATCCGTTCCTAAAAGCTTCATTCACCTCTTTCAACAGCTTTTTCAGGTAGTAAAAAGCCACCGGGCCAGTGACACCGATTCAAAAATATATAGGAGGGCACGGATTTGTCTTCTTTTTTTAAGTATGATAAAAAAATTGGCAATTTTTTTGATAATTGTCAAAATCTAAGGGGGATACAAATTCCCCCTTTTCTGATCTCTTTAATGATACAAAAAAAAAATCGAAATCTAGACGGGCAATTACTTCCCTGCCCCCTCCCCACTTCGGTGCCTCTGCACTGAGATGGAATTTTACCTCTTACTGGTCTGCACATCTACTGCTTAGATTCTCATTCAAATAGCTTAACCACTTAGCCACTTGGTGCGCTGGATTTAGGATTCTTTGTTCGAGAGGGCGAGGGTTCAAATCCTAGTTTATCCGATTATTTGGTTTGAGATGGGGGTCAGTGGCGTGACTCCGTAAGCTCAGCCAGAGTCGACCCAGCCCTAAATGGGTACCTGGAGAAATCTGGGGAAGGGAAACAGGAAGGGTGTGCGAAAGCACAGGATGATTGGCCACAACCCCCCATTGCACCTCCTGGCTGAAGGGCCAAGAAACGAAGATCAGCACCGCCGGTAGGGACTGTAAAGTCCAACGTCGTATTCTTTACTTTTACCTTTACTTCCCAAATAGCTGCCATATTAGACTTTTACCGATTATTTTAGACCTTTCAGACGCTATAAAATAGTAAGCTCATTTTCAATCACCAAACTAGGCCTAAACATTGTTTTATCTGGTACTATCCTGTTGTCGGGATAAACAATTAGGTATGTACTTAATTTGAACGCTTTTGCCAAAAAAGAAAGACAAATTTGTTTTTGCTATTTGAGTTTGATTAAACATTATAGTTTGATAAATAAGTAATTTTTTGATTTATTAGGGGCAATCATACCAGACATTTCCTCTTCTTTCACTTTTTTCAACATCTTCTCAGCTTCAGAGCCGATGGAAACTTCACCTTCACCTTTTTTGCCCAAATGAGCACTTTCCTTTTGTTCATGTTGAAGATCTTCTTCAGCCCATCTTACCGAGTAATGACGCCCAAGAGGGGCAATGATGCACATAATTCTTCATCATCTTTATGCATTGCCAAAATGTCGTCCAAAGTCTAAAAACAAATTTGCAATATTTAAAAGTATGGAGGCGTGATGTCAAATCCTGTCCAAAATCAAGGCACGTCAAAGTAACAAAAAAACAAAACAATATCAAAAAAAGTAAAACATCAGTTGATGTTTGTGATACAACATGGTCATATATAGTTTGTTCTGTGGTGATTGAAAAGTGGCTTCTATAAAGTTATCCTCAGTTATTTTTTACATTTTCTAGACCATTAAAGAGCAGAAAATAACTGTTACCTTTTGTATTAGACTATATGTGAATGAACTTTTGAAAACTAAAACGATGTGACCTTGATTGACCTTCAACCATTACCACATTTAACTGTGTTTTTTTTTAATATTTGGCAGAAAAGTGTTGCCACATAATTGTTTTCTTTGGAGTTGGAAGTTGGATGTTGTTGTTGCTGTTTGTTTGATGCACTCCTGGGCAGGCTACTCATTGTGCACGTCTCCTCAATTTCATCAGAGCCTTTAGGGGTGAAAAGTGTTCCACGTCAGAATTCAGCTGTCCAGCTGTTGTTCTGTTATGACCAAGGGTCAAATAATTTAAAATTCTATTCCCGGTCTACTTAAAAGTACTATTTTAAGCCGTTCACAGAAATTCTTTATAAGGCACTACAAAGCAATTGTAAGACCTATTCTGGACTTTGTTGTTTGTCTTACCTCTCCTTCTTACAAGTATGATACAACATTAGTCGAAGGAGTTTAGAAACACACAACCAAGTCTGTAACATGTCAAGGCTGGAAAAGTTGAAACTGCCAACTGTAGCATCCCAACGCCACCATGGCGACATAATCTTGACCCACAAATATCTTCGCCAACCGAGAAATAATCTTTTTGAACTAACTGTTACAACCCAGAAAACAGAAAATTCAAAAAAGCTTCTAAGCAGACTGTGAATACCAGGATAAGCAAAACTTAGTTATTGAACGAAGGATTAATGACTGGAATGGACTCAGTTAAGACACAATAACCGTTCCAGCTGCAGCATCATTCAAATCAAAACTGGATGCGGAATGGAGCAATAAACCATGGAATACGAATGAGATTCCCCATTCCACTCAAAAAACAATTCATTGATATAATTACGCAGGGAGTTTCTTATTGGGAGGCTGATGCTGTTTGTCATAACCAACCATCTTGTACACTCTCACCGAAGACGATGCTATTCGACGGTGTTAGATGTAAACAACTAGAGATTGACTCTCAATGGGTTTCTCAATTTCATCTATCCTATAAATCTACCATTTGGCGTGTCACTGGGCCCTCAAGAAAGTAACAATTTTCTTTTCTTTTCTGTGTTATCAATCATCAGCACAGAGCTGAACAGATCCAGCATGAAACTTAATATCTCCGAAGAGCGAACTAAGGTAACTAATTAAGGTAATAAAATAGCAACAAATAGATAAAAGTTTTTTGACAAATTAGTGCTAGAGAATTTATACATTCAATGTTCCTGCAATTTTTTGGTACTGTATCAAAAAGAAATGATATCACAGAAACTAAAAAAAACAACAAAACAGCCAACAACAAAAGCTAAAAAAGAGTGTTCCCCAAAAAGACTAAAATTTCATAAAAAGTTGAATCTAATCCCTTTTTTTTCTTACAAAAAAAAATAGCAATTTAGGAAGTGTTGGCGAACTACGAGGAGAACAGAATGGTGAAAAAAGTATGGGTAGAATTCAAGATGAGGGGCTTTTTCCTATCTTGGAAAATAGTTCAGCTAGGTGACACTTTCGGGAATGTTTCCAGAGCCTACGCTGCGCCCCAAAATTTATGTTGAAGCATCCACCTCCATCCCTCCAAAGGGCACTACCCACTGATGAACTTGTATAAACTTTGTGTTGCAAAAATGGAAATCCCATAAATATATCTAGGGCAGATACAAGGCCCAAGGAAAGTTAATCAGCAAGAATTGGTTACGCACCTTGCCAGTAACTCACTCGCAAGTTGGCGCACTAGTGCGTGCGCAATCTAGCACATGCACCAACACTGAAGATATTTCTCCCTGAGGAATATGAAGAATCTCGGCCTTACGGTGCACTCTTGTGATCCGACCTCCAAGTCCCCCCCCCCCTCCAAGAGAAAGCTCTTATACCCATTTCCATAAGAGTTGGACACGTGTACAATATGTTCAAACTCACATCTGCACATAGAAGGGGATCTAGGAGCCTGGGCGGGCAGACGGCTATTTTAATTAACTTAATTTATTCGGTTTATTTGTCAATTCGGCTATATTACGAGGCCGTTATATCATGTCTGGTCCATTAAAATACCCCATGAGATTGGTCCAAAGGCCCTCCTCACCCCCCCAGGAAAATTGGAAAATATCGACTGTAAATTGAAGTTGCCCATGTGTGCTTTATCGATACTAATACCTAACAAATAATGGGAATTGGAGCACATAGGGCGAATGCTAGTTTAGTTTCAGGAATTTAATTGATTTGCTTATTCATTCGTCTATTTGGCTATTTTATTTGGCCTTACTTTCATATCATCTCCAGTGATTGGTGCACAGTACGGTTCAATAGATGCCCAAAATTTGTTTGGGAAATCCTGTTTCGGATTTGGCTGCCGAACAAGGTCAAGCTGGGGTAGCATAAGATCTTCATTCTCCACTTCTGCATCTGATATTGGAGACGTAACAGGATGAGACTGAAAAACAACAGAAATACCGGTTAGTAGAAAACAGGGCTAAAAAGTTCAAGTTAAGGAAGCATCCATGATGTAACCTTTAATCCAAAAAGGGAACCAATTATGAGTTACAAAGCATTCAGATATCATTCAGAAAAAAAATGATATAGAGTTTATTTTAGTGTAAATACTTTTCATAGAGTAGATGGGACTAAAAAAAAAAGAAAACAAACACACAAGTAAATAGAAAACAGGACTAAAAAGGTTCAAACTAAAGCGGAATCCATGACTTAACCTGCAGTCCATAAGTGGAACCAATAAAAAGTTATAAAATACTAAGCTGCCATTCAAAAAAACAAATTGGCACGGAATATTATTTTAGTACATTACTTTTAGGAGAGTATTTTTTTCGTTATAAATAATGTGTTGTATTTATAATTAATTATCGGCATTTCAATATAAAGCTTAATGTCAAATAGCTATAGTTTTGGTGTCAAAATTTCAATCTGAATTAATAGAGGCTTGTTTAAACCAGAATCACGTAACTGTTTTCAATCTGTGAAGACTGGAAAGACTAAAGCGTGAAGACTAAAGCGGGCTAGAGGCCCCTTCAAGACCCCTTCCTCCAAATGTCAATTTATTAGTAGAAAGGTTTGCATGCTATATGTCGTTCAACCATGGCCACGGAAGGATTTCGATTTTGCCTGACTGAAGGGCCAAAATTAACCCATGGCCTCTTTAACAATATATTTCGCTTTAACCCCACTACCATAATTAAGTATAAGAAAAAATAAATCTTTTTAAAACCCGTTTTCAAAATGGACTAAAAAGTGGAAACTAATGTTATTTTTTTGAGAATCGGTGAATATAAGTGAAAAGGTGCCCTTTCTGGGCACAAAGGGCACATAACGAACTGAGCTTTACACTACATAGATGTCATGTAAAGCCCAGTCCGTCAAATGTATGTTATGAAACGTTATGTAAAGCCCAGTCTGTGTCAGTGTCAGTGTTTTACATAACATAGATGTCAAATCGATATTGGTTATAGCACATAAATGGACAAAGTTGGTGAGTTGAGGAAACCAAGTTTAAAAGATCAAGCCATGTAGGGCCCAGTTCGTTTTGCGCCCCTCATTTACACTTATACATACATTCTCAAAAAAAATTATTTCTACTTTTAAGTCAAATTTGAAAACAAACTTGTATTTTTTTCCCCTCCAAAGCCCTCTTATTCTCCCTACCGCCAACTCTTAAAAAGAAACAAAAGGACGTCGCACCTTTTTTCAAACACAATCATGCAAGGTGCCCCCCCCATTTTCAATCTGTGTGGTTAGTAAGATAAATATGGCCCTTCGACCCCCCCCCCCCCCTCCCCTTCCTTTATAAACGCCCTTTGTTTCTTTTTTTTGCAGAAAAACAGGCATGTTGCAACTTGTTTGAAGCAAGATCATACAATGATTTTAAATCTATATTCTGGTAACATCTTTAGGTTGTACAAAAATGCTCCATTTTTGAATCGTTTCTTAGGCTAGCCTGATTTCTGGACAAAACTAGAAAAAGGTGTTTAAGCTCACAAAAAAGGCGGATTGGCTTATCTTTGAAGCAGCTGAAATTTCAGTAATCTGTTGCGTTGTATCTTTTTGGAAACTAAATTCAAACCGATTTCTCTAAAAGAAACAATTCATCCCCTAAAAACAAATGCAATTGCCAAAATTACGTTTGATATTTGGAAATTAATTCGTAGAAATTGAGTGAAAGTGAAAAGGTTCTGGTGGATGGTTAGTGTTATGCAAATACCTGGAGTTATACTGGCTGAAGGTTATGCTTTCAGAGTTTGGATGTGTTTAGTTTGATTTAGTGCTAGGTGAAGATTGGTTAAGGAAGCTCGAATTTTTTTTTTATTTTTTTTTTTTTTGGGGGGGGGGGGGTATATTTTTATATTTTTGGGGTATTTTGGTTTTTGTTCATAGGTATTCAACAGGCGTCACTACATAGGGGTATGCCATATTATGGCGTGGCGCGCTCATTTTGCCTGGGTAATGAAATTTAAGCGCCGAAACCTATATAGGCAATGAGTTTTCATCTGATGAGCCCTGATATGTGTTGAATACTTGGGGAATAATAAAATGTTGTAGATTTAAGGTACTATGGCTTGGTTTTGGGACAATGACTTATACTTATTAGTGCTGATTTTGCTCTATTTTGGATTTTTATTTTCGGATTATCGAATTGGATATACTGTTTTGTCCTAGGTGATTGGATGGATGAGTAAGCTCTAGGACCTTGTTCAAGTGCTCATTTATTTCAGTTACTAAATTAGGAATACAGTTTTTTTTTTTTGCCAAGTAATTTACCTGTAATACATTGTAACTTCAATTTGAAATTGCCACCTGCTTGCTTGAACTAAGCTCTCAAATCGAATTAAGAAAGATGGTTCGAATAAACGAAGGCTAGTTCAGTCATCCTCCCTGGTATAGACTATTGAAGTCACTTAAGCTCACACACTGTAGACTCTGGTTCAAGAAAAAAAAACACCTACCTGTTTGGCTCCAGGCGAGCATTATAGTAGCTTTCCGAAATGTAATACCATATTCATCAATCCGGTGAGAGGTCCACGTTTTCCAAACATACAAATAAAATCAGATCCTAGCCACTGTCTTGCAAATAAACTGAAATTGGGGGCATAAAAAAATAGGACAGAACAAAAGTGTTAATCCAATGATAAAAAAAAAGCGAATATCATTATTTTAAATCAATTGTTGTCCTTTTTTTATTTCTATCTAGCTTAACACTAGCATCCAGAGTCATTTTCTATTTTCTAGAATTTTAAATATAAAGAATTTTAATCAAATATTTGAGAAGTTTACTTAAATTAAAAAATGAGAATACATTTTATAAGACACACAATTTATACATTGAAATTTGGCATGTATTACTAATTTCAGCCATTTGTCGTTTTAGAGATGAGAAGGAAAAGAGAGAGAGAGAGAGAGAGGGGGGTGAATAGAGCCAAAATATTGGGGTATCAGCTCAATCAGCAAAATAAAAAAATTATTTTCGTACGACAGCATTAACAAAAAACATAACTTCGTGCAAAGAGGTGGAAAAAATTCAATGGCAAAATCTTCTATACGGGAGATATTGTAATCAGGGAGATCCTAATAATTTGTAATGTAACTCACAGAGGGGGAGGGAGTCAACTGTTAACAGTCAAATAAAGACCTTTGGCCAGAGTATCATAATACTTGGGCTCTTGCACAATACATGAGGAGGAAGACCCAACAAGTTCCCCAGAGTACGTGTTTGACTGATCTATCCTAATTTCTATAATTTAAAAACCAAACCTTTAACTTTGCAGTTTTACTAGTTGACGCAGGAGTGGGTGACTCGGTGGGAGGTAGCTTTTGCTCCTTTGGTTTCTTAGTTACAGGAGATCCTTCAACTCCTTTTCTTTTTGCTGGACTTTTTGGCTAAAAAACAGTGGACTAATATTTCAATGTCATCAACTTTTTTTAACTATCTGCTCTTCCAACAGTCCAAACAAAAAGCTTCGCAATAGTCAACACAGGACCCTAAAATATGTTCCTTTTTTCAAACACCTGTTATCTCAGTTTTTAAAAGTCAAAAACAAATTAAGAGCAAAAAAAATAGGTTTTGAGTAATAACATCTTGGATCTATTAGGTTACTCATATCATATATAGCCTGAATAAATAACTCAGATTTCTGCACGCTAGCACTTCACCAAAAAAGTAAAATAGTTCTGATTATTGAACTTTTTAACTCCATTTTGTGGCTCATCTGCTATTTTAACTGGTTTTCGAACAGCCTAGAAATAATAACTTGCAACAATGGATGCCTGAGATATGCCAAAAAGTTTTTTATATTTTTTTCAAACACTACCTGCATTGGAAATGTAAAATCAAAACACCTAAGGGCAAAAATCATGTTTATAGTAATTGCAGTTTAGATTACTCCGGCAATCTTGGCCTATCTTGATTAGTAAATCTTGACTACCTCTTCACTAAAAGAGAAAATATTTTGAATGAGAAAAAAAGCTTTACTTCTTCCCTTTTGCTGTGAATTTTTGCTAAAAAGTAAGTTCGTAACTTAAAATCGAGAGAGAACAGAACCACCGGACTTAGCACAATACAAGAATCACAATTTCTTCGCTTTTGGTTTGTCAAAGAATTAGCCCCAATTTTGATACATGTTATGTACAAAGATGTACGTCACATCATTTTCAACTGCAGAAACTATGAAAAAGAAAGGGAAATACTAAGGAGTGTTAGGCATTTATTTTTTTAAATTGGGGAAAAGAGTTTTCAGATAAATCACAAGGGCATGTTCCCTTTCCCTCTGTTCCCCATAAAATGAGTCACGGGATGGTAATTATTTTATTTTTTCCTTACTGTATTTTAGAGTTTTTATATATAAAGTTTCTATAGTTATAGTTTTAAATTTTATAGGTTTTCTACAGTCTTAACCTACCCTTAACTTCTTTTCTGTTCACAAGACGAAAGAGCATTAAAATTTTGTAGTTAAATCCAGATCAAAGTGTTTTAAACGTCACAACCACTTGATTTATCCAGTCAATTATAGAGAGAGTTCAATACACTGCAATAGAAACTGTCCCATAACAAAGGCAGTTCTTAGAGTAAAAGACACTCCTGGGGTAGACATTAAGTACACAGGCTATGTTCTCATGGATATTCCTTAGAAAATGTGAATTATTTTCCCTAAATAACAAAACCAAATCACATCCTTCGAATGACGAATCAGGTTTTTTTGGAAATAAAATTTAACCAGGTCTATGCTAAAACATAAATACCCAGCCACCTGAACAGTGATAAGGCAAACAAGCTTGTAGAATTCTCACAGGAACCAACAACACTAATTAATTTGTTATAATGTTTGAGTAAGACGGATGGGGGGGGGGGCATAATATATTTTTCAAAAGCTAAGGAGTTTACTTTTCAAAGAAAATACCAAAAACAAGTATTTTCAGAAGGGGGAGAAAAAATCCAGGGGTAAAAATGCCCCTGCCCCACCCCCTAATTGACGCCACTGTTTATACAGATTTTTTATGCTAACAGAATAGATTATTAGGTTAGGGACTTTGCGTAATACCCATGGTATCCATCAACGCTGACTGATGTATTGTGTGAGTGACTAGTGTTTGTTTTATACTTTAATAAAGACCATTGTTTTTTTGTTCTTTTTCTATCTTTTTTTTTAATTGCATTAACTAATTTAGCTTCTGAATGGCAAAGCATATACATAGGAGGCCCCATTTTACTGGCCCCATTTACTGACCACTACCTGATATGTGTGCTACTTCCCAATTGGAAGGCAAGAACATTTTTTTTTTTCTTATTTACTTCTTTATTGATATTTTTCTATAGTTTCAGAGTTTAAACATTTCACTTCAGACATGACGGGTACATTTCTGAGTGGCACCTATTAAAAAATCCCTCAAATGCAAGACAGAAATAAACTTCCAAAATTTGCCCCAGTTTTTGGCTGTTTTTTAAGTGGCTAATTTTTGGCACATTGATGATCCCTCCTTTATTATATTATTAAATAAAAAAACAAGTTTTTTTAACTGAAAGTAAGGAACGACATTAAAACTTAAAACAAACAGAAATTATTCCGTATATGAAAGGGGCTGTCCCCTCCTCAACGCCTCGCTCTTTACGCTAAAGTTTGACTTTCTCACAACTCTGTTTTTTTAAACAACAATAAAAAACTTTAGCGTAAAGAGCAAGGCGTTGAGGAGGGGACAGCCCCTTTCATATACGGAATAATTTCTGTTCGTTTTAAGTTTTAATGTCGTTCCTTACTTTCAGTTAAAAAAAAAACAAAAACATGTTTTTTTTTATTTAATTTTTGAACGTTTTTGAAATAAATGAAGGGTTTGATTTTGGCTTACCGTACATGAATAATAAAACAAATTTGCATATTAATTTTACTTTTATTTGGTTAAATGGCTTTCTCGAAACTTTATTTTATTTACGAACGTTTTTATTAGTAATAAATATACTTAACTTACGAATTGACTTACGTAACGAACTTCTATGTTCATATATTTTTAATACGTATATTAGGGGGTTCGCCCCTATTCAACACCTCGCTCTTTGAGCTAAAGTTCGAATTTTGTTCCAATTCTTTAAAAATGACCCCTTAATCACAAAGACCGTTATTTAGAATAAATAGCTCTTATGGAAGTACTAAAAAATCTTAGGCTTAAAGAGCGAGGTATTGACTAGGGGGTGAACCCAATCATATACGTAATATTTTCTGTTCGTTTTAAGTTTTGATGTTGCTCCTTACTTTCAGTTGAAAAAACTTTTTTTTTAATGTTTAACTTCTGATCCTTTTTTAAATAATGCTGGGAAATCCGGCGCCCCCTTCATAGCAATGTCCCTTCTCCCATGAAAACTTCCTTCATGGAAAGATCCTCCCAGATAACCCCCAACCCCCCCCCCCCCACTACCAGAAAAAATCCCCCCTGAAAACGTCTGTATATTTCCCAATAACCAATACTATATGTTAACATTGGGTAAAGTTCATAACTCTCAGCCCTCATCCCAGGGACTTCAGGGGATAAAGTCATCCTAAAGGACATAGTTATCAAATTTTCGACCATGCTGAACAAAATGGTTATCTGAAAATTTTGATCGGGTGACTTTGGAAAAAAAAATGAGCGTGGGAGGGGGCCTAGTTGCCCTCCTTTTTTGTCACTTAAAAAGGGCACTAGAACTTTTAATTTTTGTTCCAATGAGCCCTCCCACGATATTCTAGGACCACTGAGCCGATACAATCACCCCTGGAAAGAAAGAATATATATATATATATATATATATATATATATATATATATATATATATATATATATATATATATATATATATATATATATATATATATATATATATATATATATATATATATATATATATATATATATATATATATATATATATATATATATATATATATATATATATATATATATATATATATATATATATATATATATATATATATATATATATATATATATAATATATATATATATACGCATCCGTGATCTTTCTTCTGGCAAAAAATGCAAAATTCCACATTTTTGTAGATATGAGCTTGAAACCTCCACAGTAGGGTTCTATAACTTTTAGGGGGTATTTCCCCTTTTTTCGAAAACCAGTCAAATTTTCTCAGGCGCGTAACTTTTGACGGGTAGAAATAAACTTGATGAAACTTATATATTTAAAATCAGCATTAAAATCTGATTCTTTTGATGTATCTATTGGTATCCAAAACCCGTTTTCTAGAGTTTCGGTTACCATTGAGCCGGGTTGCTCCTTACTTACACAGTTCGTTACCACGAACTGTTTAAAATAAAGAGAAACAAGTTTTTTTGTAACTTAAAACGAACAAAAATTATTTCGTATATGAAAGGGGCGGTCCCCTCCTCAACGCTTCGGTCTTCTTTACACTAAAGTTTTTTATTGTTTTAAAAAATAAAGTTATGAGGCAGAGTCAAACTTTAACGTAAAGAGCGAGGCGCTGAGGAGGGGACCGCCCCTTTCATATATGGAATAATTTCTGTTCGTTTTAAGTTTAATGTCACTCCTTACTTTCAGTTAAAAAAAAAAAAAAAAACTTATTTTTTGAATTTAATTTCTGGACGTTTTTTGAATTAATGCAGCTTTGATTTTGGCTCACTGTACTTGAATAATTAAAACGAAATTTCCATATTAATGTTACTTTTTTTGGCTAAATGGCTTTCTCGAAATTTGTTCTGACGTAACTTACGAATTAACTTACGTAACGAACTTCTATATTCGTATGTTTTTATTACGTATATTAGGTATTTCGACCCCCTAGTCCATTCCTCACTCTTTACGCTAAAGTTCGAATTTTGTTCGAATCACAAACCCCCTGAATCACAAAGGCCGGTTAATTAGAATAGATAGCTCTTTTGAAAGTACTAAAAAAAACTTTAGTGTATAGAGTGAGGTATTGACTATTGGGCGAACCCCCTCATATACGTAATAATTTCTGTTCGTTTTAAGTTTTAATGTTGCTCCTTATTTCAGATGAAAAAACTTGTTTGTTTTTTTAATTTCTTTTTGTTTTTTAAATAATGCTGGGAAATCCAGCACCCCAATCATAGAAATGTCCCTTCCCCCAAGGAAACATCCTCCCCCGTAACCCCCTCTTTGACCCCCCTCCCCTCCCCACCAGAAAAAATCTCTCCTGAAATCGTCTGTATACTTCCCATTTACCAATAATATATGTAAACAATGGGCAAAGTTCATGACTTGCAGCCCTTCCCCCTGGAACTGTGGGACATTAAGTTAACCCCAAAGACATATTTATTAGATTTTCGGCTATACTGAACAAATTGCTACCCCAAGTGACTTTGGGATAAAAATGAGCATGGGAGGGGGCCAAGTTGCCCTCCAATTTTTTTGGTCACTTATAAACGGCACTTGAACTTTTAATTTCCGTTCGAATGAGCCCTCTCACGATATTCTAGGACTATTGGATCGATACGATCACCCCTGAAAAAAAAAAATAAATAAAAATAAACACACATCCATGATCTTTCTTCTGGCAAAAAATACAAAATTCCACATTTCTGCAGATAGAAGCTTGAAACTTCTATAATACGGTTCTCTGGTATGCTGAATCTGATGGTGTGATTTTCAGTAAAGTTCTCTAAAATGACTTTTAGGGGTTGTTTCCCCCTTTTTTTTCCCCTTTTTTTCGAAAATAAGGCAAACTTTCTAAGGTGGGTAACTTTTGATGGGTAAGATTAAACTTGATAAAACTTATATATTTGAAATCACCATAAAAACCTGATTCTTTTGGTGTATCTGTTGGTATCAAAACTCCGTTTTTTAGAGTTTCGGTTACTATTGAGCCGGGTCACTTCTTACTTACAGCTCGTTACCACAAACTGTTTGATTGGACTACTTTTTTATATAGCAATACTACAGAGGAATATTACATAGAACATGACAGCAATGTTTATGTCAAAATGTAAGTTTTTCAAATCTCCAGTGTGCCAACTTCGCAATAGCACTTACTTTTCTAATTTTAATAGACCTTACTTCAAGTTATCTTTACTTAAAGTCAAAAACATATTTTACCAAATTTTAACCAACCATGTTTTACCAACTAGGACCTGCTATTTTACCTAAAATTTCCCCTTTTTAAAAGAACTTACTTTTACAGTATCTGCAGTACTACTAGTTGTAGCATCACTGGCAGCTAGATATTTACTCCTTAAAAGACTTGTAGTCAGCAGATTCTCAAGCTCCAACTGAATGTAGTGAAGCTCCTCGGGTGTCACAACCTCATCTACTGACCTTGAAGCAACTAGAAGAGGGAACTGCCATAAGCACCAGTTCAAAAACAGACTTTATTAATCTATTTGATGGGTGCACATGTTACAACAACAACAAAAAAACTGAGAAATAGGGACAGGCTCCAAAAACCCCACTAAATTATAAAACAACCAGAATCTGATTGAACTGATTTGATTGGTTGGAAGCAGATCAGTAACCGAGACCGAAAATGGGCACCTTTTCTACTAAAACTTATCTGTGAAAAATGGATCAATTACATGACTTAGGGCCATTGCCCCTCAAACTGTAGGGTGATTTAAACTCCAGAGGCATACTTATTCAACTTTTTGACGTGTCTGAACAAAATGACTACGGTAAAAATTCGATCTACATCGTGGGATTCATAGGGGGCCGGGTAGACGAAAAGGGCAGGGAGGGAGGCTGGTTACCCTCCAATCACTTTTGGTCCTTTAAAGGACACCAGAACTTTTACTTTCTGATCAAATATGCCCCACCCCAATTTCCAACAACCATCCCTTCCATAGAAGTTGCTGGCCTTTTTGGGTCCTGTTTCATTAACTTTTTTATTATTTCCTTCTGAATTGAAGTCTTCTTAGCCAAAGGAATCAAGGATATAGTTTCAAGACAATGAAGAAAATACTTTTGGATCTCATTTTTCTTGGGGGGGGGGGGAGACTGTGCCCTGGAGCTTTTTTTTCACATGAGTTTCCTCTGTCCTAAGGACTTACAGCGGCAATTTCCCAAACTGATAAAGAATGAACAGTTCTTTGGTTTATTTCTACACCTCCTTATTTCACAAAAATCTTCGGTCTTTTGACCCAGAGAACAATCCCTAAAGATCTTAACCTCATTGCATACCAAACATCAAAGAAGCCCACTTTTCCCATTGTAAAAACCTATGCATAAATAATTGGCAATTAGCATTATTTCTGCTTGTCCTGGGGGTAATGCTGTCCCTAGAGGTATATTTATTGAACTTTTGACTATTTTGAAGGAAATATATATCTCAAAACTTTGATTGGAGGTCTTGGCGGGTTGCTGTTAAACAACCTCAGCTTAGGTCAGAGAGAGCACTGCTGGTTACAACAAATTTGGGTCAGTTTCTTGAAAAATGCATTTGCCTGGTTGATTTCGAGATTGACTTTTTGGCGGCAGTAGCTGGTGTTGTGGATGGTGCTCCCTAAGTACTTGAACTCCACGACTCGCTCAATTGTCTGGGTTTCATAGTGTAGCTGGAGTGGAAATCCGGGGTTGGCCATACTTTCCGTTTCGTTGGCACAGATTTCGAGGACGAAAGGTTCGGCAGCGTCTCTAACTTGGTTGAGTTATTGCTGAAGCTTTTCCTTGCAGGTCTCTTGGAAACTGATAGCACCTGCAAAGTCACCATCTCCAAGTCTCTTATTTTCTAACTGAATTACATAGCAGCCACAGGTCCGAAAAACATAGTTGACAATGAGGAAGAATAACCGTGGTGACATCACACAACCTGTGTTTCACCCCTTTCATGATGTGGAAGTAATGGGTGCTGCCGTTACTTATCTTCACACAACATTGTGTGTCTTCGTATAAGACTTCGATGATTAGAACGAGCTTATCGGGGATTCCGTAGTATTGGAGGACTTTCCAAAGTGTTTAGCAATCTACGAGTCGAACTCTTTCTCAAAGTCTAGGAAGACCAAGTACAGCTTGTTTTAACATTCATTTGCTTCTTCTAAGAGCATTCTCAAGTGAATATGGATTTAGCACACAAACGGTCTGCAATCAGTGCTGCTCCTCATGGAGATGGTCTTGATTTAATTCTATGTGGATTCTACTAAGGAAGATAGTCAATAATAATACTCTCCTAGACTTTTCAGTGTTAAATTCAAGACCAGATTTTTAATTATTCTACTTGCAGTTTTTGGAAAGTTTCAGAAATTTTGTTCAAAGTTTGGCTGATGTTAAAAATTTCATCAGCATAAGTGAACAAGAAGATATTGAGGCCAGAAAGAATGCGACATCTCACACTGGTCCTGAGCTTCAAGGACAAAGTTATTGAAGTAACAAGGTGAGGCAATGGCACCTCGCCTGGCTCCTCTCTTAATTGGTACAATTTTATCCAATGGCCTTGCCATTTTGTCTTGCTTAAGAGGGATTTTAAGATGAATTCGTAGCTTAGCATATATATTCCTTTGAAATCTGATGAAAGTTGGATTTACTCCACTTTTAACAGCCCTTAGAAGCGTAAGGGGATGGATCAGGGAGCCAGAGGCATGGTGAACATCATGACGTGCCAAGGCGAGTGAACTACCTGTATACAAAGCATCAAGCAGAGCATTAGCAACAACTGCAAGGGAATCTGTACATCCAATGCCATGTTGAAAGCCAAATTGATGTGGATGCATGTAACATTTTTCTTTAAGCTCTTTTATGAACAGTAGTTCATATGAAAAATTTTAAGCCAAACTGGCCAGCCATAACAAAAAAACCAATTGAGAGAAAAACCTCAATGAAAAAAAAAACAAGAAATGAGACTGCAGCCAGTGGAGAGAAAAGACGACAAATGTGAAACAACGCAGATATTTCGCCTGTATCAAAACAAGGCTTCTTCAGCATGAGAGAAACACAAGAAGAACAAGATAAGAAACCAAGCTAAAAACAAATAAAACCCACAACCAAAAAAAAAAATACAATTGGCGCGAGCTAATATACGGTACATAGGAAAAAGATGCTATTAGAGTTACTTCAGTAAGAAAACCATAGCAACTGAGGTAAAATTAAAAAAAAAAACCTGGAAATTATGTTAATTATTCTGTTGCAAAATAATCCTCTTGTTGGCTATTACTGAAGCAAATCGCTTTGGGTTAGTAGGTAAAATAGGCCCCTGGTGATTATTTAAGATCTTAATTCCTTTATTGACTATTGATTCACTTTTTATAAGATTATCATAAATTGAGTCAATATTTAAATTACCTGTGTCCCTATTTATTGAAAGGTTAGTAAACATATGTTTCTTAATTTCTATGGCTTCTCTTGCCCATTGAGTATACCCCTTATCATTTGAAATAGCTAAGGCCTCATCAATTGTACAATGTGACCTGGTTGAAACTAAATATGTTCTGCTAAGGCTGAAACAAAAATTTCCAGAGACTTGCCTAATTGTATGGTTTTTTTCTATTGAGTTTTGATGTTCAATAAATCTTTCAAAAAATGAACTTCCTACCAATGTGATTCCTATCAATATAGAACTTCCCACAAGAACAAGGAATCTTATACACCCCCCTTACTAAATTTCCCCAAGTTTAATCCTTTCCAGATCTAAAGAAACTACCCATTGGCCTCAACAATTGGAAATATGTATTGATGTTAAATTTTCGCAAAATCTGTGAAAGCTTCTCACTCAACCCAGGTACATATGACAATGAAATGAAACTTTTAGATACTTTTGAATCTGAAGACTGAGAAACCCCAATAACCCTACTATCATGTTTAACATGTCTATTTTCGATTATTTTTTCAATGAACTTAATTGGGTAATCATTACAAAACACAATATCCCTCAAATATAACAATTCCAAATCCAGAAATTTCTGGGAACAAAATCCAAAGGCTCCATCCACTAGTAAAATCAAAACCCCCATTTCACCAACATATGGTGGCACGAATAAAAATTCAAATACCTATCATTGTGCATAGGATTTCTATAAATCGAGAAAAGTAAGTGGAGATCCTTTTAATTAATAAAACATCCAAAAAAGGCAATTTGTTATTTTCTTCAAACTTAACTGTTAATTTAATATTATTATCAAAACTATTTAAATGCTTACAAAATAGGTCTAAGGAGTCCAACCCTTGTTTCCAAATGCAAACCACATCATCCATGAACCTACCCCAGAAGGAAGGGGAGATTCTAAAACAGTGTATAGCAGATGTTTCAATAGAATTTATGAAAAGATTTGCCAATAAAGGGGAGAGAAGCCCCCATGGGTAACCCAAAAACCTGAAGACGTGCTGAACACGCCTTGTTTTGATACAGGCGAAATATCCGCGTTGTTTTACATTTCTTGTCTTTTTTCTCGATTGGCTGCAGTCTCATTTGTTGTCTTTTTCATTGAGATTTTTCTCTCTATTGGTTTTTAGTAGTTCATATAGCTTGCACATTGATATGTAGAGCATGAAGTCCATCATGCTCTACATACTTGGGACAGCTGTGAAAGCTGACATCACTTGTGTGGCTTAAGGCACATAATAGCATCAGCCAAAGATGTCACAGACACTGTAAAATCAGAGTTAGGGAATGCATACAAAAAATTGGTCAAGCTCTTCAGCGTATTTGTGTTCAAGTTGGGGGTCTGATGGAGAGAATTTGGCCTCATAGAAAGAATACCACTCAGATAGAGGAACATCAAAACAAGAAAGGAAGTTTTTGGGGATCCTTGGACAGAGTGTTGACCAAGGGAAATGAGGGTTATTTTTTATTTTTTGTGCTGAATGATCTGTGATTTTCTTGAAGTGGTTCAGAAGTTCCTTGGCAACCATTTTATTTTTTGCAATGCAGATAAAATTAACTGGACCAGACTGTGGTCAGTTGCATTTGGTTAACAGATGTAGCCAAAAATTTGCCGAATCACAAGATTTGGAGAGACTTTGATTTTTATGCCACTTGGGAACTGTTTCTTGGGAATGCTTCAATAGAATAGCACAAGATTCTGCAAATTGTAAAGCATGGCATATCTCTGCACAGTAAATATCAAAGAGGATGTGTTTTTCATCAGTGGGCAGCTTTAAGTGCTTGATTAGCAGGACAAATGGTACCTTAATCTTGGAAAGGATTGTAGAAACACTATCCCAATACCGTTCTGGGTTGATTAATGCCCAATTATGTATATAGTATGGATTTGGTATTTTTGGGTGACGAGTAGGTATCTGGGGAGTTTTTTTTGGTGAGAAAGAAAACAATACAGGCAGGTGATCAGATATTGAAGAATCACAAAGAATCTTTGGTTGAGAGACAACTAAGGACAGAGAAATGACAACATAGTCTATGTTGGATACAGAAATCTTGGTCTTTATCAAAATAAGAAGGATTATCAAATATTTCACCAATCAGAGAACAGCAGGCAGATGGAGCAGATGGGTTACAATTAAAATCTCTAACAATTGGACATGTAAAATTACTAAAAATAATGTTTGATATGCTTCTGCATAACTTTTCAGAGGCAAGAGCAAAAAAGTGTTCAGATGTATCATTATGGTAATCAGTTGGCATATATTCATTATAGATAAACACATTATCAACCTTAACAGCAAGAAAGTAATCACAGGTGTTTACAAGCAGCATATGTAAAGTAGAATTTGCAGAAGAAACAAGACCACCTGATGGTGTACCACCAGCACTATTTTGCTTTGCAGGAGATTCATAGCAAGTGAACCTAACTCTGATATCCAAAAGACTAGGGCTTAACTGACTTAAAAGATGCTCTTGTAAGTAAATCACATCATGTTTTGACACGAACTCATCAAGAACTTAAGACTTCTGGACAAACCCATCATTAATGTTTAGAGTTAAGCACATCATGTTGACATTGTGGCTGATCATTGGCACTTTGACCAAGTGGATTAAGCTGAATCTGGCTGGACAATTATTTGGACATTTCACACTGTAACAGGTATGACCAGCATCCTTGCATAATACACACAACATATTAGCTATGCATCTATTCAAATGGTCAGATACATGATTGGTAGAACCAAACTAAACACAAATAGCACCTGATTGGCAATTCACTGCTAGGCAACCTACCTTGTGATGCTTAAAGCATCAACAGGAAAGGAAGAGAAATTCCTGAACAGGCAGACATTCATAACCAATACACACTGATTCTTTTAGTCAATGTCACTACAAGTCTCAAACTGTACCTTAATGGTGTGGGAAGCACCACACTTGATGTATCTTTGCAATTTTGGAGATTAGTTGCTGAAGGTCAGAAAAGTCTAAGGATTGAGGGACTTGTTTAACAATGGCTGCAAAGACTGGTTCTTTCACAGAAGCACTTATAGATGGCTGAGCAGCTTTCACACTCAACTATTTGTTGGCTGTTGAACTCAAGCAAACAACAAATTTAAGTCATTTAAGATCCATAATATCTTTTGAAGCTTCTTTGCATATGCTGTCAATAAACTGGATATGGCCATAAGGATCCCCTGATGTCTTATGGACATGTTTTAGCACTACAGAATACAATGGCCCTATGCTTTGAGAATTGTAGGTAGCAGAGGTTGGTGCATTGTTAACTTTTTCAGTATTCAAAGAATTCACATTTAAGAGCACACAGATTGTTATGTCAATAAATCCACTGAGGAGCTTACACATGTCAATATAATGTTTTTGTTGTCTTTGATATGACTGATGACTTGGCCTTGCATATTAAGTTCAGAATAAAGAAGTTTCTTTGCTGCTCAGATTGAATTATGTTGCAAAGAAATTCACAGCCAAGTTTACAATGCATTTTATTTTTGCACCATTGGCTAGCAATTGTTCAAGAAAATTCAGTATAGCATCCAAAATGAGTTTTTTGCTCAGTAATTTTCCTTCAGCAATTAAGCATAATCTAAGAATCATGGCAGTCCAAAAAATAAATGTACATCACAAAACAGAAGGAAAGATGATATCAGGTAATCAAATTATATTGGAAGGTAGTAGGCTAACTTAAAAAGCTCAAATATCACTAAGCAAAGGAAGCATAGGCTTCTGCTACCTTTATAGATCAATACATTTGGAATATATAATATTTTTCTAATTGATTAATAAAACAAATGGTATGTTGTTAACCACTTTTTAGACCATTTCTTGCAATGGTCAGTTTTTGTAAAGTGACAAAAATAAATTACCTTTTAGGGTCCATTTAAGGACTAAAAAAAATTGCCCCTCAAGTAATATTTTTTATTACATTTGGAGAGAGTATAAAAACATAAAGTGATGTGTTCAGTTTCTTCCTAACTATATTATGGGGAAAAGGAAAAATTGAACCAGCTTCTGTCATTAAAAAGGCCTAATAATAAGTCTTGGCTATAATTTTGCAAAGTTTCAAAAAATACTATTTTTTTTACCAAAGACTAAAAAATGAAGAAGAAAAGATCAAAATTAGATATTTAATTAGGCTAAAATCTTTAGTGCAATATTTTGAATTAAGAACTACAGCCCCCTAGCCAGAAATACTTTCTATTGGCAGGCTGGATTCATTCTCCAAGTCTTGCAAATTATTTTCTTCTCATGGATGACAGTTTGGCAGATTCATTTGTCAAAAATAATGGAAATGAACAATAGCAAACTAAGCCATCTTTGCTTTACAGCTTTCATATATTACAGCTTTTAAAGACCTTTACAGCTGCTAGGCTAGTTAGTAGATCTGTTTTAAATTTATTCACTTAATTCCACATTCTTTTAAAGTTAATAGTAAAGGTCTAGATTAGGGGCTATTGAGAAGAAAACATTTTAAGAAAATAATCCTTAATTCATACTATGCATAATAATTGTAGCTAACACATTTTTAATGCTGCTCCACTATGCTTTATACCCTCCCCTACCCCCTAATGTGTAAATATATATGCCAAATTATATATTGTCAATATATCATGCCAATGTGTCTTTCTTGGTTCAACCCGTGTACCTGTAAACTGAATCAACTGTGACAAAACAAGAACCAGAAAAACAAGTGAGGAAAAAATGGTAAAATTCTACTTTAGCTACTTTTGGCTATCTTGGAAAGGGGTTAGGTTAGGAAAATGAAGCTTTCAGGGATGGGTCTACAGGCTAAAATATATCCTGGGAAGGTATTTTGAAGTACCTACCTCTACTACTTCTCCCTCTAAAGCGTCCTGACCTTTGATGACCTTTAAAAATTTGTGTGTTATAAAAGTGAAACCTTGCAAAATATATCTTCTGCTTAAATGAAGTACAACAAAATTGTTTTCAGCTTCACAACTTTGCTCAATCCCAATTTATAAGGTTTTAAAGATATGCAAATTCATTTCTAAATTTTGAAAAAAAAAAAACCATAAACAATATGGCTTAAAATTCTACTCAAATAACAGGAATTGCATTTTCAAAACTAAAGCTAGAGAAAAAGAAACTAATAACTGAAATTAAGGTAAAATGTTGCTTTGTCAGAATTTCAATAGGTAATAGACCTCTCATGCAGGCAAAGTTCAGGACCCTCTAGAGGGAGAAGGAGTGGAGGTAGGTACTTCAAAATACCTTCCTGGGACATACTTTAGCCTGTAGACCCATCCCTGACCCATCCCTAACCCCTTTCCAAGATAGTCAAAAGTAGCTAAAGTAGAATTTTACCAAAAGAATAAATTTGACTTTTACTATTTAAAAACAATATTTGTAGTCTTCAATAGTTGCCCTAGTCCTTGGTTCTTCTAAGTCTTGTTTTTCTTTTAATTTTATTTCAACTTTTGATCTGTAAGACAGTATTTTGATTTGTAAAACAACTTTTGCTCTTTAACAAGAAATATGGATGTTATTACCAAAGCTTTAATTAAACTAGACAGAAATCTAGAAAAATAAGGTGCAATATCTAATTGCTTAGAGCAAACACAGATGAATATGCCCTTTTAGTCATGAATGTAGTGAATGGTGGTGGAATGTATTATAGATATTTAATTTGGTATAAATTTGGAATTGTGGCCCCTGATAAGGAGACATGTTAAGAAAACAATTCTTGCTTTAAAATATGTATAATGATCCTAGTTCTCATATTATCCAAGGGGAGAACCATTGTCATCAAGTCTTTTCTCTTTTCCCTTCTTTTTCCAATGTAAAAGAAAAAAATTACTAATTTGCCATGCTCTTGTTGCAATGTGCAAATCTTTTGAAATTGCTGCTATAAAAATTGTTTATTATAGATAGTGTTCATCCTGGTCATTGTTAATTCCATTTTTTTTTAATGATAGACAAAGCAGTGATGAAAATACAAAATATTGCTATAAATATACATATACATACAGAGTATATACCCCTACCCCCCTAATGTGCAAATATATAGCAACAATTACATTCTGAACCTAAATATAACCAAATGAACTGTACCCCAACCCTTAAATATATCCAAATGACAGTATATATTTGCACATCAAGGGGGTGGGGGCAAAATTTATTTGGGATGTAAATGAAGGTTATATTTAGAATCAGAATAAAATTTTGGTTGTATATTTGCACATTAGGGGGTGGGGGTATATACTCTGTATGTATATGTATAGCAATATTTTGTATTTTTGTCACTGCTTTATCTATCATTAAAAAAAAAAACTGAATTAACAATGACCAGTATGAACACTATCTATAATAAACAATTTTTATAGCAGCAATTTCAAAAGATTTACACATTGCAACAAGAGCATGGCAAAATTGTAATTTTTTTCTTTCAAGTTGGAAAAGGAAGGGAAAAAGAGAAAAGACTTGATGATAAAGGTTCTCTCCTTGGATAATAAGTAAGCTAGGATCATTATACATATTTTAAAGTAAGAATTGTTTTCTTAACATGTCTCCTTATCAGGGGCCAAAATTCTAAATTTTTACCTTTAATTTGCGCTATATATTACATATATATTATTTAAGCATAGTGGAACTCTGGTCCAAATGTGTTGGCTATAATTATTCTGCATATTATGAGGTGGGAATTGTTTTCTTGACATGTTTCCTTCTCAATAGCCCCTAGGCTAATCTAGACCTTTACCCAATTAATCTTTGGCCTAGGGGTATATCTGGCGGTAAATATTTACCAAATCATATTATTGAGTTATGACTAAAGTAAATATGCTACTTGATGCCTTTTTTATGCTCTTTATGAATATAATAATCATTTTTGTCAGAAATGAATTCTAGCCCCCACCCCTATAAATACCAATTCATGGTATATATTTGCACATTAGGGGGTGGGGGTGGTGGCAAAGTTTAAATTTACCTCTCATTTACATCAGAAATAAAATTACCCACCTCTAATGTGCAAATATATACCCTGAATTGGTATATATAGGGGTGGGGGCAAAAATTCATTTGCAACAAAAGTGATTATTACATTTGTAAAGAGCATAAAAAAAGGCATTGAGTGGTAGCCTATATTCACTTTAGTTGTAACTCAATAATATGATTTGGTAAATATTTACCTATCTGGCCCCATTGGGGGGATTGGGATGCAATCTTCATGGTAGCAAAAATTGTTTTTGAAAACAGTACTGAATGGGGAATTAAAAGAAAGGCTTGTTATTCTTTTTTTTAGGTTTATTATAATTCCTTTGAAGGGAAAATAGATATATAGTATTCTAAAGCATTTACTGAATTCATTTATTTCAAAATTAATTTTGGTAGTCTTGGTGACATACCGTTGGCTAAATTTAGAAGAAGTTCTCTTGGATTTGACATAATCAACAAGTCTCGCGACAAAAATTTAAATTATACGCCATTTTTGCGATTTGTGCACTATCTATTAATGTGAAAAAGTATTCAGTAGTCACTTCTCGACCCCGGCGCCGCGCGGATAAAGGAAGACCGGCGGCGGCAGAGCCAAAAATAGTAGCGGCGGCGCGCAGCCGGTGAGTTGTCGGTGGCGCGCTGCCGGCGTGATCAATGTTGACCGCAAACATTAATGTTTTAACCAGTCTTTCTCAAATCCCAGCTTGAATTTACGAAAGATTCGGACCTACTCATGAATTAAAAACTTCGCAAGTCGCTGGCTGAACGCTGGTCTTCTTTGTCATTCATCAAGAGAAGTAGAAATCTGAAAGAAACGGAATGGCTGTGGCGTATCAGAACCCTTGCATAATAGTTGAAATAATAGTTAATAGATTCGCCGTGGCATTGAATAAGATCCAAGAAATCTAATTAGAAGGGAGCACACACAAATCGGACCGGATTTTATGCTGATTTGAAATATAAAAATTTCATCAAGTTTAGTGTTTCCCATCAAAAGTTACGAAACCTGAGAATATTTGCCTTATTTTCGAAAAATGGGGTAAACACCCCCTAAAGTCATAAAATCTTAATGAAAATCACACCATTAGATTTAGCGTATCAGATAACCCTATAGTAGAGATTTAAAATTCCTATATGCAAAAATGTGGAATTTTGTTTTTTTTTCTGCCAGAGGAAAGATCACGGATACGTTTTTATTTATTTATTTTTTTTTCTTCCCAGGGGTGGTCGTATCGACCCATTGGTCCCAAAATATAACGAGAGGGCTCATTCGAATGGAAATCAAAAGTTCTAGTGCCCTTTTTAAGTGACCAAAAAAATTGGAGGGCGACTAGGCCACCTACCACAATTTTTTTTCCCAAAGGCACCGGATTGAAATTTTCAGATAGCCATTTTGTTCAGCATAGTCGAAAAAATCTTATAACTATGTCTTTAGGTGTAAAATGACCCGCCACAGTCCCCGAGGGAAGGGCTGCAAGTTGTGAGCTTTGCCCATTGTTTATATATAGTATTTGTTATAGGGAAGTATGCAGCAATTTTTTTTCGGGGGGGGGGGGGGGTGCTTGGGGTAGATTTCTAAGGGGAGAATCTTCCTTTGGGAGGGAAATTTTTGATGAGTGAATATTCTAGGAGAAATATTACACTGGGGGTTCTTGACAGATTTACTATAAAAAATTCTTTTTAATTTTCTTACATTCTCTTTGCCAAATTTTTTATATGGAGATGTTTCGGAGCGATTATCCGGGGGATTTTCCCGCATGTTTTGTTTTCTGGGAAATAATTTCCACGGAAGGGGGTATTTCTGGAGTGACCAAAAACCGATTATAGATTAAAGTCTTGTTTCAATGAAAAAATGCTAAGGAAAATTTTTATGGGTGAATTTTCCACAAGCAATTTCTTTTTCATTTGAATTTCTTGTAATTTTTATTACAAAGAAATAAGAATCGATCCCACGGACAAAAACACACATCAGTTGAGAAAAGAACTAGGAATTTTAAAAGACAGTAGACGAATTACCCCTCAAATGTACAGAAAATTTTAACCAAAGGTTGTTCAGCCCCAAAGTTTTACGGTCTGCCTAAAATCCATTAGAAAGATATACCGTTACGTCCTATTGTAGCATGTTACAGTTCTCCAGCGACGGGTATAGGAAGTTTCTTAGCCACCATTTTTAAGCCTCTTTTAAGCAAACAGAAATCCTATATGAAAATTCCATAGATCTTGTTCAGAAGTTAAAAAATCAAAGTACAACAGGAAAAACTATCTTATCTAGTTTTGATGCAGTTTCTGTGTACACTTCATTCGATGTCCATAAATGTGAGCAGGCCTTACAAAGAAAATTAGAGGAAGATTCAGCTTGGTTGGATTACAAAACTTTGGAAATTGATACAATAATGACCCTTTTTCGTCTTTGCAACAAGTTCTCCTCGTATTTTAAATTCCGAAAAAATTTTCCTTCAAACCATGGCCTATCCATGTGCACTGTTTTGTCTCCTTATTTGGCAAATTTTTAAATGGACTTCATAGAAAAATCTGCTTTGAATAGTTTCCACTTAAAACACTCTGTCTGGTTTCGTTTCGTTGATGATATCCTTTCTTTTTGGGAACATGGACAAGACTCTCTAAGAAATTTTTTGGAACATTTGAGCTCTTTTGATTCGCCAAAAATAGCAGCGGCGGCGCGCAGCCGGTAAAATTCCTGAGCTCTTTTGAACATTGAGCACGTTTTTATTTATTTTTATTTTTTTTTTCTTCCCAGGGGTGGTCGTATCGACCCATTGGTCCCAAAATATAACGAGAGGGCTCATTCGAATGGAAATCAAAAGTTCTAGTGCCCCTTTTTAAGTGACCAAAAAAATTGGAGGGCGACTAGGCCACCTACCACGCTTTTTTTTTCCCAAAGGCACCGGATTGAAATTTTCAGATAGCCATTTTGTTCAGCATAGTCGAAAAATCTTATAACTATGTCTTTAGGTGTAAAATGACCCGCCACAGTCCCCGAGGGAAGGGCTGCAAGTTGTGAGCTTTGCCCATTGTTTATATATAGTATTTGTTATAGGGAAGTATGCAGCAATTTTTTTTCGGGGGGGGGGGGGGGGGTGCTTGGGGTAGATTTCTAAGGGGAGAATCTTCCTTTGGGAGGGAAATTTTTGATGAGTGAATATTCTAGGAGAAATGTTACACTGGGGGTTCTTGACAGATTTACTATAAAAAATTCTTTTTAATTTTCTTACATTCTCTTTGCCAAATTTTTTATATGGAGATGTTTCGGAGCGATTATCTGGGGGATTTTCCCGCATGTTTTGTTTTTTCTGGGAAATAATTTCCACGGAAGGGGGTATTTCTGGAGTGACCAAAAACCGATTATAGATTAAAGTCTTGTTCCAATGAAAAAATGCTAAGGAAAATTTTTATGGGTGAATTTTCCACAAGCAATTTCTTTTTCATTTGAATTTCTTGTAATTTTTATTACAAAGAAATAAGAATCGATCCCACGGACAAAAAACACACATCAGTTGAGAAAAGAACTAGGAATTTTAAAAGACAGTAGACGAATTACCCCTCAAATGTACAGAAAATTTTAACCCAAAGGTTGTTCAGCCCCAAAGTTTTACGGTCTGCCTAAAATCCATTAGAAAGATATACCGTTTACGTCCTATTGTAGCATGTTACAGTTCTCCAGCGACGGGTATAGGAAGTTTCTTAGCCACCATTTTTAAGCCTCTTTTAAGCAAACAGAAATCCTATATAAAAATTCCATAGATCTTGTTGAGAAGTTAAAAAAATCAAAGTACAACAGGAAAAAAACTATCTTATCTAGTTTTGATGCTGTTTCTGTGTACACTTCATTCGATGTCCATAAATGTGAGCAGGCCTTACAAAGAAAATTAGAGGAAGATTCAGCTTGGTTGGATTACAAAACTTTGGAAATTGATACAATAATGACCCTTTTTCGTCTTTGCAACAAGTTCTCCTCGTATTTTAAATTCCGAAAAAAAAATTTTCCTTCAAACCATGGCCTATCCATGTGCACTGTTGTGTCTCCTTATTTGGCAAATTTTTACATGGACTTCATAGAAAAATCTGCTATGAATAGTTTCCACTTAAAACACTCTATCTGGTTTCGTTTCGTTGATGATATCCTTTCTTTTTGGGAACATGGACAAGACTCTCTAAGAAATTTTTTGGAACATTTGAGCTCTTTTGATTCGAATCTCCAGATCACTCGAAGATTCAGGTGAGCTGCCTTTCTTGGATGGTTTGATTATAAAAACTGCTCCTAGCCTTGAATTTTCCATATACAGAAAGCCGACCCATAATGATCGATATCTATATTTCTCTTCACATCACCCTCCTTCTGTGAAAAGAGGGGTAATAATCTTTTTAGTCGACAGAGTTTTAAAAATCTGTTCTCGAAATCATATAAATTCTAAATTAAATTATGTCAAGGATATTCTAATCTGCAATGGTTACCCAATAAAACTTATTGAAAATATTATAGATAAATGATTAAAAAAGATAAAAAAAAGTAAATAGGGAGACCGCCCCCTTGGTTCAGTTACCCCAGCAGTCGAGAAAAAACTTTCATCACTTTACCATACATCCTGAAACTTGGCGATGAACTTGGAAAAATTTAAAAAAAAACATAATCTCTCTCTGTTTCTTTCAAAACTGAACAAAAAGTTGAACATTTTTTTTTACCCAGGGAAGGATAAAACTGACCCTGTCCTGGTTAGTGGTGTTTACAGAATCCCGTGTTCATGTGGGAAACTTTACATTGGTAGGACCCATCAACAACTAGGTGAACGTTTGCATGAACACAAAATTTCAATAGATAAATCCCTGAGATTGAAAAATAACAATGACAACTTTGACTCGGCATTGGCTCTGCAAATTTTCGAAAATCCGACCCATCTGGTTCTTTTTGACGAGGCAACCTTAATATCTACTGTAAATGGCCTACCACAAACTTTTAAAGAGGTAATTAAGATAAAAAAAATACATAAACCAAAATTTAGCAATAAATAGAGATACTGGAGATATTTCATTAAGCTCAATTTATGACAGTTTAATTTTGAAGGACTCAATCAATATTTTCACCCGGTATCATAGGCAGCGCGCTAGCGCTGCCTTAGTAAAGAACGATGTGGGCACAATGTGTTGTTTTTTGGTTCTCCATATCCGGGCACCTCGTATCGAAGGAGTCGTCATAGAAACTTCGAAAAGGGCTCATTCGATTGGATATTGGAGTGGCTAGTACCGTTTTTAATAGTCGAAAGTGATTGGAGGGCAACTAGCCCCCCCCCAATTCCCCCACGCCCATCATTCCCACAAACACATCCAATCAAAATTTTTAGTGAGCCGTTTTGTTCCACGTAGTTGATTTCCAGATAGAAAATATGTTTTTGAGGAGGACACTCCCTCACAACCCTCAGGGCAAGGGTTTTTAAGTTAGGCCCTGAGGGCATATAAGGATTTTATAGAAGGCCTTGTCGTAGAAACTTCAAAACAGGCTCATTCGATTTGAAATTCAAAGGGCTAGTACCCTTTTTAATAGTCGAAAGTGATTAGAGGGCAACTAGCCCCCCTCCTCCCACGCCCATCATTCCCCCAAATACATCCAATAAAAAATTTTGAGATAGCCATTTTGTTCATCGTAGTTGATTTCCAGATAGATAATATGTTTTTGAGGAGGACACTCCCCCACAACCTCAGGGCAAGGGTTTTAAAGTTATGCCCTGGGGGCATATGAGGTTTTTATAGAAGGCGTTGTCGTAGAAACTTCAAAAACAGGCTCATTCGATTGGAAATTCAAAGGGCTAGTACCCTTTTTCATAGTCGAAAGTGATTGGTGGGCAACTAACCCAACCCCCCCCCCCCACAACCATCATTCCCCCAAATGCATTCAATCAAAATTTGAGATAGCAATTTTTTCAGCGTAGTTGATTTCCAGATAGAAAATATGTTTTTGAAGAGGACACTCCCCCACAACCCTCAGGGCAAGGGTTTTAAGTTATGCCCAGGGGCCATATAAGGTTTTTATAGAAGGCCCCCCACGCCCATTATTCCCCCAAACACATCCAATAAAAATTTTGAGATGGCCATTTTGTTCAGCGTACTTGATTTTCAGACAGAAAATATGTTTTTGAGGAGGACACTCCCCCACTACCATCAGCGCAAGGGTTTTAAGTTATAGAAGGCGTTTTAAGTTATAGGGGCATATAAGGTTTTTATAGAAGGCGTTGTCGTATAAACTTCAAAACAGGCTCATTTGATTGGAAATTCAAAGGGCTAGTACCCTTTTTAATAGTCGAAAGTGATTGGAGGGCAACTAGCCCCCCCCCACGCCCTTCATTCCCCCAAACACATCCAATAAAAATTTTGAGATAGCCATTTTGTTCAGCGAAGTTGATTTCCAGATAGAAAATATGTTTTTGAGGAGGACATCTCCCCCACAACCCTCAGGGCAAGGGTTTTTACGTTATGCCCTGGGGGCATATAAGGTTTTTATAGAAGGCGTTGTCGTAGGAACTTCGAAAAGGCTCATTCGATTGGAAATTGGAGTGGCTAGTGCCCTTTTTAATAGTCGGAAGTGATTGGAGGGCAACTAGCCCCCCCCCCACGCCCATCATTCCCCCAAACACATCCAATCAAAATTTTGAGATAGCCATTTTGTTCAGCGAAGCTGTTTTCCAGATAGAAAATATGTTTTTGAGGAGGACACTCCCTCACAACCCTCAGGTCAAGGGTATTAAGTTATGCTCTGGGGGCATATAAGGTTTTTATAGAAGTTGTTGTGTCGTAGAAACTTCAAAACAGGCTCATTCGATTGGAAATTCAAAGGGCTAGTACTCTTTATAATATAATATAATTTGCACTTTACTGAAAACAATATAAATGTTTTTACTTTTATAAGTTTTATAAATCAAATAATGTTAACATTTTGATTACTTACTATCAGTATATGTATATTAAACCGACAATGCACATTCATTAGTATTTTTTTCAGTAAAGTGCAAATTTTGTTCTGGCCTTGGGAAAGCATAGGGGTTTTGAGCCCAACTTATGTTAATTTATGCTCGTTTTGAGTCTGACTCGGTTATTTATTGTAATTTCTGTTCACTTTGGGTTTCATTTATTTATCGATGCTGATTTGTGGTAGTTTCACGCTTGGTAGATTATTTGATTTTATTTTTTGCTTTTTTTTTGTTTAATGGATGTCTTTGCTTTTCTTTGAAAAACTTATTTTGTGGAAAAACTTTTTTGAATTAAAAACTTGAGAGAAACTATTTGCACATCAAGTGATGAACGAATTTATAGACCAGCTAAAGCTATAGCAAAGCAAAGGATTATTGCTCAATCATCTTGGTAGATTTCTTTTCTATTGATTCCAACCTGGTTCTTATTTAGTTTTTGTTCTGTCGTTGTGAAATAAACTTCAAAAGGTTTGAATTTCGTTGGTTTCTTTTTCTTTTCTTTCTTTTTTGTTTAGCACTGAGGACGACTCGGCGGAGGTCCTTGTCAAAATATTTGCTTATTTCTTCTTCTTCATGGTTCGCCACTGCTGACAAAATCCTCGTTTTTTCACCTTTTTTTGATTTATTTTTCATTTTGGTATTTTCTTTCCTCTCTGAGTTTCATTTGTCTGAGAGCATCTTTCAAAGAGCTTTTCAAATGAAAGCAAGAAACATATTTGAAACGTATTTGAAAATAGTATTCTTTATATGAAGCGGGCTGTCTCCTCCTTAGCCTTACTCTTTACTGTGAAGTTTGGCCTTTTCTCCAAATTTCAAAGAAAATTTGCAATTGGAAAGATAAGATTTTTCAAAGCACTAAAAATACTTTTGTTTAATAAGCAAGGTGTTGAGAAGGGGGCAGTCCCGCTTATATACAAAGTAATTTATATTTGCTTTAAGTTTTAAACTTGCCCCTTACTTTAGTGAAAATCCTTTTGTATTTGTTTAATTACATTTCATGAAACTTTAAAGTTTTATGAATACAATACTTTTGGTAACGCAGAAAAAACGATCAATATTTCAATGATCTCTGTTGGATTTTGATGAGTAATCAAACAGTAATCAAACGTGGTAATGAACTGTAAGTACGGAGCGACCCGGCTCAATAGTAACCGAAACTCTAAAAAACTGAATTTTGATACCAATTGATATATCAAAAGAATTGGCTTATTATGCTGATTCCAAAATATATACTTTTCATTAAGTTTAGTTTGACCCATCAAAAGCCACGAGCCTGGGAAAATGTCCAATTTTCAAAAAAGGGGGAAAGAACCCTCGAAGTCATAGAATTTTGATGAAAATCACACCATCAGATTCAGCGTTTCAAAGAACCCTACTGTAGAGGTTTCAAACTCATATCTGCAAAAACGTGGAATTTTGTAATTTTTGCCAGTAGAAAGGTCACGGATGCGTGTTTGTTTGTTTTTGTTTTTTTGTCAAGGGGTGATAGTACTGACCAGTGGGCCTAGACCATCGAGAAAGGGTTCATTCTAATGGAAATAAAAGATTCTAGTGCTCTTTTTTAAGTGACAAAAATAATTGTAGGGCAACTAGACCCCCTCTTACGTCACCTTTTTCCAAAATCGTCCGATCAAAATTTTGAGATAGCCTTTTTCTTCAGCATAGTTGAAAGGCCCAATAACTATGTCTTTAGGGATAAAAATAGCCCCCTTCAGCCCCTGGGGAAAGGTTTTTAAGTTATAGAATTTACCCATTGCTTTATTTATTATTGGGAATATGCATACATTTTTCATGTTGGGAGGGGACGAATTTTCTGCTGGGAGGATTTTACACGGGGAGAATTTTCCATGGAAAGGGAAGTTTCCAGGGGGGAGAACTTTTCAGGGGAAATTTTACACTTGGTGAATTTGCCAGAATTCCTATGCAAAATTTCTTTATATGTCTTGCTTTTACTTTACCGATACAATTTTAGGCGTGGCGATGTTAAGGGGTAATTGTTCGGGGTAAATTTTCGCCAGGATTGAATTGCCCAGAGGATATTTTTGCGGGAAGGGGGATTTTTCGTGTAGGGGGACCAGGTATCCTGGCGTTATTGAAAGAAAAACAATCAGAAATTCAATTAAAAAACAAGTTTTTTTCAACTGAAAGTAAGGAGCAACATTAAAAAAATTTTCGGATATTTTTACAGATATTTTTAACAATATCGACAGTTTTGATCTTGGTTATCAAACACAAAGATATTTAATTCCTTTAGACTCAATTGATAATAATAAGTAACGCATTGTCAAAGTATTTTGTTCAAAGTAAAACATTAGACGTAAGAATAAGAAAATCAAATAAAATTTTAATTCAGTACTTTTAATTTAATTTTGGATACCAAAAACCAATAAATTTGACACCTTTATACTTCATAACTATAAAAAATTAAATCTTTCTCAAAGCGAAAACTAGATAAATAAAATCACTCCTGGAAAAATAAATAAATGATAATAAAAACACGAAAAAAACGTATCCGTTCAGGGGGAAAATACAAAAATTCCCAGCATTCAGTTCAGGGGAAACATTTCTGAATATAGTGGCTTCATATATCAGCTCATGGGTACTCTGGCAATGCAAGCAAAAGCTGACGGTATATTTTTACCGAAATTAGCCCTGATTAAGTTGCTTTACTTGTGTTTTCTTTAACTATACGAACTTTCTTGTGTACTAATAACTGCGCTAATTACTAATAAACAAACAAATACATATTTAGGATCACCATACAAAGCTGATTCTTTGATTGAATGTTATCAATAGTAGGCTCTTACGCTTTAATATATAGGGTTAAAATCCATTGGCAGGCAGTCAACAATGGGGTAACACAGATTTTTCCATGGTTTTTCCATATTCTGCTTATTTTCTTTTTGTTTGCTTATAATTACTTTATAGTCCCCAAATTTCCAGGGGGGCCATGGCCCCCCTGTTCTCCCCTCCCCTACCGGTACCCTTGGTGAAATATGGTAAAGAAGCGTAATAAAGGAGGCATTGGCTTGGTGATTGTGCAGAAGCACAGGGAAAAACTAAAGCAAAACTACAAAAAAACTTGGAAGACGACGACTTGCAAACATTTACTCGACTGAAGGAAACATCTCTTCAAGAAGAGCCTACAGCAGAACTCCCAAGACTGAAACTCTTAAGAAGTTGTTCAGACGAATTAAATAGATTTAGACTGACAAACAAAGCAACACGGGCAACGGAGGAGAGGGCAAATACACATTTTATGTTCAAGTTTATTTAATCATTTTTCCTTCTTTTTCAATTCTATTCACCTAGACTTTACAATTAAGCACCCTGAATTTGCCTTAGGAAGAAGCATGTGACTTATGACCCTTCAATTTTTTATCGTACTTGGTCCCTAGTAGAAAAAATAGCATACAACTATAATTCATTCTATTCTGTAGCGCAAAATCTTGAAACAAAAACTAGACTTTGATCTATGAGATTCTACTTAGTCACTGGTAGATCCAGGGATGGGCCATCCCCCTCGACATTTTTCCTGGCACCAATTTGGTCAATTATTGGCACTCTTGTCAGATTGCCTCCCCCTCAAGTTTCTGCTATAGATCCGCCCCTGTATTTAGTAATATTTCTGCAAATAAAAACACCACCAATTACACGGGCAAAAATGAAATACTTAATCACGATTTATGCAATGTAGTTTTTTTTTACTTTTCCTGTATATATTTTAGTGCATAATTTTATATAATATTTTACCGAGAGATGCAGAGTTTCTCTATAATCTTTTGACAAGAAAGTTAAAAAAATGAGGGTGGGGGGTACTGAAGTTTCAAAACTTATAACCCTTTACTATCTATTCCACTTAGTCCTAGTGGAAAAAATGTTTGGTAATACGCGATAAATATAGGAAATGCTACCAAAGCTAGAAAGATTCTTCTTTGAAACACTTCTGCCAGAAATAGTTGATGGTAGGGTTCCAAGAAGCAGGGCATTCGGGTACCATTCCTTTGAAGCAATTAACAAAGTTTCGAATAGATATATTAATTTTTATTCAATGAATTCAGCTTGAATGAATTTTTGAACCACGTACTATCATATATAAAAAAAATTAAAAGCCATACCTCACAATTCTTACTGTTTTATCATTATAGTTCGTTTAACTAGGGTTTCAGCATAAGTGAGGAAGCAGCTGTTTTGCCCTGTTTGTTTATTGTTTTATTAAGATTGTTGTTACAAGATGTCGTCGTTTAACAAAGATGAGTTCCTTATCTTTTTTTTTTATATTTGTCAAGTTCATTTTATTTCGCAGAATTTGGAACCTTTTTTAAAATCAACAGATCGATCCTCTAGTCGGACTTTTACGTTATCATTGGGATAATAGGGAGACAGTAGTTGTATGGGACAATAATTTTTGTGTTTCAGATAATATAAAATTCAAAGGTCGTTCAATAAAAACGACCTTTGTGTTTCAGAAGTGTTTTTTAAAGAATTAGGACAAACTTTAAAGAGCGAGGTGTTGAGGAGGGGGCAAACACCCCTCATATACGTTATAATTTCTCCTTACTTACAGTTCGTTACCATAAAACTGTTTGATTAACATCAAATCCAAACAGAGATCATTGACACATTTTGATGATTGGAGCTTGAAACCTCTATCGAGTTCTCTGATATGATTTTTTTTATTAAGGGATTTTCAATAAGATCGCTCATATTTCTGGGGGTGTTCCCCTTTTTTTTCAAAAACTAGGCAAATTTTCTGAAATTTTTAGTTGTGGGTTGGTAACAATAAACTGAAATAATTTTATATATTTAGAATCAGCATAAAAAGCCAATACTGTCGGTCTAGCAATTGTCATGAGAATTCCATTTTTAGTTTTGGAGGATATTGGCCCAATTCACTTTTTACTTCCAGTTTTTTTTTTATCACAAACTATTTGATATGATTCTTCTGTGACAACATTTTTTTTACCTGTTCATTTTATTTAGTTGAATAGGCTAATAAAAAGAAAGAGGATCAATTTGCCAGCTGGATAGTAAGTTTAAATTTAGTTTTTCTTTCGCTGTTCTGTAAATTTTTAAATGTCTGAATATAAAAGGGGTTTAATTTCGAGGTGGAGAATTGTCCTGTTATGAAAGAGGTACATTTTAAATGGTCGGTATAAAATCAAGAGGTGGTATCTATGCAGGCAGGATGATTTTTGAGTATCTCTACTCTTTCTGTAAATTATTCTAAGGAGTAGTAAATTGCAAAAAGACAAGTCTACATCTGTTATAATCTATGTAAGCAATAAATATATCTGTAATTTTGGTTTGACTCTGATTTTTTTTAAAGATTAAATACATAATAATTACATATATTATTGATTAAATAAAGTGATCCTTTTGCCAGAATCCTTGTTGTTTAAAATTTACTGTATTTTGTTTCATTTTGCATGCAATTTAATTGCTCTTTTTATTTGAGAGTTTTTCACTAAAAGTATTTAAAAATAAACTTATTCCTAAAAAAAAATATCCTGAAATATACTCCCTGTCCCCCAACCACCACTGCTAATTTGGCGTCTGGCCCCCCTAGAAAATTTTCTGCCGGCGCCCTTGCTAAATAAGTGTATTCTTTCCTGTCAATGTTTTATCAAACGTCCTTACGTTTTTCTTTAATTAATCCTTTCTTCTTTTTTAGATTTCTAGTCTTTTCTCAATTTGACTAAAGGCTAATGCTGAGAGGGTAACAAAATTCTACATATCGGTCCGCTTTTTACCTTTTTTGCGAGTTTGTCTTTTAAAATCAGGTGAGAGCTTGAAACCCTGCTATTCAATTTTGCAGAGTCAAATTAAGGACCGCCTTCTAAATCCATTTGTATTCATAAAAAATAAACCGCCCAATTTTTGCACAGTAAAATCTCTTCTACATAGCTAATTTTCGGTTTTCAAACCGTCCAGCCGTCAGAGTATTTCGTTCATTTCTTAATTAAATTAAATAAAAAAAACAAGTTTTTTAAACTGAAAGTAAGGAGCGACATTAAAACTTAAAACGAACAGAAATTATTCCGTATATGAAGGGGGCTGTCCCCTCCTCAACGCCTCGCTCTTTACGCTAAAGTTTGTTTATTGTTTAGAAAAATAGAGTTGTGAGAAAGTCAAACTTTAGCGTAAAGAGCGAGGCGTTGAGGAGGGGACAGCCCCCTTCATATACGGAATAATTTCTGTTCGTTTTAAGTTTTAATGTCGCTCCTTACTTTCAGTTTAAAAAACTTGTTTTTTTTATTTAATTTTTGAACGTTTTTGAATTAATGCAGGTTTTGATTTTGGCTCACTGTACATGAATAATTAAAAACAAATTTTGCATATTATATTTGGTTAAATGGCTTTCTCGAAACTTGTTTAATTTTATTTACGAACGTTTTTATTAATAATAAATATACGTAACTTAGAATTAACTTACGTAACGAACTTCTATATTCATAAAATTTTAACACGTATATTAGGGGGTTCGCCCCTAGTCAATACCCTCCTCTTTAAACTATAGTTCGAATTTTTTTTCCAGTTCTTTAAAAATGACCTCTTAATCACAATCAGTTGATCAGTTGAAAAACTTGTTTTTTTTTATTTAATTCCTGATCTTTTTCTTTAATAATGCTGGGAAATCCGGCGCCCCCTTCATAGCAATGTCCCTTCCCCCATGAAAACTTCCTTCATGGAAAGATCCTTCCATATAGCCCCCGACCCTCTCCTTCCCCCACCTACCAGAAAAAATCTCCTCTGAAAAAGTCTGTATACTTCCCAATAACCAATACTATATGTTAACATTGAGTAAAGTTCATAACTTTCAGCCCTCCCCCTGGGGACTTTGGGGGATCAAGTCATTCTAAAAGACATTTTTATCATATTTTCGACCATGCTGAACAAAATGGCTATCTCAAAATTTTGATCGGGTGACTTTGGGAAAAAAATGAGCGTGGGAGGGGGCCTAGTTGCCCTCCATTTTTTTTGGTCAATTAAAAAGGGCACTAGAACTTTTAATTTCCGTTCCAATGAGCCCTCCCACGATATTCTAGGATCACTGGGTCGATACGATCACCCCTGGGGAAAAAAAAAAAAAAAAAAAAAAAAAACAAAAATAAACACGCATCCGTGATCTTTCTTCTGGCAAAAAAATGGAAAATTCCACATTTTTGTAGATAGGAGCTTGAAACCTCTACAGTAGGGTTCTCTGATACGCTGAATATGATGGTGTGATTTTCATTAAGGTTCTATAACTTTTAGGGGGTCTTTCCCCCTTTTTTGAAAATCAGCCAAATTTTCTCAGGCACGTAACTTTTGATGGGTAAGCTTAAACTTAATGAAACTTATATATTTGAAATCAGAATTAAAATCTGATTCTTTTGATGTATCTATTGGTATCAAAATCCCGTTTTTTAGAGTTTCGGTTACCATTGAGCCGGGTCGCTCCTTACTTACAGTTCGTTACCACGAACTGTTTGATTGCAACAGTTATACGTATGATTTAAAAAATATCGATAATCCTGTGGGCTTTGATATTTTAAACAATAGAAAAAGACAGCTGAGTTAAAAATAATTATTTTATATCAATTAATCAAAAGTTACAATGAATGAAAATAAAGTTCAGAAAATACAATTGAGTAAACAAGGAAAAATGTTATTATACAACCATACGTATATATATATATATATACATATATATATATATATATATATATATATATATATATATATATATATATATATATATATATATATATATATATATATATATATATATATATATATATATATATATATATATATATATATATATATATATATATATATATATATATATATATATATATATATATATATATATATATAGTATATTCAAGTATATTCAAGTATATTCATCTATAGTATATTCAAGGCTGTTGTGTCTGAGTTTGTATCTTGGCTGGTAACTTGGAAATAGTTTCTGAATTATTTTGAGGTCTTTTCTTATTGCTGTTTACACTCTAAAATTAGTTTTTTTGTTAATTAGTATTTGTATGACATCTCCAATTGTTAGAATAAGCCCTCTTCACTGGGTATTCTCACCAGCGCCATCTTTTTTCTCGGGTAGATTGGCACGCCATCTACAGTTTCAATTTTATATTGTGCCATTTTTTTTGATTCTTTATCGTTAAGAAGTGTACTGGGAACTAGCAGAAGAGGGGAAGGAACCTCCCGCAAGCGACGTATTGTACCCGCCGGTATTAAGTTACCCGTAAATTGCGGGGAACAGTTGAGGGGGTCCTTACACTTCCCTTGTTCCTAGGTTCCTTCGTTGCCGAGCTGTATTTCATTTCGTACGAAGATGCCGCCCGATCGACTAGTCCTGAATGCGGTTTTAAATTTTGCTGTACGGGCAAGGAGTACAGGAAATACGTCTGCTGACATTATCCAAACTGGTTGCGGATTTTTTCCTGAAGAGAAAATTAATGAAGCAAAGAAGTTTATTTGGTCCGAGGGACAGATGTCTACCCGCCAAACGGATAGACAGAAGAAAGCGGATACGTTTGCGGACATTCTGAAAGTGTTGGATTACTGTGATAAGAATAATGTCCAGCTACCGAAGTTCGTCATATATGAGCCGGATGAAGTACCCTCTATAACTGGCGAAGTTACAGCGACTCTTTCGCGCAAAGTAAATGACTTGTGCCTAGAGTTCCGGAACTTCGTCTCAGCCCAAAGCTACGCTGTTCCGAGTATGTCTGCAACTACTGAAGTTTCTATCAACAGTGTCTCTATCAATAATGGTCATGCTCATGTCAGTACTAAGCCATCCTATGCCGTTGTACTGAAAGACCTACCAGAGACTCTAGACAACCCAATTGCTCGTAAGGGTTTCGTGGATAGTTTATGTCCAAATTCTGACGACATTAGCGAACTTCGCAAGACTAAACAGGACTGGAAGCTCTACGTCAAGTCGAAGGCGACTGCAGAGAAGATTATGGAAAATATGAGGTCTAGGACACCCACGGTTACAGCGTCACTGAAGGAGCGCTTGTTCATCGGAGTTCTAAAACGAGTCCCAAATAGTATGTCCCACACGGATGTCGAAACTATTGTCCCAAATGCCGTAAAAGCAGTGGAAATAGGAAAATACAAACATTCGAAAGTATTCAAGGTGTACTTTGAATCCAGAAAGAATCTAGACCGTTTTCTCGCGGACTCCGTCCGCGTTGGCTACGAGAAGCTGCCTGCCGAGGAATTTAATTTCCTACCGAAACGTTGCTACTCCTGTCATGGACTCGGTCATGTGGCGGCAGATTGCGCCGCATCTCCCATCTGTGGCCGCTGTGGTGGCACTGACCACGTATCTAGTAAGGACAATAAGTGCAACAACGATATGTTCTGTATCACATGCAAAAAAAGAGGTCATACATGTTACAGTGTTCGGTGCCCTTCAAATAGACCTACCCCAGCGAAGAAATGAATCGAGGACCCTTAGCCTCTTATGCGATTGCCTCGTGGAATATAAATGGAAATCTGTTAAGTCGGTCTGTGTTTTTGAAGGACTTTTTATCGAAGTGTGACATAGTGTGTATTCAAGAACATTTTGCAAACATTTTGAGCCTGAGCCTTTTGGAACTATCAACTAATCACAAAGTGTTCTCGGTTGCTGCGCGCCGCTCTCAGTCTCATGGCCGGCCTTGTGGTGGTCTAGCGACTTACGTGAAGTCATGTTTTACTTCTTCTGTCTTTGATTCAGCAAGTGACTTTTTAGCGGTTAGAATCCAGAATGTGGTTGTGCTGAATGTATACTTACCCACGAACTATCGCGATGACCGTTCTGAGAGACTTTTTGCCATTAGTGTCGCTCGTTTGTCTAAGTGCTTGGGAAAAATAAAAGAGCAGGGCTTATGCTGCATCGTGACTGGTGACTTCAATTGTGACCTAACTGACTCACTTAATTCTTCTGGTGATTCTGTTCGTCCAAGTATTATCTTCGGTCTGTTTGATGATGATTACTTGGTTGCGCCGAAGAATAAAAGTTTTACTTACGTCCATAATTCGGGTAGCACATCTAATTTAGACCATGTTTGTCACACGCGATCTGTAACTATTGTGGAAGAAGTTGGTGTTAGTGATTCTAGTTTTACGTCAGATCATTTTCCTCTGTTTTTTAGTGCTCGGTTTGATGATGTCGGTCCTTCTTTTATCCCGTTTGCTAAAAAGCGATCTGTGTTTTATATTAGTGATTGGGATAGGGCGTCATCTGATCTCTTCCAGAATGCGTGTAATGATATTCTGGCGAAAATTCGCGTACCGTTTCATTTATTAATGCGGAGTTCAAAACAGAATATGCGGGATTCTCGAATTCGGCTGAATCTATATTGTAGTGAACTTACTCATGCCCTATCCCTTGCAGAAAAATCGGCGGTACCCATTAGGCGAGTAAAATCTGGAACCGAAGAGCCCGGTTGGTCAACTAATAGTAACTTGCGCAATGCTTGCTTTTCTGCTAAATTTTGGCTCTCGGTCTGGATTGAAGCAGATAAGCCGCGGGATGGGTGGCTGAGAAAACTGTACATCTATACGAAACGTCAGTTTGCAAAGCAGCTCTCTTTGCATCGGAATTCGATTATTTCGTCTTGTTCGGATGAAGTTCGGTCGCGGCCTAATAAGCTGTGGTCTAGTCTTGTGAAAGAAGCGCCAAGTCAAACCCCGTCTCTTATACCACTTTCTTCATGGATTGAGCATTATAAAAAAGAATTTTCTGCTCCGGATCCCCATCTTCAAAATAGTTATAAAGCGAGACTCCAAGATTTCTTTGAGCATGCATCTAGTCCGGGACCGATTATTACAAAGAGTCTGATTATTTCTGCAATTGGGAAACTGAAGAAAAAAAAGTCTAGAGGATATGACGGGATTTCTGCACAACATTTGTCGTTGTGTGGGGGTATGTTTATTGAGCATTTGGTCCTCCTTTACCAAATGATATTTAATTTGGGAATTGTGCCCGATTCTTTTTCAATTGGATGTCTGACTCCTATCCCAAAGAAAAATAAACCTCCTTCCGATTGTTCGTCTTTTCGCCCGATAACGGTTTCAACTGTTTTTTGTAAAATATTTGAAAATCTGATTATTGAGGAGCTTCGTACTAAATGTACAGTTCAGGCCCATCAGTTCGGTTTTCAGTCCCGCCTCGGGTGCGGCCATGCTCTTTCTGCTTTAGTATCCACTTTAGTTGACGCAGAAGACCGCGGTGAAAGCATCGCTTTAGCCACTCATGATGTAAGGCGCGCGTTTGATTCGCTTCTCCACGAGGAGATTATACTGGATATGGGTTTGGCCGGTGTTGATCCCTGCTCTCTAGCCCCACTGGCTGACATGTATGAAAATCTAAAAGCGGAACTTAAACTTCCTTTACCAGCGAGTGAGTGCACTAGCCTGTTGAATGATGTTGCTGTTTCTCCGCGTGGTAATCCCCTTCTCCCGGTAAAGAAGGGGGTAAGACAAGGTGCCATTTCGTCACCGACAGCATTTAATAACAGTATCGTAAAGCCGCAATCGAAGTCACTTATGACTTACATTCTGCGCGGTGTTGATTTATCTTTGATTGGATATGCGGACGATGTACTGAACCTGAGCCGCTTTCTGCAAGGACTAGAAGATAATTTTACTCGACTACAACAAGAGTATGCTCAGATTGGACTTCAGTTTAATGCCGACAAGTCTGAAGTACTGCTGTTTAATTCGAAATCTGATGCTGGTCGAAGCATCACACTTGGTGTTTCTACTGTTGGGCTCGCCGGTGGCATTGTATATCTGGGCCTTCCTATTGGACGGTCAATACTAGAGACGCGGCGGTTACTGCTTTCTCATTTTCAGAAGCGGGTTTCATTTACGTATAGCCGTATTGTGGCAAATAAGCGGAAGTTTGACCGTCGTCTGCTGGCCCGGGTGTACAGTGCTATGGTTTTGCCCCATTATTTGTACCTTAGCCCATTCTGGCGTATATTTACGGCTACAGATAGACTGAAATTGCGTTCAGTGTACTACAAGTATGCAAAGTTTTTGTTGCGTTTACCACCATGGACAAGCAATCGATAGTTTCGCATCGGTACGGCATCATGAATCCTGAAGAAGCTATCCTAGCGCAGATTACTCGATATAATTTGACACTTAAGTCCCATCCCTGGGCTATGATTCTCCAGCAGTAGTTGGCATAAGCTGTTGGTTGTTGTGTTTGGTTTTTTTTTTGTTTGTTTCAGATGATTTAGTGTTTTTGCGTTTTTTTTTCTTGTCTTTTGTTGTGCTCCATCTGTTTTTAATTGATGGGTAATAAATGCATTCATTCATTCATTCATTCATTCATATATATATATATATATATATATATATATATATATATATATATATATATATATATATATATATATATATATATATATATATATATATATATATATATATATATATATATATATATATATATATATATATATATATATATAGATATATATAGATATATATATATATATATATATATATATATATATATATATATATATATATATATATATATATATATATATATATATATATATATATATATATATATATATATATATATATATATATATATATATATATATATATATATATATATATATATATATATATATATATATATATATATATATATATATATATTTTCAAGCTATTGACACTTTCTTATATTAAAGGGATCTTCCTAGATTCTGCAACTGCAAACACTGCTACAATACTGTCGATATTAAGAGTTTTTATCTTATCATTCTCAATGGCAAGAATTGCCAAGGAGTTTAACCTGTCTTACGAAACTGATTCACATAAATGAGTTTTTATTAATTTCAGCTTGCCAAAGCTCCGCTCATAGTGGCCCTCTGTCACTGGTATTGTCAAAAGTGTGCAGAGTTCAATCCGTAGGTTCATTAAAAGATCCTTTCTGTCAATTGACAGCAGGGTTGCCACCTATAGCACAAAATTGGTACATTAACACTATTTTATTATGTGCAGTATGTGCTCACAGTTGCTAAAATAGCGCGAAAGTGCAATTTTTTTGACTATAGCACCGAAAATCGCTGTAGCATGCAAATTTGGGCAATTGTAGCACTTTAGGAACTGACCATGGTGGCAACCTGATTTGCAGAGCTTCCAAAGGTGTTATTGATCTTTTGTCTTCCTTGTTGAGAGCAGTAATTAAGTTGACATTTAGGAGCTCATTGTATAGTTCTTCCATGTTTACTTCAGAGTCTTTGTTTGCAGTAAGATGGTGTTGCAACTTCTAACGACAATCTTTGAAAACTTCCTTTTCAGGAATTTTTTTAGATGAAGCAGCCACAACCCCCAGCCATGGCGTAAGGGGCAGCCACCCCTTCCCGCCAATCATTTCCCCAAAAACAAACATCCAAACAAAGTTTTGAGACACCTATTTTTTCAGTATTGTTGAAAGGTTCAGTAATTTTGCGTTTCGGGATGTCAACCCCCCCCCCACCCATCCACCAAGGCCTCAGGGCAATGGCTGTAAGTTAGGGATGTTATGTATATATGGGTTGTCAAAAGGGCGTAACTCAGGAATGACTGAGTATATTAACTTTGAATTTTCAGGAAATGATGAGGGAGCTGATCAATTGACCAAAAGGCAATATTTCCACGCTACTACTACTACTACTACCACTGCTATAACTAAACTACTGCTTCTGCAGTGAGTACTACTAAGGCTGAGGATATTGAAATACCCATATAAGGAAACATTGATGGGAAGGATGAAATAAATCAAAGCATTTTATGTGCATATAGATTGCTGATACGGGCGTATCAGCAATATTTTTGGAACGGCTTATCGTATCAAGAGGAAACTTCAGGGGTATCATGAGTAGGATATTCAGCTAACCAAAAGGCAAAATGTAGCTGCTACTACTGTTATTAATACTGCTGCTACTACTGCTACTGCTACTAATAATAATACACTATTATTGTTACTACTGTTCCTACTACTACCACTACTACTATGATACTAGTACAATTAAGGCTAAGTATATGAAGGTGAAAATTGGACAGAATATAGAGGGGGAATTTAAATAAATCAAAACACACTATGTGCGTGCAGATTGTCAAAAGGGCGTATCTCAAGAATGGATTTGGGTATTAAGTTGGAGCTTTCAGAGAATACCTAAAGGGGAAGATCAATTGACAAAAAGGTAATATATGTATGTCACTACTAACAATACTACCATAACTACTTTTAACAATACTACTGCTGTTCCACAACTACTCCAACTACTACTTCAATTGCAACTACTACTACCACCAACTACTACTTCAACTTGCAACTACCAACTACTACCTACTACTACTACTACTACTACAACTACCTACTACTTCAAATTGCAACTACCAACTACTACTTCAACTTGCAACTACCAACTACTACCTACTACTACTACTACTACTACAACTACCTACTGCTTGAACTTGCAACTACCAACTACTACCTACTACTACTACTACTACTACAACTACCTACTACTTCAAATTGCAACTACCAACTACTACTTCAACTTGTAAGGCTTAGAGTATTAAGATGAAAAAGACGTCAAAGGGGGGTCAAAAGCGAACATCAGCAATATTTTTGGAACGGCTTACCGTGCCAAGGTGAAACTTCCGAGGCATCATGAAAGGGATGTTCAACTGATCAAAAGGCAAGATCTACATGCTGCTATCGCTATTAATACTGCTGCTACTTCTGTTGCTACTAATAATAATACAACATTAATACCCCAACTGGTTCTCCAACTAGGTGAAATTTGATAAAATATTGATGGAAAATTAGAACTAACAAAATACACTATCTGCATTTAAATTGTCAAAAGAGCGTACCTTAAGAATTGATTTGTGTATTAAGTTGGAACATTTTGTGCTGAAGGGGATATTGAAGAAAAAAAAGGTGATATGTGCATACTGCTACTAATGCGACTACTGCTACTACAACTATTGCTACTATACGAGCTAAGGGTATTAAGGCGAAGCTGTCAAGGAATAATTAGGCAGATGTTGAACTAAATGAAAACGAACTATGATCATGGAGATTTTCAGAAGTGTGACAAAGCAATATCACAATAACGGCTTACATTATTATGTTCAACCCTTCAGGGTAAGTTGTGGCGGATTTTGAACTAGCCAGAAGACACTGTATGTATACTTTTAATACTGCTTCTACTGCTACTGTGACTAATGACATTAAGGGCAATAAATTGAAACTTTTAGGGAATGTTTAGGGGGAGATTCAATCAAACGAAAGAAACTATATACATGTAGGAGAAAAGCATATAAACAATATCATAGGCAGCGCTGCTCCATCATAACTAGTAACATCATTCATATTTTAAAGGAGCTAATTTGATTGGAAATTAAAGGTTCTAGTGCCTTTTTTAAGAGTCAAAAGGGATTGAAGGGCAATGAGCCTTCCATTTCTTTTTCCCTGAAAAGACTATGTCAATATAAAACGAATAGAAATTAATTAAAAAACTTTTTACACAAAATAAGTTTTTCAAGGAAAAGTAAAGGACTCCTTTAAAACAAATACGAGTAAAAATAGAATAAAAAAATCTACCATGCGTAAAAATACCACAAATCAGTATCAATAAATAAACGAAACCCAAAAAGAACAGAAACTACAATACAGAAACGTAATTTAAACTGTACTGGAAAAAAGATTAAATGTTTTCACTTTTATAGCTTTAGTAAATCGAAAATTATCTAGATTTTAAGGGATAAATATGAGCATATGTAAATTAAACTCACAATGCACATTCATTTGTAGTTTTTCAGTTTATGTTCTGGCCTTGGGAAGGCATAGAGGCTGTGAGCCCTAATCATGTTAATTTATGCTTGTTTCGAGTTTGACTCTGTTATTTACTGTAATTTCTGTTCGTTTTGGCTTTTATTTATTTGTTGATGCTGATTTGAGGTAATTTCACGATTGGTAGACTATTTGATTCGATTTTTACCAATTTTTTGTTGAATGAAGTTCTTTATTTTCCTTGAAAACTTATGTTGAGGAAATTTTTAAATAATTATTAGTAAAGACGGTGGGTGCAGTGAATATTTTAAAGTAGAACAGCAAAGACCCAGGTTTTTTTTTCACTTTTGAAAAAAGTTTGCAAGAATACGAAGATGAGTCTGCACGCCAAGAGTCAAATATTGGAGGCTACAGCGGTGAAAGCGGTCAGGTAAGCTTCTGAGCCGTGAGCGCTCTGAGAAACGGAGGAGGATTTGCTAGATATTTTCCAGAGAAATTGCTAAAAGATTGTTTTGGGGCCCGACTGACTGACTGACAGTAAGCTGTGCGAAATATGTGGGTCAATACCACTTTCTAGGGTTATAATGAGAGGAAGGTTGAGATGGCTTGGACACGCTCTGCGGATGAAGGATGCCAGATTGTCCAAGATCGTCCTTGTCAGGCGACCGTTGGGCCAAACAAAAATTAGGTCACCCCCGAATGGGGTGGGAGGATTTCGTAAGGAAAGATTTAACAGAAATGGGTGCTTCGGGGTAGGGGGGGTGTACAGAGGGAGGTTTTGAATAGATTGGGAGGCAGGAGGAGCGGACGTAGCTGTGTCGACCTCAGGTGACTTGGTCCTGCAGTGAATTGTTAGTATTAGTAGTTGCAGTAGACAGGGCCGTCAAGTATGGATTGAAGAGGTGGACGCCCCCCTCCCCCCACCCAATTTTTTGGGTGCTCGGTGAAAAAGCGAATCCGCCAAAATTTTGCTTCAGTTAAATAAAGACCACAAAAATAACGACACGTCACCTATAGAAATCTCGAACTTGGTCGGTAAACGCAGCAGTTTTACTGACTCCTGTTGTTATTTTTACAGATGGTGCCACAATTTCCCATTTGGTTAAATAAAGAACATGAAAATAGTGACATGACATTTACCGAGATCTCAATCTCGGTCGATAAATGCATCGGTTTTACCGACTTTTGAAGGGATTTCACGAATCGTATTCAAAACCGACATTATGCTAATTATTGAAAAAAGCAGTCGGTAAAAAACGACCTGCCAGTCGGTAAAATTCCTCGTCCCCCCCCCAAAGATTTTGGCTAGTAACGACCCTGGTAATAGCAGTTTTTGGTTATTTAAGCTGCATCTTTGCGTTTTTAAAATCTCATTGTCAAAGGACATTAAGTATGGATTTAATACCTGGATTAAATAAAAAAGCAAGTTTAAGGATCAAACTTAAAACTTTAACCGAACAGAAATTATCCCGTAAGTTAGGGGGGCAACCTCTTCTTCAACTCTCACTCTTTCAGCTAAAGTCTTAAAGATTTTTAGACCTCCTAATATACGGAATAATTTCTGTTCGTTTAAAGCTTTAATGTTCCTCGTTACTTTCAATTGAAAAGCTTCTTTTTTTTTATTTTCTGACCTGCTTCCAAATTATGCTAAGAAAACCCCCTTCCTCCCTCCCATCCCCGTGCGAAATTTCTCTAGGAAAATTATATTTCGGGAAATTTCTTCTGTACGGAAAAATCCTCCCCTAGCAAAATCCCCTCCTCACAGAAAATTCCGCCAAAAAGAATTTCCGTCTATGTCCCAAAAACAAATAGAATATGCGAACAACGAGCAAATTGATTGCCTAACTTACTTCCCTTTCCTTATTGGCTATGGTGGGTCTTGGAATCCCTGATGGTGTACCCATTGGACCTTTCAACAATTCTGAATCAGGTGGCTATCTCAGAATTTCAATCGGATATCTTTGGGGTAAAAAGGGGCATGGGAGCTGGACAGTTGCCCTCCATATTTTTGGTCACTCAAAATAAGCACTAAAACTGTTGATTTCTGTTCGAATGAGCCCTCTCCCGATCTTCTAGGTCCATTGCTTTGATATGATCACCCATGAAAAAAAAAAAAAGAAGAAAGTGATCTTTCTTCTGAAAAAAAAAACAAACAAAACTTCACATTTTTGTAGATAGGATCTCGAAGCCTATACAATAGGGTTCTCTGATATGCTGAATTTGATGTGATTTTCATTAAGATCGCTTAGCTTTTTAGGGGTGTTTCCCCCTTTTCCGAAAACCAGGTGATTTTTTCAGGATCGTAGGTTTTGATGGGTAACATTAAACTTAGTCAATTTTATATAATTGGAATGAACAAAACAAACCAACTCTTTTGATGCATCAATTTCGATCGAAAGTAACTTTTTTTTAGAGTTTCGGTGACTATTGGGCCGAGTCATTCCTTCCTTACAGGTTGTTACCACGAACTGTTTAATAGTTGCCAGAAAAGGTACTATAGGCACAACCGAAAAACATTTCAATAAGTGAGAAGGTGAATAGGTAAAAGGAATGGTGGTAATAAAGGTAATAGGTAAAAGGAATCATTGGTGATAAAGGACCTGACCAAAATTTTTCGCCAAAATTTTGACCAAAATTTTTGACTGCCTCAAAGGCTTTGGGAAACCTTTGCTGATGGCTTGGAGGAAACAAAAAACATAAGGAGCTTACCTGACCACATATTTTCTGAGTTGTTTTATGTGTGGGTCGATTAACAAAGTTTAGAATGAATGGTATTAAGAGGCAAGGCCGTACCCAGAGGAGGGGTTAGGGGGGTTTGAACCCCTCCCGAAATGTTTTTTTGGTTCGTAAAAACGTAACAAAAATGGATATAAACAAATGTTGTATGCGTTTTTTGGGTTTTTTTGTGACCCCCCCCCCCTCCCCCGAAAAAAATCTTTGAGTAAAAACCCTTCCTAAAAAATTCCTGGATACGGCCTTGTTAAGAGGAAAACGTTCCACGAAACAGAATCATCCGGCATCATTAAAAACAAAGCTGCCAAAAATAAATAAATAACTAAAAGAAAATAATGAATAAAGATTTAATTTCTTCATAATAATCTTATTGTACAGCAAACGGAAGTATAAAATAAATAAAATCATTAACAAAGTGCAACAGTCATCTCGTTCAAACTGACGCGGATGTTTCATCTTAAGTTTCAGATGAACATAAAAACACTGACGTCCGGTGTAGTCTCAATTTCGTTAGAATTTATTGATAATATTTATAGAACTGTCAAACACTGCCAGGTTCGACTCGACTAGTTATAGCTGACTGTGGCTATTCCAATGTGTGATAATTAGCCCAATTGGGTGAACAGTTGATTAGTAACTTTACTCAATGAAAAACACAGTGGTAAAAACAGTCCCATTTGGCTAATTTGGGGTAACGATTTTCACTATTTGGGCGTTATTATCTAGGAAAATATGGCAACCAATCTCTCAGATTGTCTTTGCCAAGTAAACAGGCGGTACGTATCCTTGATTTATAGACGTTCTGCAGGATGAAACTGCTGACATCCGGCGCAGGATAAATTTCCTTAGAATTGGCTTATGGTAAATAAATCAACTCTCAGACAGCGTTGCCAAAATTGAGCTTGGTTATTAAAATCTTTAAAAATTAGTCCAATTTTCTAAACAATTAGTTATAAATTAGCTGAATCGAAAAACAAATTGATAGACCTAGTTCAATTTGGCTAATTTGGGCTAATGAATTTTCACCATTGTCTTCTGTATAATCCGAGAAAAATCTGGCAACCCTTCTCTTAGATTACTTTCGCCAAGTAGGCAGATGGAGCGTATCCTTGATTTCTAGATGTTTTGCAGTACCAGAAATCGCTACTATGTTTATTTAGAACATGAACAGTTTCACCTTTCCGTAAGTTCATTTCCTTTTCTGAAGTAGCAATGTAGGCCCACCGGGCTATGTAGATCTCCGGCTCTGAAAAATTCAGCCATTTTAAAATACCAGTTTTTCCTTAAAAATAAGTGCGAAAGATATTTTTATAAATTAGTCGTTCCTCCTGGAAATATCTTTAGAACACAAGAAAAAAGGTTATAAGGCTTAACTGAATGGCAAATATAAATAGTATGAACTAAATTGGTCAAAACCAAATCACATTCTCCACCATAGGAGGTTTAGTAGGAACTTAAAGTTACTTGTAATTTTAGTAATTTTAATTTACTCCTTGAAGATGCTCTGTTGCGTTTTGTACATTAATAAATGTTAGAAATGGTGTCAATATGTTTTGAAGATGTAACCAGTTGAAAGAGCTAGGCCAAGTACAATAGATGAAACGTCTAATTCAAACCCTGATTTTTGCAAGGGATGTATTTTGATTTTTGACGGATGAGCATTGGAACACAATCAGTTTTTTCACGAATGCTTAGAGTGGGAAGTGACGCTAAAGGAATATTATAATGTACTAATATAAAAATATACTAAATAGTATATTTTTTTAAATGATTATTTCTTATACTAATAATATAATTTTAAATAGTATATTATTATAGTATAATAGTTTACTAATACTATAATATACTAATAGAACATTATAAGCTTTAACCCCTATTGTTAATTTCTTTAAGATTAAAAAAAAATACCTTCACACAATAACAAACCTTGAAGAAAATCCCATTTAGACATTAATGTTGGAAATAATTGTTTGTTATCATTTCTCGACGCAGTTAATACTGAAAATAGGGCGAAGAGAGGTCATAAGAAAGAATTTAAAAAAAAATCAGTACTTAATGGGAGGGAATAACAAGTGAGGCTTTGAACATACTGATACGGAGGAGTATTATGCACAGCTATGTTGGCCTCAGTTAGCTTGGTACTGCAATGAGTATATGGAGAAGAACTAATAAAACTTCAAAGCATCCATCAATCGTGAAAAGATGTTCGTCCAATAGTATATAGTATGAAGCTAAGAGAGGAAAGGCAATAATAAATGATAAATAAAACCAAAAAAGGGTGAGAAAACGAGGATTTTGTCAGCCAGTGGTAAAATATGAAGACGAAAATCCAGCAAATATTTCGAAAAGGACCTCCGCCAAGTCGTCCTCAGTGCTAAAAAAACAACAAGAATCTTTTTTTTTTTAGCACTGAGGACGACTTGGCGGAGGTCCTTGTCGAAATATTTGCTGGTTTTTCGTCTTCATATTTTACCACTGGCTGACAAAATCCTCATTTTCTCACCCTTTTTTGGTTTTATTTGTCATTTATTATTGCCTTTCCCCTATTAGCTTCATACGTCATGTATAGCCAGTGTGGTCTTAGAAAGTATTTATAGTATATAGTTCTTTCAAGTACTTCAGTACTAAGTCAGTACTACTACTGCGTGCTACATTAGTGTTTTGAATGAATGAATGGGTTTATTTAAATGTGGCATAGTAAAGCCCATAGCCCTAAAGTCGTCAAAGAGGGAAAGAAGGTCAAAAAAGTGCATGCCCTGTTATCTTATAGTTCCCAAGTTAAGTTGTCTTAAACGCCATTTTAAAATCTTTTAACCTACCATTATGTTCAATTGAATGAACATGTTCATATGCATCTTCTATGGGATGCAATAAATGAAGCAGTCTTGAATTTTTAGGGGGTGGAGCTTATAAAAAAAGTAAGATGCGTTAAAATGTGTATTAGGGCATTACAGAATGTTTAATTTTCTTAAATTCTATTCTAAGGTATTGTAACATGCATATATATTTTATTGAATTAATACCTTCATATATTTTTCGCATGTAATGATATATATAAAGCACCCTTGAACTTTTTGTTGGCGTATATTAATAAAAAGTGTCTTAAGGTGCAGATTATACTATCCTAAGGTTTCCAAATTAAGTTTTCTTTAATACCACTTTAAGATGTCTTAACATACCGGCATGTTCTATTGAATCAGTAAACATACATATCTATATATAAAATCGAATGTGTGTCTGTGTGCCCTTTCTGCATTACTACAATGTTCATCCCATCGCAAAGAAACCTTAACAAGTTGTTGAGTACACTTGCAACGGTATTCGTTATAAATCCCCCCCCAGGCCCCCTAAATATTTTGAATCATTTTCGCGCTGACTGCAATTAGAGAGACTTGAGCACAAATACTTGACATCTGCTTTCGTTCGCATTATTGACATTTTTCGGATAGTAATTATACAAAAATGCTCGACGGGTAAGGCAATAATCCTAACGTAGTTTTTCAAATACTTTTAAATTTAAAATCACGATCGGTATTTTAGATGTGAGGGAATTTCACGGGCGATTATTCCCATGGGGAAATTTTCCGGGGAGAAATGTTGCATAAAATACTATATATGAAGCAACCTCGAGCTTTTCGATAGGGCAGCTCATTGAAAAAAGGGTTTCCAGATGAGGTAGTCTTAAACACAATTTTGAAGTATTTTACCATGCCGGTATGTTCTATTGAATTAACATTTTCATATATATCTTGCATGAAATGGAATATATGAAGCATCCTTGAAACTGTCGGGGGTACAGATAAGGGGAAAAAAAGTGTCTTAAGATGTACATTAGGGTATCTCAAAGTTTCTAATTTTTTTTAAACACCAATTTAAGATGACTGAATACACCGATATGTTCTATTGAATCCGTATGCATACGTATCTTCCACAGAATAATACGTATGAAGGAACTTAAATGTATAATTGGAATGTGTAGTATGATATTTTAAAGTACCCAAATTAAGTTGTCTTAGATGCCAATTTAACATGTTTTGACATATCAATATGTTCTATAAAACCAGTATATATACATACTTTCTATAAAATCATGCATATGAAGCAATCTCGATCTTTTCAGCGGTACAGCTCATTAAGAAGTAGCCTATTCACCATTTTAAGGTGTTTTAACATGCTGGCATGTTTATTAAATCAATATTTTCACGTGGAATTGAATGGAATATATCTAGCATCTAGCGTGGAATGAAATATATGAAGCTCCCTTAAAATTGTTAGGAGTGCAGGTTAGTAAAAAAGTGTCGTAAAGTGCATATTATGATATCTTATGGTTTCCAAATTAAGTTGTCTTAAACCTCATTCTAAAGTGATTTAACCTACCGGTATGTTCTATTGAATCAATATCTTCATATATATCTTCCATAGAATAAGGCGACGACTTCAATGGAGGAACGACTGCACCTTCGTCCCTTTTAAAATTTGGGGCTGGAGGTCTTGGAGGGACCACTTTCGTGGGAGTAGTGGGGGCTGACTTCGACTTATCACAGTCATCATTAATGTTACCCAAAAATTGAAGGTCTAATTTCAGCTTTGCTGGATTCTTCTTCAGCTGCTCTGTTTTTTGAAGGAAAACATTCCTGGCATTATGAAAGACTTCAGAAAGTGGACTAGATTTAGTAGTGGAGGAAGATTTCGGTGACTTATGATAAGTTATTTCTGTTGGAGAGACGGGCTCAACAATTGCTGGATAAGCCATAAATCGTCCCTCATTTGGCGTATCATATAGTAACTGCCCCATAAATTCTTTCTTATTTCTTTCTAAATTTGGGGTATCAGAATTTAGTTTCTTAAACTTCAGTTCAAGCTCGTCCTTAAATGGTTTTGATCCTTTTGTAAAAGAAAGCTGTCTTGTTACTTTAGACTTTTCACTTCCTTGTTTTGAGGTAGTCTCAATATAATCTTTTTCTGAAAGTTTGTATTTCCGGTGCTACTTTAGATTGCTGTTTAGGTTTATCGTATATATCCTCATCAAAAAGACTTCTTGGAACATTATATAAAGGTTCTTTAATAATCTGACTCTTTTTAAGCATTTTATTTTTTAAGGTCAATGGAGGAGGCTCATCTTTTTTTTCACCATTCAGTTTACCACTAAGGGATATCGTACTGCTCTTCATATCACAAGGCCTGGGTGTATCATAAAGTTCTGATGGGTCAAACGATATATCTGGTGCCTCGTAAATAAAATCATCAAATGAGTCATACATAGTACCACCAGATGACTTCCTAGATCTATCATGAGAAAGTGGAACATCATAAACATCTTCTTTTACTTCCTTGATCGGTATATCATATATGTTTTTCACTTGCAATACTACCTATATCATCATACAGATCGTTTGGAAGAGAAGGTAAATCACGTAATTCAATTAGAGATGAATTTGGTTCTCCAGTTTGTTTTGTCGAAGCTCTGTCGCATTCATATTCATTATTTTTCTTTGCGTCATTTACAATGTTGTAATTTTGCACAAATATATCGCAATTTGCAGTCTCGTTGTTTTTTTCGTCAAGATAAGAAATGCCATTTTCGTATACAAAGCAATCAGACGTTTCATCTTCAGTCGCCCCAATTATGTTAATTGCAGTTACTGATTTTATACAGTTTTCTAAAGAGCGAATCCAATCAACCAAGTCGTTTTCAGTTTCTGTTCTGAACTGAAAAAAGAGAGAAGACATTAAAACTGATCATACAAATTTGCATCATAAATAGACCTTGTTCTATTCATGGAGCTGTCATGGATTATAATAGAAGTCAACGTAGGTACATGCGCACACATTTATTTCGGGGGAGATAAAACTTAAAAAAAAAACACACACACAAAAAAAGGTGAATTAAAATAAATAAAACTGTAAATAACTTCTTTATTTTCCATAATAGCAGAAATAACACGAGAGCATCGCATTGTCCATTACATGTTAATACACTAATATACAATACACCTAAGACCACCTCAGGAATTACAATTACGTAGAAAGTAAGGTATAAATGAAAACAAATTTTGATCAGTCGAATTAACAGCTGGCAGACTATCAATTATGGAGAAAACATAACAATTATAAGAAACATGTGAACACATCAAAATTTCTAAGAGGAGGGGGGCACGGACACGCAGCTTGCCTGCTTACAGGTCTTTCTAAATACAAAAATAGAAAAACCCGAATACTAACTTATTTCAGTAAAAGCGATTACTTTAGATTATTTCTGAAAATCGTTGAAGTTGTGAAACAGAATTAATATTCTCACTTCTAAAACTAATTTGAAAAAAAAAAAAAAATAAAGCAAAAGTTATATTATAAAGAAGTTCGTTATAAAGAGTCTGCCGGTGGAGCTCTGAGCTTTGCTAGGATGAACTAATGAAATTAAGTGTCATGTCATCGTAGCTTAATAGTGGAGTAGCCTGCCAAGTACGTTAAAGGCTGTTGGTAGAATGCCACCGATCATTGTAAAAAAATTTAATATTTAATAAACATATTTGTCATTTAACCGTGTAAATTGTTAATCATTGATAAGGGATAATTGGTGAATTAGCGTATGATACTACTAATATAACCACCATAAAAACTAAATGAAGTCATCCCAGCACTAATTCACAAGAAGCTAACAGAGCTGCGCACGTCTTACCTTATTGGTGATTCATACATTCATTCTGTTCATACAATATGTTTCACCTGGTGAATCCCACATTCGTTCTGTTTTTAACTTTGCAGTTTACTCCATCATAAAAAAAATTCAATTTACTTTAAAGCATTTTTATTACCCCATCCTGGAGCCATATTAAAACCAAAATGGGCAGAAATAAAGTCAGTTTTGTTGACTTAAATCAAACAAAAATTACTACATACGAATAAATGAAACTAAAAATAAACAGAAATTAAAGTGAGTAATCACATCAGACGTAAAAATAATATATACGACTATAGTTAAATAGATGAACCCCAAAATAGTTTTTTAAATCGAAATGAATTATCAAGTAAAAATTAATACAAACATAAATTCCCTTAAATGACAGTAAGCCTAAAGCGCGTCAATTAAACTCATAAGGCTTTTGTCCCTCCTAGATCCCCTCCTAGATTTTGAGAAATGCTTTTTGGGGTAATTTTATTGGAAAACGCATGTTTTTGTATATTAATTTTAAAAATTGGGAAAATAACAAAATTCACCCCCCCCCCCCCTTTTCTATATTTCCGTGGATTGACAACACTGTCCCTCCCCTCTAGAAGCTCAAAAGGCCAGAGGGTCGTTTCCGCTTTACTGAAAACTATGTGTGTGTTTTAAACAGTGTGTTGTTTTTCTTCACCAAAACAAGAATAAAACACGATCATAATCAAGATTGTGGGAAGCAATTTTTTTAGTTTATAATTTTAGAAAAACTTTCAAAAGCATCTTAAGTTTATAGGAATAAGCCTTTAGGCTTAAGACAGCTAAACATAATTATGACGCAGAAACAGGATGCTAAAAAATACATCTTGTCATAAGCATAAAAGCGAAAACAAAATAAACAAACCTTATATGTTTGTTTGCCGGCACCGACAATCACAAACTCATAGTTCTTCTTCTTCTTAGAAACACTGGCAGCGCGCACTTCATAAGACTCAGAGGGATGGATAGTTTCGGAGGTCCAGTTTTAGTTTGACAATAAAGCAGTAGTTTATTGTCACAAAGAATTCCTGCAAAGGTCTTCCACCCTGGTACAATGCCAACTTTACGTTTTAGTCCAGCCGCAAATACACATCTAGAATTACAAATATTAGAGACAATAACACATTAGGAGAGGGTAACTGATTTTCAATAAAATTTAGAAACAAACCAATTTGATATAGAAAACAGCCAGTCAGTAACCCTATCCACAAACAGATTATGGTATAAAATGAATGATCGAAGCATTATATGATATGATTTGATTTATTAACACGAAAAGCCCTACTGGGCCATGGTTAATACACATTACGCTTCAAAAATAATAAATGAAAACAACCTTATTATAAACAAAACAAAAATAAAATAAAAATAGGCCTAAACCAAAGAAAATGATTTCTATGCTCCCTGCCCACTCCAATAAACCTTCACAAATTCTTTATCCCCAAAAAATTTCTATGTCTTAATATATTACCCACCCATTCCTCCCTTTCGTACCATCCTGAAAAAATTTTCCTCTCTCAAACCTCTAACTCCTAACATAAACACAAAAAAATGAATTAAATCATCATTTTCGTCCCCACATATCGGACAAAATTAAGGACCAGCCTTCGACCTAATCTTCCCCAAACATTTTCTCCTGTCTCCAAATGCTACAAATTTTCCCCTTACCAATATTACCCACTTTAATTTCCTCCCTACCTCCCTAATTCCTCTCTATATTGATTGTATTTTTTAAAAAAAAAAAAAGTATTTATTAGATGCTTTCCAGAAGAATTGTGACTGTTCTGGGCACCAGTCTGCCTGGCCGTATTTCAAACAGTAAGCTGTACGAAAGATGTGGATCTATCCCGCTTCCTAAGGCTATAACGAGGTAAAAATTGAGATGAATAGGACACATTCTGCGGATGAGCGAAAGACAGATTGTCAAAGACCGTTCTTTTTGGCCAACCATCTATGGCCAACCGAAAAGCAGGTAATCTTCGAATTGGCTGGGAGGAGGTCGTAAGGAAGGATTTAAGACAAATTGAAAATTATTGGGAGGGAGTAAAGAGGGGCTTTTTAAAAAGAATTGGAATGGAGGAACAGTGTGTGTAGCTGTGCTGACCTCATACGGCTTTGTGCTGCAGTGAAATGTTAGTAGTAGCGGTAGTAGTTTCTTTTTTCCGCTGCATCAAGCTAGACGGTCAAGTGATTGAATAACCAATTGCTATTTGGTTTGTAACTATATTTAATTTGCAATACAAGACCCCCCCCCCCAGTAAGGATGCAAAGAGCATCAATGGAAAAACAAAGACTACTGACATTTTCTTCTTATTATTTATGTATTTAATATTTATTATTATCTATTTATTATTATTAGTTATTTACTATTATTTATTTATTTGCCATTTTATATACTTATTATTTAGTAATTATTTATATCTTCTTAATACTTAAATATTTATTTGTTATGAATGCAATGAGGCATTACTTCAGTTTTTGAAAAATGTAAAAAAAAGTTGGACTATATGATTAATATGCATTTTCTGATTGCGGCATGCATTTTTCAAATTCAGTTATAGTTCTTTCTTTTAGTTTGAACTATATTTTACTTTTTTTAATTATATTTGTCCAGCTAAAATAATTTAACACGGCCAGTGAATCCTCATGAGACATGGCATGCTGATGAAACCTAACACCAGAACCAAAAACGTATGCATAATAGAAGTTACAAATATAATATCCAACACTAATTTCAAAACGATAGTTTTGGTGCTAAATCTAGTTCATTTCTTGGCTTCATGTTGTTGTTTTATTTTTGTATTCTTGTGTTGCAAATGTGTGTATATGTTTTTTCTACATTATAACTAGATATTATCGCTTCAATTTTTCTACTGCTGTAACCATGAAACATAAAAGGTAAAGGTAAAGAATACGGCATTGGACTTTATAGTCCCTACCGGCGGTGATGATTTCTGTTTCTTGGCCTTCCTTCAGCCGGGAGGTGCATTGGGGGGGGGGGGCAGTTCTCATGCGTGATCCATTTCTATATTAATTACTTTGAACCTCCAGTCCTAGACCCTCTGGCCCTGTGCCAAGAAGATTACCCTTTCCGGCTTGTATTTAAAACGCAATCGGTAAATAAAGCCCCTCCCTGGCGATTATGCATCCAAGAATAAACCCAAAAAAAACCTCTGTGAACGTTAGATTTAGGATCCTCAATCTTATAGAAATTATAACAATCTTCAATGGAACGTATAAACCGCTGAAAGATGGCTAAAGGAGGTCTTGCCATGTATATATCTTGCAACTTGCATTATTGCTTGCGTGATGACTTATCAAGGAATTTTGAAGGTATTTTCGAGTCACAATTTATAGAAATTATATCTAATGGTATTAATCTAATCATAGGCAATATTTATCGTTCTCCTAGTGGTGCTTTTCCGTTGTTTCTTCGAAATCTTGAGGAAATACTTGACATAATACTGAAACGTCCGTGTCAGTTAATCATAATGGGTGACTTTAACATAAATTTGATGGATTCAAACTCTTGGGCTTCAGTTGATTTTCTTTCAACCATACTTGCCGCAGGAACTCTACCATCTACATCCATCCCCACACGAGTAACTAATGTTACAGCTTCTTTGATTGAAAATATCTTCTCTACGCTTAGTTTGAAGGAAAACTGAATTTTAATTAGCGATATCTCCGATCATTTTCCAATATATTCTCGGTTTAGCTTTAAACAGAAGAAGAGTAACCGGGCTCAAGTATTTGATTCCTATTCTATTAGGTTTGGCGAGAAAGAGTTATCTCTTCTTGAGTCCAAATTAGCGAAAAAATTCGTGGAGCTTGTTTGATAATAATAAAAATTGTTCTTGTTTATTTGAGTCCTTTTATGGAGCCTTAAAAGAGGCTATTCTTAGCATTTGTAAAGTACCACCTTCTAATCATAGGTCTAAAAGGATTGTTCCTCTAAAGCCATGGATGACATCCGGACTTCTCAAAAGCTAGAGAAGGAAAAAATAATCTCTGGAGAGCTTATAAATGCGCTACACTTTCAGCAAGTGCTATTCGTCTTTGTCAATTCAATACCTACCGGAATATATACAATTCCTTGTGCAGGAAAGCCAAATCTGTCTATTATCTAAATAATTTTGCTGCGTGTGGCAATGATATTCGTAAAACTTGGAAGGTAATAAATTCCGTGCTTAACCCGGTTCTCAATCTAGCTCTTTACCTATGAGTCTGGTCATTGGTGATAAAGTTGTGGAGGGTGAGCTTATTGTCCAAGAGGCATTCACTTCATTCTTCGCTAATGTTGGTAAGAATATTGCTTCTACAGTTACTTTGTCTCGGCCTAAGCTGGACTTTAGATCTTACCTCGGGCCGTCTTGTGTTAAGTCTAATGTTTCTAAAGCTAGTAACAGTAAGTGAAATTACTAAAATTTTTGATGGCTTGAAAAACTCGTCTTCATCTGGGCCAGATTCTATCCCTACTAAGGTAGTTGAATCTATTCTTCCTTCAATAGTTTTGCCTCTCACAAAACTTGTTAATCTTTCATTTGAATGTAGAGTTTTTTTTTCCGGATGTTCTCGAGCATGCTCGGATTATTGTTTTGCACAAGGGTGGACCAAGGAGTCATCCGGCAAATTATCGACCAATTTCAATTTTGTCAGTATTTAGTAAAATTTTGGAAAAGGCTATGATTTCTCGTCTCCTTACTTTCCTAAAATCTAAACAATTTTCTTCATGATTTTCAATTTGGTTTTCGAATGAAGCACTCCGCTGAACATGCCTGTAAGACCCTTTTGAATTTTAATCATTCTGCGTTGGATTCGGGATCGATTCCGGCTGCTATATTCCTGGATATTCGTAAGGCTTTCGATTCCTTAATCCGTGAAATTCTTCTATCGAAGATGTCTCATTTTTGCATAAGGGGAAATACATTTTCTTGGTTTCAGTCTTATTTGAGGGATAGGTTAATTTCTGTTGATCCACTTTTCCGGTCACCCTCACGAGTGAATTTTGGCGTCCCCAAGGTATCAGTTTTAGGGGCTGTGCTATTTTTGATTTATGTAAATGATCTTTATTATGATGTAAAAAAGCAAAAACTTATTAATTGCTGTAGACTTTGTCATTCTAAGCCTTCCCTTGCCCATAGTGGCAACTATAGTTTCACTTCTTCTGTTGTCCTTGTTTGTTTTGCTGACGACAGCATACTAGGCACTTCGGGAAACTATGAATCAGAGCTTCGATTAAATTTGGAAAATTTGTTTGAGAGAGTAATTTTTTGGCTTGATGCTAATAATCTTACCCTAAATTTTTTTAAGTTCGGTTTTTTATTTTTTCGCGTGTTTCTCAGGCTTGTCCCCACTTGTCAGAAATTCACCAGCCAAATGGGATAATTCATAGATCTAAAGACCGATATGTTCGTTTTTTTGGGCATTCTTGTTGATGAAAACCTATCTTTCAAATGTCACATTGGTTTTATTAAAATGAAGATATGCAGGAATCTCGGTATTTTAAGGAAACTTAGACATACTTTTCCTGGATCAACTTTGAAAATCCTTTTTCACTGCTTGATCCAATCTTACATTTCTTACTGTCCAATAGTGTGGATGTCAACTTTTCCTTCACTATTAAAACCACTTTCTAAGGTTTACAATAAAGCTAGAAATCTCATTCAGGAAACTAATCGTTCATTAGTTTATCCCATTACATGATCTTGAGTCAGTATACATTCTTTCATGTGCACGTTTTAATTTTTCTCAGCTTCATGGTGGCCTCCCCCTGCCCCGGCCCCTAAATGTTCCACTATTTTTTTTTTTACCTCAGATCAAAATAATTATTATCTTCGCAATATGACAAATCATGTTCAAGTTCCATTTACTCCTTGCATAAGGTCAGATTTTAATCCTCTAATGGCGTTTCATATTGTTTGGAATAAGTTGCCTGAATCAGCTCGAGGGTACCACTCATTCGGATCGTTTAAAAAAATTGTTAAAAATTATTTGGCTTCGTAGAAGTTATTTTTATTGATGTTTTTATTTTTTTTTATTTTTTTATTTTTTATTTTCTTTTTTTTGGAGTCTATTTAATCTACTTAATTAATTTAGTTTATTTATTCTATTATTTCTACAGTTTTCATTTTATCTATATTTTCTTTTCTTCTCCTTTTGCTCTTCTGTCTGTGAGTAAGTGATCATTTTAAGTGTTCTTTGTTTTTTCCCTCTGAGTAGGTAACTCATTTGTCTTCCCCCTTATTTACAGGCCAATGAGCCTTTAGGGGAATAGTAACATGCAATATTGTATGTGTTTTTAATGAAGAATAAATCTTATCTTATCTTATCAAGATAAGAAAAGATAGAAGATAAAAAAATCTTGAGTTCTTACCTACTCTCAGCTTCTTCATATGTTGGAAGTATTTCTCCATATCCATGAATATGAATAGTGCTGGTGGAGCTTCGTATCGATGTGGTATCATCCTCTCGTCGGGTGACATTGGATTCACTTGAAGAACTCGAGTTCAAGCTCGTTCTCTTCAATTCTTGCGCTTCTTCACTTGATAAGGATAGAGTTTCAGGACATTCTGAGCTCTGGTTGTGAGCCGGGCACTTTTGTTCTGCCTCTTCTGTTTCATTCAAAAATACTCCGTTTTCTGTGTTTATGACCAGCTGCAAAATAATGAGTCCTTAACTAGATTAAATAAAAAAAAAACAATTTGTTTTAACTGAAAGTAAGGAGTGACATTAAAACTTAAAACGAACAGAAATTATTCCGTATATGAAAGGGGCTGTCCCCTCCTCAACGCCTCGCTCTTTACGCTAAAGTTTTTTATTGTTTAAAAAAATAGAGTTGTGAGAAAGTCAAACTTTAGCGTAAAGAGCAAGGCGTTTAGGAGGGGACAGCCCCTTTCATATACGGAATAATTTCTGTTCGTTTTAAGTTTTAATCTCGCTCCTTACTTTCAGTTAAAATAACTTGTTTTTTTTTATATTAAATTTTTGAACGTTTTTGAATAAATGCAGGTTTTGATCTTGGCTCACAGTACATGAATAATTAAAACAAAATTTTCATATTAATTTACTTTTATTTGGTTAAATGGCTTTCTCGAAACTTGTTTCATTTTATTTACGAACGTTTTTATTAGTAATAAATATACGTAACTTACGAATTAACTTACGTAACGAACTTCTATATTCTATATTTTTAATACGTATATTAGGGGGTTCGCCCCCTAGTCAATACCTTGCTCTTTAAGCAAAAGTTCGAATTTTGTTCCAATTCTTTAAAAATGACCGCTTATTCACAAAGGCCGTTAATTAGAATAAATAGCTCTTATGAAAGTACTAAAAAATCTCTGGCTTAAAGAGTGAGGTATTGACTAGGGGGTGAACCCAATCATATATGTAATATTTTCTGTTCGTTTAAAGTTTTGATGTTGCTGCTTTTGCAGTTGAAAAACTTGTTTTTTTTATATTTAATTTCTGATCTTTTTTTAAATAATGCTGGGAAGTCCGGCGTCCCCTTAATAGCAATGTCCCTTCCCCCATGAAAACTTCTTTCATGTAAAAATCCTCCCAGATAATCCCCGACCTCCCCCCCCCCCACTACCAGGAAAAATCTCCCCTGAAAACGTCTGTACTGTATACTTCCCAATAACCAATACTATATGTTAACATTGGGCAAAGTTCATAACTTTCAGCCCTCCTCCCGGGAGCTTTGGGAGATTAACTCATCCTAAAAGACATAATTATAATATTTTCGAACATGTTGAACAAAATAGCTATCTCAAAATTTTGATCAGGTGACTTTGGGAAAAAAATGAGCGTAGGAGGGGGCCTAGTTGCCCTCCATTTTTTTTGGTCACTTAAAAAGGGCACTAGAACTTTTAATTTCCATTACAATGAGCCCCTCCCATGATATTCTAGGACCACTGGGTCGATACGATCACCCCTGGAAAAAAAAAAACAAATAAACACGCACCCGTGATCTTTCTTCTGGCAAAAAATGCCAATTTCCACATTTTTGTAGATAGGAGCTTGAAACCTCTACAGTAGGGTTCTCTGATACGCGGAATATGATGGTGTGATTTTCATTAAGGTTCTGTAACTTTTAGGGGGTCTTTCCCCCTTTTTTCGAAAATCCGCCAAATTTTTTCAGGCGCGTAACTTTTGATGGTAGGATTAAACTTGATGAAACTTATATATTTGAAATCAGCATTGAAATCCGATTCCTTTGATGTATCTATTTGTATCAAAATACTGTTTTCTAGAGTTTCGGTTACCATTGAGCCGGGTCCCAATAACCAATACTATATGTCAACATTGGGTAGAGTTCATAACTTTCAGCTCTCCCCCTGGGGGCTTCGAGGGATTAAGTCATCCTAAAAGACATAGTTATAATATTTTAGACCATGCTGAACAAAATGGCTATCATAAAATTTTGATCGGGTGACTTTGGGAAAAAATGAGCGTGGGAGGGGGCCTAGTTACCCTCCATTTTTTTTGGTCACTTAAAAAGGGCACTAGAACTTTTCATTTCTGTTCCAATGAGCACTCCCACGATATTCTAGGACCACTGGGTCAATACGATCACCCCTGGGGAAAAAAAAAAAAAAAACAAAAAAAAACAAATAAACACGCACCCGTGATCTTTCTTCTGGCAAAAAATGGAAAATTCCACTTTTTTGTAGATAGGAGCTTGAAACATCTACAGTAGGGTTCTCTGATTTGCTGAATATGATGGTGTGATTTTCATTAAGGTTCTATATCTTTTAGGGGGTCTTTCCCCCTTTTTTTTTTTTCGAAAATCAGCCAAATTTTCTCAGGCGCGTAACTTTTGATAGGTAAGATTAAACTTGATGAAACCTATATATTTGAAATTAGAATTAAAATCTGATTCTTTTGATGTATCTATTGGTATCAAAATTCCGTTTTTTAGAAGTTCTGATTCTCAACTAGGTCTTGAGAATGAAGACACTTTTGTCCTAAATTTTCTGTCTCGTTAAAAATTATCAATTTCCGTAAATATGGCCAGTTTGCATGTCGGTAGTTGACAACTTTGCCAGAAGTGCAATTATCCTAAGGAACAGGGTTGCCAACTAATACACTTTTCGTTTGAAATGCACTCTTTTACCTCAAGGAGGGCGCGGAAGAAGGGATGCAAATTTTTTGACCTGCTCTCTTTTTGAGTAAAACTCCACTCAAGAAGTGAAGTTAGGTTAATCCTAACTTCACGCTGAACATGATGAAAATATAACACTTTAAAAACAAATTTGGGCTATATATTTGCACATTAGGGAGGGGGGGGGGTAAAGTATTTGGACAGCGACCGTGAAGTTAAAAAAAAATTCTTACTTCATAATATGCAAAATAATTGTAGCTAACACATTTTGCATGCAGACGCGCTACACTTTACCCCCACCCCCCTAATGTGCAAATAAATAGCCCAAATTTGTTTTCAAAGTGTTATATTTTCATCATGTTCGGTATATTTCATTAGGAGTAACCTAACTTCACTTCTTGAGTGGGGTTGCTATAACAGATAAGTACCAAAGAAACTTTATTAAAGTCAAGGAGCTTCGATCATATGAAGTTCCTGATAAACCTTCAAAAGTAATCTACCTTCTATATATTCCAAAAATTACTACGAATTCAGAAAAAAAATTGCACACAAAACAGTAGCCTATGTATGTAGTCTTTGCTAAATCATGTAACTTAAAAATCATGAACTTCCTAAGTTTTTGGTAAAAGATAAAAACCCAGTTACTTGTCAACGAGGAGTTTATGAAATATCAGGTGCTGTGGCCCCATTATTATATGGTTGGAACCCACCAAAATTTATAAGAAAAAAAACACCTGCAACAGCATATAACCAAGGCTTTGAATTCTAATAGTGTTCATATTTCTTTTCATTCTTCTCTAAGTAGCCATATTTTTGAAAAAAACCCAGCCATGTAATACTTTTGAAAACATCTCCATCATTAGCAATGATTTGGGTATTTAAGAAGGTTTTTGTGAGGCAATAGAAATTAAACTTATGCTAATTAATAATATTTCTTTAAGTAGGATTTGGGGGAGTACTCACCCAATGCTTTATACGAAAATTCAATTAAAAATGATTTAACAAATTATATTACAAAACCAATAGCCAATATCTTATTTCGTTTCAATATAAGCTTTGCTGAGCACGGCCCTTGGATATAAAGCCGAAATATTCCTTTAAGGTTGAAAAAAATTCACTGTCTTAGATTAATTCCCAATTGTTTTACCTGTTGTTGTCTTTGTGTTGGTGAGTTGGGTTGGCGTTGCAATGAGTTGTTGATCATAGTAGGGGGGGGGATCAAATGAGACTGAGTTGTTAAAAGTACTCATAACTTTTTTTTTTAGTTATTTTTGTTTATTTTTTTCGCAGTAAGTATGATATGATGAGCGTGTCAAAATAATTGATTTTTTGTATTTTTTTATTCTGGCAGTTCTATTATCTGAAATCGACGAATTATCGTCATTTTAATGACGGAAAACGTTATTTTGATGACAGAGTAATTGAAAATGCCTTTGAAGCAGATAATATTTATGTGCAATAAAATCACAACCATTTGAACTATGTAATATTTTATACTTAGTACCAAAAAATTTACATAGATAAATTATTTTAAGAAATAGAGAAATCAATAAAAATAAAAACAATAAATATAGTCTTATTTTTTATCATCAGTCTTATTTGGGCCACCCTCTAGCAGTAATAGAAGTTCTTATTTTTTTTTCATGGTTTTTAATTCCAGTTGTCCTTTAGGAATAAAAGGAAGGAGACCTGTGGTACCAATTTCATGCAAGGGCACTGGGCTAAAATATGATCAACCTATCGAATGTACTTAAATATGAAACTTACATCGTAATATTGCTTCATCCCTTTGAATATTAGACGGGGTCGGGGTTGCTCTTGATTGTTCCTGCAGTATTGTATCCTCCTTATTTATATTTTCCGTTTGCCAAGAGCCTTAGATACTTCAGCTGAAATTCTGAATTTTTCCTCTAATATATTTGCTGGGCAGAACACATTTTTTAATGTCACTTCCAAAAAGTTCAAGATCTCTGAAAAATAAGATTAGGTTAGGATATGGGTACTTATCTCTTATACCCACCACGCTGAAGTTCTTGGTCTGACAGAACCGGTTTTCTTTGGTAGCTTCTTTCAGCTTAGCGTGAGGGAGTGTATATACACTACATTGTAATAATATTTTATTAGATATTTTAGTTGGTATTTCGGTTAGGTTAGGTCAGAAACCATTTAATATAATGCGTCTGTGGGCCTGATTTCCATAATTCTCTGATGTAGTTTCCATAATTTTGTTACTAAAGTATTTTATTTTCATTATGCGTAGGTATATTTCATTAGGATAAACCTAACTTCACTTCTTGAGTGTGCTGCGTATAAGAGATAAGTACCGGAATATGATAAGAATAAAATTCACTACAGCGTTGAAACATTCCATAAGTTTATGTGGAAAATACATGAATATAAGAAAAATATTTTTATTTTTTATAAAAATTAGTAATAATTTCTTATTAAAAATTGGTTTTATGTTTATGATTGAAGCTGAAAGTTTATCTTTAAAAGATGATTTTTATAATATTCATTATAGGAACAGATATTATTCCCACAATATTTACGTTTTCCAAGGGTAGGCCATGACTTTGCCTGCCCTCTGTAAAATATCGATATTGCATGGGTTTTTTAGCTGTTTTTCATTGATGCTGGAGATCATGTCAGGAGGGCCACTCGTGCGGTCCTCCTCCGCTCGTGTGGAGGAGGGCTTGCAGTTTTGTAGCCCTCTGGTAATGTGACTATTTCTATTGCTTTTCATATTTTCTGTTTAATTTTCTCTTCTTTGGCCCTTTTCTTAAAGTCTACCCCCCCCCCCCTCTCTTCCTGAGAAAACCATGTGTAAGTGCCTTGTGTAAGTGTACGCCTTTGTGTATTAGCGTACGTACTGTGTCGTCAATTTAAAATACGTATTATTTTCGAAATTCTTAATTTTCAGTTTATTGTACCTTAATCTAAAGTCTTTATTGAACCTACAGTTCTTTTAAGCAACGTGTTATCTTCAATATAATTACTTTCAATGTTTATATGGAATTTTAATTCTTGCTAAAAAAAAAGTTATCTTTTTGGCAAAAGTATGTCGTACTAAAAAAAAAAAAACTTGATGTAATTGGTCCATATGTTTAAATGCAATAAGATTGTATCTTAGGAAAAGGAACATTAACTTTGCAAAATAGCGGAATTTGGCTAACTAAAAAATTTTTGTTGCTCTATGTGAATAGAAATTTCAGGGATGGATCTACAGGGTTTAAAAGAAGTCCAAGTGCTTCTTTCTACCTATTCCTAACCATTATGCTTATAAATATCTGTGAAATGGTTAATTTTGAAAATGAAATCAATAACACACAAACGAGCTTTCTTTTTTACTTTAGACCTATGAACAGCTGTTTTCTGAAGGGGGAGGGGGTAGGTTACCGTCGCATAGAAAAAATGTTATTTAGCACAGTCTGGAAGGGAGTTACCGTTATTTATTCCAGATTGTTAACTAAATGAAATCTGGACTGGACACACACAAAAACTGGCGTTTGTGAATGCCAAATATAAATTTAAAAATTTGCCAAAATCACAAATTAGATATAGATTAATGAAATAGATATAGATCAATTAATAGATTAATAAAATATGAATTAATTAAAGATATAGATTAATTAGAATAAATTAGGGGAATAGATTAATCATCATTTTGAAATGTCCTTTGTCAAACCGTTCAAAGATAACATTCAATAAGTCCATTAAGCGGTGTAGCGTATAGACACTGGACTTAGTTTTGAATTTGTTCTAAAAGTTCAACATGAATAAAATTTCGACCAATCAGATCAAAGAAAAGAGACTTGGTCCAATAACGAGTTCAACGTCTGAATAAAAGAAATATTACGGTACAGGTTCAAATGGAGGCTAATTGTCAGTTTTAACTTTAGCACACCACTTATCTTGTGTAACTTGTCTCCAAAAACTTCCGTAGTTACTGACTTGCCACTATGAACACGAAACACAAAGCTTAATATCAGCATTTCTTGAAAACAGGGGCGTAACTAATTTGCTATGGGCCAGGGGGGCAACTGCTCCCTCCAGACCCCAGCCCCCCAGTTTTTCCCCCCTCCCAGCTGAAATATTGTTTCTGCAAAAGCATCTTGTCAAAACTAAGGTAAGCCTGCATATTTCAAGCATCCAGAGAAACAGGTCAGTTTTTCTTTAGTATATTTTTTGCCTTTATGGTACTATATGGCTTATTTTTAACTTTTTCACTGTCATTTTACTTGATTTATGAAAATTGGCTACAACTTTGATCCCCCCCCAGGATTTAGACGAAATTACGCCACTGCTTTAAAACACAATCAGAAAGCACCGTGGCACTGCCATTCAGTGATATTGTTAAACTTTGGTCATTTTGTTGTTTGTTTGTTTGTTTGTTTTTTTTTTTTTTTTTTTTTTTGTGTAGGCTACACTTACATGAGGTTCTCGTTGTTTTGTAAGGGTAAATGTCCGTTTTCCTTATTATTTTTTTCCTTTGTTGTTCCGTCTTTCCTATGTCGTTTCAAATAAATAAATAAAATTAAGGAATTGAAACTTAGGAAAATATTCTTAAGGGTGTTTTAGAATAGACTTAGTTAAATTGTTTTTGCCAGTTTTCAAACAGTTCGTGGTAATGAAATGTAAGTAAGGAGCGACCTGGCTCAATAGTAACCGAAACTCTAAAAATTCAGAGTTAAGAGTTCTGATTATAAAAATCAAATTTTTATGATGATTTAAAATATTTAAATTTTATCAAGTTTAATTGTACCCATCAAAACTGTAGAAGTTTCAAGCTCTTATCTGCAAAAAATGTTGAACTTTGTATTTTTTGCCAGAAGAAAGATACGGATGCGTGTTTATTTGTTTCTTTTTTTCTCAGGGGTGATCGTATCGATCCAGTTGTCTTAGAATATCGTGAGAGGTCGTATTCGAACGGAAATTAAAAGTTCTAGTTCCCTTTTTAAGTGACCAAAAAAATTGGAGAGCAACTTGCCCCCCTCCCACGCTCATTCTTCTTCCGGGGTCACCCAAACAAAATTTTGAGATAGCCATTTTGTTCAGCATAGTCGAGATCTAATAAATATGTCTTAGAGGATAACTTAATCCCCCACAGTTCCCAGGGGAAGGCTGCAAGTTATGAACTTTGCCCATTGTTTAAATATAGCATGGGGTAATGGGAAGTATACAGACGATTTCAGGAGGCTTTTTCCTGGTAGGGGGGGGGGGGTTGGAGGAGAGGGTTATGTGGGAGGATGTTTCCTTGGGGGAAGGGACATTTCTATGAAGGGTGCGCTGTATTTCCCAGCATTATTTAAAAAACGATCAGATATTGAATAAAAAAAACAAGTTTTTTTCAATTGAAAGTAAGGAGCAACATAAAACTTAAAACGAACAGAAATTATTACGCATGTAAGGAGGTTCGCCCCCTAGTCAATACCTCGCTCTTTACGCTAAAGTTTTTTTTGTACTTTCAAAAGAGCTATCTATTCTAATTAACCGGCTTTTGTGATTCAGGGTTTGTGATTCAAACAAAATTCGAACTTTAGCATAAAGAGTGCGGCATTGACTAGGGGGGCGAATTCCCTAAAATACGTAATAAAAACATACGAATATAGAAGTTCGTTACGTAAGTTAATTCGTAAGTTACGTCAGAACAAATTTCGAGAAAGCCATTTAGCCAAAAAAAGTAAAATTAATATGCAAATTTCGTTTTAATTATTCATGTCCGGTGAGCCAAAATCAAAGCCGCATTAACTTTTAAACGTTCAGAAACTAAATAAGAAAAACAATTTTTTTTTTTAACTGAAACTAAGGAGCGACATTAAAACGTAAAATGAACAGAAATTTTTCCGTATATGAAAGGGGCGGTCCCCTTCTCAACGCCTCGCTCTTTATGCTACAGTTTGACTCTGTCTGAAAATTTTATTTTTCAAAACAATAAAAAACTTTAGCGTAAAGAGAGAGGCGTTGAGAAGGGGACCGCCCCCTTCATACACGGGATAATTTCTGTTCGTTTTCAGTTTTAATGTCGCTCCTTACTTTCAGTTCAAAAAACTTGTTTTTTTATTTAATAAAACTAAAAATTAAAGTTCTAAAACACAAACTAAATATTCCTGAGCACATATATCCTGATTTTTTTTTTGTTGGGGGGGGGGGGGGTTATTACACACAAAGCAAAAGATCCTGTAAACTTTAAATAATAAGGATTAAGAAACTGCATGTCAAATTACAATACTTTGTAATTACTCCATTTACTACTTTGCTTGAAGTTAGGCTGTATAAAATTAGGTTTTAAATTTCTACTGAAAAAAAAGAGAGGCAGAAAGTTTGTAAGATATGCTGAGAATAAGAAACGTGTCGTTCATTTCACTAGCTGAATATTTCTGAAAAAGAGCCAATCAGATACTTTAAGGCAGAGGTATTTGCCTCTCCAGAAATTACATTTCCTTGTCGGTCTAAATGGGCACGCATTTTTGGAACGGAGTTAGTTAAATGGGTCTGTAAAAAAATTATTCAGCGCTTGAGGGCAGTTTAACTTTAAAATTGTTCGACGTTAATCATATATTTAGAAAATACCCTTAAGACTGAGTAAAGTTAGTTTAACATTAAATAATAAAATCAATAAACAAGTGGATCAAACCGTGATGAGGCGACAAACGCCGATACCCCGTTTTCGATTCTATGTTTTCTTACTAAATTCTGCACGATTTTAAGTTATATATATACTATTGTTTTTCAGAAGCCAGATCGATTAAAGCCCCTTTTTTATTTTGGGAGCTTTCGGGGGTACAACGCTCGAATGACTCCACTTGGTGCGTTCATAAAGATATTCATTCAGATAAAACATTCATAAGGATTAATGAAGCCCATATGAATAAGTGCATCATGAATGTGCTTGGGCGTATTCTCAAAACTCAGGCAGATGCGCGACCACCAAAAAAAAAAAAAAAAAAAAAAAAAAATCCAGAATAACATTTCCAACAGATAATTGGTTCATCAAAACCCAACTGGCAATGAGTCTTTTTTATATTTTTCTGTTAATCCTGACTTGATCGATTTGGTTTCCGGATGGTTATATATTTTCAGCCTTGCTTTAGCGATTGGTTACGTCGAAGAAACTGCGAAATACCTTCGTTAAAACTTTTTTAAATTCAGGACACAGCAAGATTCGTTTTAATTTTGGGCATCTATGACATCACATTCAGCAAACAGACGCTAAGAAATCTTTAACATTAAAGCCATGTAAAAAAGTAAACTTGGTACGATTGGCCCTGGAAGGCTCGATTGTCCAGTATTACTATTACTAATACTGACATTTTATCGTAGCGCCAAGCTGTCTGAGACCAACACACCGCGCCCACTCCTCCGTTCCCCATAATCTCTAAGAGGTTCATTGTTTATTATTTTTATTTAGTTTTATTCCCCCCCCCTTCATCTTGAAAAACATCCTTTCTGTATTTTCATTAACAAAAAAAAGAAAAAAAAAAAATGGAAAAAAACTTCTCCACCAATATTTTCATGTTTTTACGCTCCTGTCATTTTACCCTTCGAATGAGGTTCCTTTTTAAATTATTTCACATGAAGCCTAGAACTACCTTTAAACAAATCCTTTCAAAAAAGGAGCATATCTTGCTCAATATTTCGAATTATCCGCCTTTCAAGCTTCGGTTCATACTTGACCAGTGTCGTAACCTTGCTTTCTAGTGTCCTAGTACAGAGACATTGAAAATTCTAATTTTATTTCGTGCTTCACTTTTGAAAAAACGCGTGTGAAATGCTAGTTAATTTTCACTTAGTATCTTCCATTTTTCTGTAAAGCGTCTTTTGGGACACGGGAGGTTGTCTATCAATAGTCACGATTTATTTAGATGAATGATAAGTTATGCGTGGTCAGGTTTCTACATTTTTGGTATTTTCTTTGATCAGAAGCAACGCTTACAATTTCGTTTTTTATACTTCCTAGGCATAATTTATATACAAGACACACGAATAGGCAGGGCTGTCAAAGGCCGACAATTAAAAGGAATATAAACCCTAAATGACCAAGAAATCCAAGAGTGGCAAGCCCAAAAGGACCAATCTATGTCTTTGAGGTTTTACTCCCGAGCTAAAGAGCGTTGGAAGGAGGAGGTTTATTTTAAATGTGGATTGAATAGAGAGGATTTGAAGAATTTGTTATTGACGAGTGGACATAGTTTGGATTTAGGAGAGAGAAAAATTTTTGGGGGGAAAGTTTAGGTTGACGGCCGGCCTCTACTATTGCCCGATGTGTGGATGTGTGAATAAGAATCTTTCATTTTGTATCTGAATTTTAAGAGCTGTCTGAGTCGCGGAATGAATGTTTTGGAAGAGTGTCTGGGAGCGAGCGTTGGTTGATTGAGCGGATTTCTGAGAAGAAGGCCCATGCTACTAAACTGTTGTGTAAGTTTCTTCGTATATAGGGGTTAAACATAGGGAATTATGTTCGAGTGGATAGTTTTCTTAAGGTTACTCGAAGTTGGATTTTATTATAGTTGGTGCTTGTCGTTAAAATTGTTGATTTTGTTGGTTTTTTTTTCTTGGCTTGTATTTTTTTAAGTTGTATTTTGTTCTTTGGGCTTCGTTTGTAGTTGTGTTTTGTGTGTTGCTATGACCCGCGGGCCTTTTGCAACAAAAATCCGTACTTATCTGTTAGCCAGTACACACTCGAGAATTCGGATGTATAAAATCAGACAATAATCGGTTAATTGCTGTTTGTATATGGAGACAATTTGTTTCGGCTCAGTGGAAAACTACATTGTATTTTGGTTAGGTTAAATTTTGTATGCAGTCCCACTATACTTCATCCCCCTCCCCCTAATCTGCAAATATACAGCCCAAATTATATATATCCTACCTATCTCCCAAGCGTCTCAGTTGTTTCTACCCCATACATGTATATCCAAATTCTCGAGTGCGTACTGGCTAACAGATAAGTACCCAAACATTTTTATCTCATCTGTGTTATCTTTAAAAGAAAACGTCTTGAGACTACTGGCTAAACCCTCTTTTTTCAAATCTTGTAACAACAAGAGATACGCCATACCTAGGATGACACCACACCACAGGCATATACACAGACATTTATCTTTGGAACTGTTCCTGCTGTGCGCTTAGCAGGGAGTGTACGGACAATTATATGAACAATGCAGGGAACAAGTAAAAATTTTAAGAAATTTTTATATTTACGCGGATATATGGAGGGAAGATGGAACGAATAGACCTAACTATTTCTTCACGCTTCCCTCTGTATGTTACTATTTATTTTCAGGTAGATCAAAGAAAATGAGCATAGGAAGTCATATTAGGTTTCCGAGTTGGAGGCAAAGCTCTGTATGCAACAACCCGCACACTAATCCGCAAATGAGTCTTAGGGTAATGTGCTGTAGCACTGGGATGCTCTATCTCTTTTGACTGCTGATTTTGGAGACACTGAAACGCTGAGAGATATAAACAGACGTGGAAGTCAAGAGCTGAGATTGTTCCTATGGTAATTTTAGCAGCCTGAATACAAGTGAAGGTGGTTGATCATAGTAGATTTGAGCATTGAAAGCGAAGAGCTCTACCTAATTAACCCTGATCCTCCTGTAGGTATCTATTCAGGCTGTACAACATTGAATAGTGCTTGTCAAAAATTTGTACTGCACAGTTGCGCAGTAGTGCACCCTGTTGAACAAGCAGGAAGCTCATTCCAAAATAGATAAAAAAAAGGTGACACGAATTTTATATACTTTTTTAGTAGCCTACTTTAGAAAAACATTTTCGTTTGCAGATTGGAGATTTTCCTCAGATCCCCAACCGTGGATTTCCCCCCCCCCCCCTCCGGAAAACTATGAAATGAGAAATCCCCAAATATTCCATAGATTTCAACACGTGTCTAGAAATATTACAAGTAAAAATAAAAACAATAAGAAAGGAAAAATTCTGTAATACGAGTATGAAAAAGGAATAACAAAGAAATTTAAAACTTAAAAATAGGGTATCCACTTAACTAATATATCCCGACCCGATGGCTGTATATTTGGGAAGACCTCAAAAATAAAAAGAAAATTTAAAAATAAAAGAAATAGGTATACGATGCATAACACAGTGTCTTTTGAATTGTCAAAGCTGATTTGGAGGGCCAAAGGTTTTTCGTCATATCGAAAAGAGCAACTTACCAATGGGCAAAAACATATAAAAACAGCTTAATGAAACTCATTACGATCACTAACGAAAGTCCTTTGGAAAATTAATAGATAAAATTAAATAGATAATATTAAATAGATAAAAATTAAATAGATAATAGATAAAATTAATATAGCTTCAAGACATTAGAACAAAAGTTGTCAAATAGAACAAAATAGTGCCAGCTGTAAAAGGTTAAAGCCGCTTCCACACTACGTAAGTAGTGAAAGTAGTAGTAAAAGTAGTAAGTAGTAAAAAAATCCTCAATTGTTTCTTTCTCTTCAGCAGGATAATCAATAGAACTAAATAATAATGATAATAATAATGAAAATTTTAAACTCTTTAAAATTTAGTACCTTTTTCAATGAGATAAAAATTTAAAAAATAATAAAATATTAATAATAAAAGAACTAATTAATAAGTTGAGACCAATCATGCAATTATTGATAACCTGCAGATGACTATGGATGTCAATGATCTTTAGTTTTGAAAATCTCGCGCAAAGGGCATTGTTTTTGTATCGCTATCGCTTGCCCCCTGAGTTGGTGAAATCGGTACACAAAAAGCCACGTGTGTCGGGCCCCTTAAGTATAGCATTTAACACTTAAATATCATCTAAAATCATTACCATCATCATAAGCAAAATATTCAAAAAATATAAATGTGGAATCTAAATAGAGATTCAAGCTCTGGCCAAGCGTGAAAAGGTTTCTATGAAAATTGTATTGATTGTTTTTTTAAATTTATTAATAGATTATCAATAAATTCCATTCTGTTGCTGCTATGTTGACTTTCTCATACAACAACGTAAGCTTTTTGACTCTACTTGGCACCGCCTACGCAACGGATAAAATTTGCTCAGCAACATTACATAACGTAACATGCAGTTATGCTAGTGTGAAGGTTTCTCTACGGCAGTAGTTTGAAAGTACCATAGTATTTGTCAGTTTTACATTGCATTATAAAAAAATAGGATGGTAACAGTACTATTTCATATTTTTCGCACAGAATACTGTTTGAAATACGGGTATCCAAAACAAGCCGTAGACAATTCCTCTGGAAAGCATCTGACAAATCCTTCTCCGTCTTCAGAAGAGCCCATGTTTTACCACTGTCATCACTGTAGCTTCCATATATTCTAATCTTGGTTCGCAGACTTGTCTTCCTTTTCTTCCAAAGTTTTTCCAACTGAGAAAAAAAATCCTTGGACTGGGCTATTCTTCTTTTAAAATATTCACTTCACCCGTCGTCTTTACTAATAATAAAATAAAATAAAAAACTAGTTTTTTTTTAACTGAAAGTAAGGAGCAACATTAAAACTTAAAACGAACAGAAATTATTCCGTATATGAAAGGGGCTGTCCCCTCCTCAACGCTTCGCTCTTAACACTAAAGTTTTTTATTTTTTTTAAAAACAGATTTGTCAGAAAGAGTCTAACTTTAGCGTAAAGAGACAGGCGTTGAGGAGGGGACAGCCCCTTTCACATACGGAATAATTTCTGTTCGTTTTAAGCTTTAATGTTGCTCCTTACTTTCAGTTAAAAAAACTTTTTTTATTTAATTTTTGAACGTTTTTGAATTAATGGAGGTTTTGACTTTGGCTCACCGTACATTAATAATTAAAACAAAATGTGCATATTAATTTTACTTTTATTTGGTTAACGACTTTCTCGAAAGTTGTTTAATTTTATTTACGAACGTTTTTATTAGTAATAAATATACTTAACTTACGAATTAACTTACGTAACGAACTTCTATATTCATATATTTTTAATACGTATATTAGGGGGTTCGCCCCTAGTCAATACCTGGCTCTTTACGCTAAAGTTCGAATTTTGCTCCAATTCTTTAAAAATTACCCCTTAATCACAAAGGCCGTTAATTAGAATAAATAGCTCTTATGGAAGTACTAAAAATATTTGGCTTAAAGAGCAAGGTATTGACTAGGGGGCGAACCCAATCATATACTTAATAATTTCTCTTCGTTTTAAGTTTTTATGTGGCTCCTTAATTTCAGTTGAAAAACTTGTTTATCTTTCTGTTTAATGTCTGATCGTTTTTTTAAATAATGCTGGGAAATCCGGCGCCCACTTCATAGCTATGTCCCTTCCTCCATGAAAACTTCCTCGATGGAAAGATCCTCCTACATAACCCCCAACCCTCCCACTACCAGAAAAAAATTCCCCTTGGAAACGTCTGTATACTTCCCAATAACCAATACTATATGTAAACATTGGGTAAAGTTCATAACTTTCATCTCTCCCCTCGAGAACTTTGGGGGATTAAGTCATCCTAAAAGACATATTTATTATATTTTCGACCATGCTGAACAAACTGGCAATCACAGAATTTTGATCGAGTGACTTTGGGAAAAGAATGAGCGTGGGAGGGGGCCTAGTTGCCCTCCATTTTTTTGGTTACTTAAAAAGGGCATTAGAAGTTTTAATTTCCGTTCGAACGAGCCCACCCACGGTATTCTAGGACCACTGGGACGATACGATCACCCCTAGGAAAAAAAAAACAAACAAAAAACAAATAAACACGCATCCGTGAACCGTGATCATTCTTCTGGCAAAAAATACAAAATTCCACATTTTTGCAGATATGAGCTTGAAACCTCCACAGTATGGTTCTCTGATACGCTGAATATGACGGTGTGATTTTCATTAAGGTTCTATAGCTTTTAGGGGGTCTTTCCTCCTTTTTTCGAAAACAAGCCACATTTTCTCAGGCGCGTAACTTTTGATGGGTAGGACTAAACTTAATGACTTATATATTTGAAATCAGTATTAAAATCTGATTCTTTTGATGTATCTATCGGTATCAAAATCCCGTTTTTTAGAGTTTCGGTTACTATTGAGCCGGGTCGCTCCTTACTTACAGTTCGTTACCACGAACTGTTTGATACTACCTAGGTAAGTGAAGCTATACAATTGCTCGATCTTCACGTTACCCAACATTAGCTCTTAACCTTCACTTGTTCCCAGTCTAAGCAACTGAGTCTTCTTAACATTAATTTTCAAACCTGTTCTTGCACCTTGAACTCTCAACCCCCCCCCCCCCCCAAAAAAAAAAAAAATAGTCAAAAAATATGTGCTGCGGATGAAGGAGGTAACATATTGCCGAAGTTTGTCCTTTTTGGTCATCCATCTGTAGTCAGACGAAAAAAAATATGTTTTGCGGATGAAGGATGATTTATTGCACAAAGGAAAAGGGGGTCGTCCCCGAATAAACTGGAAAAGGTCATAAGAAAGGATTTCAACGAAATTGGAACTTCTTGTGAGGGTGTAAAGAGGGAAGCTTTGAATAGATTGGGATGGAGAAGGAGCGTGAACAGCTATGTTGGCTTTGGGTAACGGGGTGCTGCAGTGAGTTGTTAGTAGTAGTAGTAGTACTATTAGTGGTGTTATTATTTCAAGTTTTAATAAGGGTTAAGGGAAAGAGATTCACTACTATTTTGTTTGTCTTTTACGCCTCTTTCATCACAGGAAGCTGCTAAGATGTATTTGAGGCGTTTTCTTATTTGCTGTTTCCCAGGGCGTTGACATATACAATTTTCTATGCAATTAGCACTTACTTTTGCACATGATCTTTTTTTTCAAGCCCTAAAGACTGAATTCTATACTGAAAATTTTTGTATTAACTAAGTTTAGCAAATGAGAGTAAAGATCAACATTAAGGCTTAAAATAATAGCGAATTGTACTATGTATGATTATGATAAGAACTACATACCCCCTCGGTACAGTTTGAATGACACGGAACAAGTTTCGAGTGGATCAGGAAAAACAAATTTTTTGGCCTCATTTTGTGTTTTTGTCTGGAGGGGGGGGGGAGATCTGTGTTCAAGATTTTTTGTTTTACATTAAGTCACTTTCGGTCATGCGACTTGTGGTTTAAGTTTCAAACTCATCAGGGGAAAACAGTTTTTTGGTCCGTTTTAGAAATTTATGCGATATATACTTTTCCTTTAAACGGCGTAGAACCCAGCAATTTAGTCAATTAGCAAAAAAGTTATTTATTTACCAACTGCCTTTTAAAATATTTCAAGCAAAAATTATTTATTTAAAGCATACACAACTAAATGAGTCTTTTGATTCTGAGAGCACTGTAAAGTCAGGTTTTAACTTTCTGCCTTATTACATAAAGGGGATTGGGGTATGAACAGAGTATTTCCTAGAGGAGGGGCAACCGATTTAGTTGCTTCCCCGGGCACAAAAGCTGGGGGGAGCGGGGGCAGCGGCTATGGGATTACCCGCTTTGATCAAGTTTTTCACTTTTATTCGGCCTTTTTGCTTATATTTGAGTGGAGGGGGCGGTCTATTTAATTTTTCCCCGGACCCCGCCAAACCTAGGAACGACTCTGTTTATCAGGCCAGCTCCTTAGCTCCCTTAGCTCTTTTATTTTTTTTTCAGTTTTAATATCGCTCTTTAATTGCATTTGTAAAACAAGTGCTGTTTTAAATGAGTTTAGCCTGTTTTTAGTATTATTTCCCCTCCATTCTTCTCTTTAGTCTGAAGTTTGACTTCTATAAATGACAATGCTTCACGAATAATGCCTCATTTCAGCTTAATCAAAGTTGCCAGTTCAAGAAAATGTAGGGGAGGGGGGGGGGTAAAATAAATTTCTTCATTCTGTCTTCTGTGAAGAAATAAGATTAAAGTGTTTTTTCAAACCTAGGAGGGCGGCAATTAGTTTATTTCCTTCACTGAAAATACCAAGAAAAAGGTACTTTTCAAAATCTAGGGGGGCAATATCCCTCCCAATTCGTGCCCCTGGGTGTAGTTGGATATAATAAGATGCTCCTAAGTATTTTGGAGTGTAGAACCACAAATTTTAACCAGTTTGAGTTTCGCAGAACTTCATTTTGTTAGTTTGAATTATGTAGCGGTTGGATTTTCAGTTTTGTTAAGTTTTGTGGAAATTCCACCTTATAGCGAAGAACTCCCCGCTTTCACAATTTCCTAATCTTGAGCCCTGTATCGATGAAAATAGGGTCTCAGGACAGTAAGTTTGAAAACATATTTTTATTTTTTATTATTGTGTTATACCCTTCCTTCCAGGCAGGAAGGATGGGGTACATAGACAGGGAGTAGGCTCATGATGAATAAGGAAGCTGCTAAGTCTTGTTTAGGCTGGGAAGGTATTAATAATAGAATACTAATTGCTCATTTTATGACTAGAAAGTTCAGGGTATCAGTTATAGTAGTATACGCCCCTGTAGAACCGACTGATGGAGATACTAGTGACTCAGATGAATTTTACATACAGTTACAGGAGCAAATAGACAAGGTCCCAGGTAGAAATATGATGTTATTACTGGGAGATTTTAACGCCCAGGTGGTAGAAATAAGGATAGATGGTATCCCAGCTTAGGTAAATTTGGTGTAGGAAAAGAAAACAGTAATGGATACAGACTTTTGCAATTTTGTAGGTATAACAATCTAGTTATAACCAATACGGTGTTTGGTCATAAAATGGCTCATAAGCTAACATGGTATTCACGTGATGGTAAGACAGCAAACCTTATTGATTATGTTATAGTAAACCGAAGACTGGCAGGATCAATACAAGATACTAGGGTATATAGGAGTGCTGTTATTGATGTTAAAAGTAAAGATCACCATCTAGTAGTGTCAAGGGTTAATTTAAAGCTGAAATATCGGAAGGGTAATTACCTCCCGGGAAGTTATGATGTTAGTAGACTCCAGGATGAGAATTTGAGAGAAACTTTCCAGGAACAGTTGAATACTAAACTTGAGAGTTTAAAATTTGATAATGTGGAAGATGGTTGGAATAATTTTAGAAAAATAATTTGTGAAGCTGCTGAAGGTGTATTAGGGAAGAAAGCTAGTTATGCAGCTAAGAATATTAGTGAAAAAGCTTTATGTTTAATAGAAAGGAGAAAGGACTTGTACAAATTATCTGAGTGATAGATCGCATGAAAACAAAAGAAATGTAAAGAAAGTGGAGAAAGCATTGAAATATGAACTAAGGAGGTGTGAAGTGGAGGCTATGGATAAAATTGCCGAGGATTTAGAAGATGCAGCTAGACGGCATAATAGTAAAATATTGTACTGGCACGTTAACAAATTGAGAGGTAGTAGTCAATCCGGACTTGTCCCAGTTAAAGATAGGAATGGGGTGGCAATTAGCGATAAGGAAAAAGCTAAAGCGAGATGGGCCGAACATTTTGAGAACTTGCTTAACCGAGATAGAGTTGCAGGAAAAAATATGGAGGAAAATGAAAAGTTTGTGATACCTTGGATGTGAAGGAAGATTTGTTTTGTGAGGAGGAATTAGCAACAGTACTAAAAGGATTAAAGAATAATAAGTCTCCAGGTGCTGATAGGGTAGTAAATGAGTTTCTTAAATATGGTGGCTCTGAGGTTAGAAATAAGTTATTGAAGATTATGAATATGATTTTTGAAAAAGGGGAAGTACCTAACGATTTTAGGAAAACCTTAATTAAGCCACTTTATAAGAAAGGTGATAAAAGTGAGTGTGGTAATTATCGAGGCATTAGTCAGGTCTCTGTAGGTAGCAAATTGCTTAGTAATATGATACTTTTTAGACTGAGAGATGCTGTAGACAAAGTTTTAAGAGAAGAGCAGTGCGGTTTTAGAAAAGGTAGAGGATGTGTTGACCAAATTTTCACTCTTAGGTTAATAATTGAGAAGTGCCAAAGTTTTCAAACACCTTTGGTCCTCAGTTTTATAGGTTATGAGCAAGCGTTCGATTCTGTTGATAGAGGAGCTTTAGTAAAGGTTTTTTATCCTTGTATGGTATACCAGACAAATACATTAAAGTGATTAGTGCTATGTACAAGAATAACACTGCTGCGGTTAAGGTAGGAAATGAGGTTAGCAGCTGGTTTTGTATTAAATCAGGAGTTAAGCAGGGTTGTGTTCTATCCCCCTTTATATGGATTATTTTGATGGACTTTGTTTTAAGGAGCACAGGAAAGGCAATGGGAGACCACGGAATCAAATGGGGAGGAAAAAGTCTCCTAGACTTGGATTATGCTGATGATTTAAGCATCCTAGATGAAAGTGTGAGCAAAATGAATGAAGTTTTAGAGGTTTTGCGAGTTCAGGGTGCTAGTATTGGTTTGAAAATTAATGTTAGGAAGACTAAGTCACTAAGGCTAGGAATAAGTGAAGATGAAAAGGTGACGTTGGGTAATGAAAAGATTGATCAGGTGGGCAGCTTCACTTACCTTGGTAGTATTATTAGTAAAGATGGTGGGAGCAGTGAAGATGTTAAAAATAGAATAGCCTCAGGGTGTTTTTTTCACAGTTAAAAAAAGTCTGGAAGAATAGGAAGATAAGTCTGCAAACCAAGATTAGAACCTTAGAAGCTACAGTGATGACAGTGGTCAAATATGGCTCTGAAGCATGGATGCTCCGAAAAGCGGATAAAGATTTGCTAGATGTTTTCCAGAGAAATTGCTTAAGGATTGTTCTGGGTACCCGGCTGACTGACCGTATTTCAAACAATAGGCTATACGAAAAATGTGGTTCAATACCGCTTTCTAGGTCTATAATGAAAGAAAGGTTGAGGTGGTTAGGGCATGTCGTGCGGATGAAGGATGACAGATTGCCAAAGATTGTTCTTTTTGGCCAACCATCTAGGGCTAAACGGAAAGCAGGTCGTCCCCGTCTGGGGTGGGAGGACGTCATAAAGAAAGATTTAAAGGAAATGGGAACTTCGTGGGCGGGTGTAAAAAGGGAGGCTTTGAATAGATTGGGGTGGAGGAGGAGCGTGCGTAGTTGTGTTGGCCTCAGGCGGCTTGGTGCTGCGATGAGTTGTTAGTAGTTGTTAGTAGTAGTAGTATACCCTTCAATTTCATGTCAAATTACTTGCAATTTCAAAATTTCTTTTTCCCATTGCTTTTCTCGTCTTGTTAAACAATTTTGAATAAATTACAAAAATCTACCTCCCTCTGTGCCAAGCCATGGAGCATATTTTTGATGAAGTATTTATGATGATCGAGCATTATTTATTAGTACTGGTCATTACTGATGAATGTTTTACTCTTGCACAATATAAACAAATCAGTCTATTTATTCAAACAAACTTGTTTGTTTAGGAAAATAAATTTAATCCTAGAGGGGTGCCCAGTCACTATCAATGGTGCGCACCTCAAAGAGTCACCGGTTCCGCCACGAGGGAATACTTCCGTCGTTTCGTTTATCTTTGTGCCACAAATGGCACACTTTACCAAAAATGTGGCTTCCACGTTCCATCACATGTGTTTTACTCGAAAAATTTAGAAGTGATTGGTTCATCTGCTGCTTCAGAAAAGGCCGCAGTCTCTTAGGGCTAGATTGTTGTGTTTGTATTATTGTAAATTAAAATAATTGGCAGCCAGTAAATCACCTGTTAAGCGTGAGTGTTCCCATGCGCAATTCTCAGAAGCCTTGAAGTATTTTGAGCCACATAGCCTACTCATATCACTTTGTATTATTTTTACAAGCGAAGGATAATTTCGTCAGTTTTTTTTTTTATGGATTTATCTCTGCCAAAATCAATAATTGTTTCGTTGCACAGGAAACCTTGAGGATCTTGTTTGTTTTTGAATCGATAAGTTTGTAATTAAACTATATAATGACTCAATCAGTTTAGAACACGGAATCAATTGGGGAAGTAAAACTCTCCTAGACTTGGGTTATGCTGACAATTTAGGCATCCTTGTGGCTGAAACACGCCAGGGTAGGTCACGGGATAGAAGCCTGTTGGTTGTTCCGCATACGCCATGTGTTCGGTCTGATTTTTCACTTGATATTTTATGTCCACGAGTTTGGAATGCCTACCAGAGGCAATTAGAAGTAAACCGAGTCTTGCATCATTTAAAATAAATGTAAAAAAAACATCTGAGTAAGAAGCGTTAAGTAACAATAAGCACTTTAAAATAATATCGAATAATTGTAAAAGAAGATGGATAATTATTTATTATTTTAGTATTATTTTTGAGGGCAATATCAGATCTTGTTTTCTCCCGTTGAGATTGAGATTTAAGTTTTGTTTTAGTGTTTTTGATTGATTTGTTTGGAAACATTTGAGTTGATGCTGGCTGGCAAATGGAGGACCGCAACTATGTGATGTTATTAACAGTAGCCGGCGTTTACCTCCCCCCGGCGATTACCCTCCACCGGAAAATAATCTCCGGGAAAAATACACCCCACGGAAAATACCCCCCCCACGAAAAATATCCTCCCAGTAAATACCCCCGTGGAAAAATAAGGCTTTCCAAATTTGAGAATTTTATTTGAGAATTATTTTTTAATTTATGTGGGGGAAGAAATGGTACTTGTGTATTATGCGCCACTCACTCAAGTTTACGCTGTGTAAAAATTCGAGAACACGCTGTTTTTTTCGTTAGTTTTTTGTTACTTTAGAAATAAATTTGGGCTATAGATTTGCTTATTAGGGGGGGGGGGGTGAAGTATAGCGGGTCTGCGTGCAACATGTGTTTGGTACAATTATTCTGCACATTAGATAGATAGATAAATCAGTGTATTTTTAAAGCCAAATATACGGCCATGAACACAGTAAAATAACGTAAATGAAAGGCATAAATAACATAAACTTTGATCAGCGATCATCATAAAAAACTTAAATGAAACACTACATTAACCTAATAATAGTATTTAATACTTGGAAAAACGGTCATTTAAAAAAAAAACATTTAACACTTGGAAAAAACACTTAAATCAAACATTACATTTACTTTATACAGGATTTTTTTTTTTTTTTTTTTTGTTAATAAAATTTCCAGATACCTCGCTATTCTTTTGTAATTTTTTAGTGGCCATATACCTAGAAGGAATTGTTTTCTGACTTCAAACTATCCAAATACTTTATCCCTTCCCCTAGGTACAAATATATAGCCCAAATCATATATTTCCAATATATTCCGTCACTTGTCTTTGTCTTGTCTCGCGCTAAGCTGAAAAAAACTAACGAAGAAACCGGTTTTGTTCTTGAGTTTTACACAGCGTAAACTTCAGTGAGTTGCCCATAATACGCAAGTAACGAAACTCTTCCCCCTACGGAAATTAAAAAATTAAGACTCAAATAAAATTCTCAAACTTGGAAAGCCTTCTTTTCCACGGAGAGGGGGGTATTTTCGGGGAGAAGGGGTACTTACCGGGGGGGGGGGTTAAAGTAGGTACAAATATTCTGCATATAATGAAGTAAGATTTTTTTTCTAACTTCACGCTGTCTAAATACTTTACCCCCCCCCCCCCCCCCTAATGTGTTAATATATAGCCCAAAATTATATAAGTTTAATGTATTCTGTCACCCGCCACTTGTCTTCCACTGAGCTTAAGGCTGGACGAAATGAAAACCGAAAATTAGCTATGCAAAAGAGATTTTACTGTGCAAAAATGGGGCGGTTATCTTTTGATCAATGCAAACGGGTTTAGAAGGCGGTCCTTAACTTGACAAATGCAAAATTTGAATAGCAGGTCACCTGATTTTTAAAAGACAAAATCGCAAAAACGGTAAAAAGCGGACAAATATGTAGAATTTTGTTTCCCTCTCAGCATTAGCCTTTAGTAAAATTGAGAAAGTCAGACTTCCCGGTATTATTTAAAAAAGATCAGAAATTAAATTTAAAAAAAACAAATTATTTCAACTGAAAGTAAGGAGCAACATCAAAACTTAAAACGAACAGAAATTATTACGTATTTGAAAGGAGTTGCCCTTTCCACTATAATTTCAAATCGTTTTTCAAACAAAATAGAAATCTCCTTCTGTGGAATTTTTTTCCCAGGAATCCCCCCCCCCCACTACTCACTCAAGTTTACGCTGTGTAAAACTTGAGTACAAAACCGGTTTCTTCGTTAGTTTTTTTTCAGCTTAGCGCGAGACAAAACAAAGAAAAGTGACAGAATATATGGAAAATATATAATTTGAGCTATATTTTTGTACATAAGGGGGGAGGGGGGTAAAGTATTTGGATAGTTTGAAGTCAGAAAACAGTTCTTACTTCATAATATGCAGAATAATTGTACCTACTTTACCCCCCCCCCCCCCCCCCCCCTCCCTAATATGCAAATATATAGCCCAAATTTGTTTCTAAAGTAACGAAGAAACCAGTTTGTCCTCGAGTTTTACACATCGTAATCTTGAGTTTGTGGCGTATAACACACAAGTATCGGATTTTTTCATGGAGAGAGAACTTTAACGTAAAGAGCGAGGTTTTGAGGAGGAGGGAACTCTTTCATATATGTAATAATTTCAGTTCGTTTTAAGCAGTTCGTTAGAAAAGCCAGCGGGTTCGGTGTCTGGAGGTGCCCCGTGTGCGGAGGTACCCCAGTCTCCCCTACACATATTTATAAGCAGTAGGCTAAATATGTCACTCAGTTTATATATTTTTGTATATAACTTATATAGGCCTAGTCAGTGAGTTATACATATTTTAAGTAGTAGGCTAAATTTGTCACTCAGTTATATATTTCTGTATATAACTTAAATAGGCCTAGTCAGTGAGTTACACATATTTATAAGTAGTAGGTTAAAATATGTCACTGAGTTATATATTTATGTATATAAACTTGTATGCCTAGTCATTGAGTTACACATATTTATAAGCAGTAGGATAAATATGTCACTCAGTTATATATTTCTGTATATAACTTATATAGGCCTAGTCAGTGAGTTACACATATTTATAAGTAGTAGGCTAAATATGTCACTCAGTTATATATTTCTGTATATAACTTAGATAGGCCTAGTCAGTGAGTTACACATATTTATAAGTAGTAGGCTAAATTTGTCACTGAGTTATATATTTCTGTATATAACTTATATAGGCCTAGTCAGTGAGTTACACATATTTTAAGTAGTAGGCTAAATATGTCACTGAGTTATATATTTCTGTATATAACTTATATGCCTAGTCAGTCAGTTACACATATTTATAAGTAGTAGGCTAAAATATGTCACTCAGTTATATATTTCTGTATATAACATATATAGGCCTAGTCTGTGAGTTACACATATTTATAAGTAGTAGGTTTAATGTGTCACTGAGTTATATATTTCTGTATATAACTAATATAGGCCTAGTCAGTGAGTTATGTATATTTATAAGTAGTAGGTTAAATATGTCACTGAGTTGTTGCCTTTGCAAAACAAAAGTGATCCGTTTATCTGGCCTCCCCCAGGCCATTCAGCATGTCCCCCAGGTGGCGATAGGGGAACACTCTACAGATATGTAGGGTACCTCCATAGGAGGCATGGACCAAGGGGGGACCTTGTCCCTGGGGGGGTCCATAATAGAATCTGGGGCACCCTTGCCCGGGGTCATAAATACAGGCGGAGGAGGAAGAAGGCCCCTCAAATGTACACTCAAAAGGGCCCACTTGTTTATCCACAAGTTCCATGAGTTGCAAACCTTCTCCCAGCAATGGGTTAAATTGCATGGTGATGCAGAACACCATCGCGGGAGGATCCTCTATAGGAGGACAACTGTGGCAGGGCGTAAGATCCAGATCTATGGACAACGGCCTCTGCAAAGGGCTGCCTCGACCTTTTCGGGGTACCTGCAAGACTGGGGACCTTGCGGTCAACTCTATTCCCACTTGAGGAGTGGCGCCCCTCGAGGAAATTATAGCCTAGTAAACGACACAGCATTCGCACGGGATTCTGACTAATGGGCAATTCTTCTGGGATTGGTATGTTTTGATGGGCGTCTTTGGGCTGAAAAACCTCTTCCTAGCTAATTTATCTATTACAGGTTGCCTCCCCGTAGTAGCATAATATTTGTAGGCATGAATATATAATGAGTCGGATGTAATAGGCTTGAGATTGTCTGTGCAGGATTTCGACTCTTGTTGATAGAAGAGCATCGCCAAGCGCTGAAAACCATGTTGTGACCAAGATGGGCCCAGGATTGCACAAAGCCTCCATTCATGGAGGTCCCAGGGACTTCTTGCTGTCCGGTTCTAAGCCGGCTTAAGCACTTCGGTGTAGACTTGAGAAGACATGTGATCCCCGTCCTGCACTGGTATCCGGGATCATTGCTTTTCCTGAGGCGAAAAAAAATTTCAATGATTTAAAGAACATGAAAATTGGAACTTGGAATGTTACGACATTAAAAAATGACTATCGTATCGACATTTTGACTGACGAATTCCGACGATTCGAACTGGATCTATTAGGAGTTTCAGAAACTCATATCCCAGGGGTAGGAAGCATGAAATTAGGTGATATAGAATTTGTTTACTCAGGCAGAAGGATGGGTTACATAGACAGGGAGTAGGGCTCATGATGAATAAGGAAGCTGCTAAGTCTTGTTTAGGCTGGGAAGGTATTAATAATAGAATACTAATTGCTCATTTTATGACTAGAAAGTTCAAGGTATCAGTTATAGTAGTATACGCCCCTGTAGAACCGACTGATGGAGATACTAGTGACTCAGATGAATTTTACTTACAGTTACAGGAGCAAATAGACAAGGTCCCAGGTAGAAATATGATGTTATTGCTGGGAGATTTTTAACGCCAGGTTGGTAGAAATATGGATAGATGGTATCCCAGCTTAGGTAAATTTGGTGTAGGAAAAGAAAACAGTAATGGATACAGACTTTTGCAATTTTGTAGGTATAACAATCTAGTTATAACCAATACGGTGTTTGGTCATAAAATGGCTCATAAGCTAACATGGTATTCACGTGATGGTAAGACAGCAAACCTTATTGATTATGTTATAGTAAATCGAAGACTGGCAGGATCAATACAAGATACTAGGGTATATAGGAGTGCTGTTATTGATGTTAAAAGTAAAGATCACCATCTAGTAGTGTCAAGGGTTAATTTAAAGCTGAAATATCGGAAGGGTAATTACCTCCCGGGAAGTTATGATGTTAGTAGACTCCAGGATGAGAATTTGAGAGAAACTTTCCAGGAACAGTTGAATACTAAACTTGAGAGCTTAAAATTTGATAATGTGGAAGATGGTTGGAATAATTTTAGAAAAATAATTTGTGAAGTTGCTGAAGGTCTATTAGGGAAGAAAGCTAGAACTGCAGCTAAGAATATTAGTGAAAAAGCTTTAAGTTTAATAGAAAGGAGAAAGGACTTGTACAAGAATTATCTGAGTGATAGATCACATGAAAACAAAAGAAATGTAAAGAAAGTGGGAAAAGAAAGCATTGAAATATGAACTAAGGAGGTGTGAAGTGGAGGCCATGGATAAAATTGCCGAGGATTTAGAAGATGCAGCTAGACGGCATAATAGTAAAATATTGTACTGGCACGTTAACAAATTGAGAGGTAGTAGTCAATCCGGACTTGTCCCAGTTAAAGATAGGAATGGGGTGGCAATTAGCGATAAGACAAAAGCTAAAGCGAGATGGGCCGAACATTTTGAGAATTTGCTTAACCGAGATAGAGTTGCAGGAAAAAATATAGAGGAAAATGAAAAAGTTTGTGATACCTTGGATGTGAAGGAAGATTTGTTTTGTGAGGAGGAATTAGAAACAGTACTAAAAGGATTAAAGAATAATAAGGCTCCAGGTGCTGATAGGGTAGTAAATGAGTTTCTTAAATATGGTGGCTCTGAGGTTAGAAATAAGTTATTGGAGATTATGAATATGATTTTTGAAAAAGGGGAAGTACCTAATGATTTTAGGAAAACCTTAATCACATAAGCCACTTTATAAGAAAGGTGATAAAAGTGAGTGTGGTAATTATCGAGGCATTAGTCTGGTCTCTGTAGGTAGCAAATTGCTTAGTAATATGATACTTTTTAGACTGAGAGATGCCGTAGACAAAGTTTTAAGAGAAGAGCAGTGCGGTTTTAGAAAAGGTAGAGGATGTGTTGACCAAATTTTCACTCTTAGGTTAATAATTGAGAAGTGCCTAAGTTTTCAAACACCTTTGGTCCTTAGTTTTATAGATTATGAGCAAGCGTTCGATTCTGTTGATAGAGGAGCTTTAGTAAAGGTTTTATCCTTGTATGGTATACCAGACAAATACATTAAAGTGATTAGTGCTATGTACGAGAATAACACTGCTGCGGTTAAGGTAGGAAATGAGGTTAGCAGCTGGTTTTGTATTAAATCAGGAGTTAAGCAGGGTTGTGTTCTATCCCCCTTTATATGGATTATTTTGATGGACTTTGTTTTAAGGAGCACAGGAAAGGCAATGGGAGACCACGGAATCAAATGGGGAGGAAAAAGTCTCCTGGACTTGGATTATGCTGATGATTTAAGCATCCTAGATGAAAGTGTGAGCAAAATGAATGAAGTTTTAGAGGTTTTGCGAGTTCAGGGTGCTAGTATTGGTTTGAAAATTAATGTTAGGAAGACCAAGTCACTAAGGCTAGGAATAAGTGAAGATGAAAAGGTGACGTTGGGTAATGAAAAGATTGATCAGGTGGGCAGTTTCACTTACCTTGGTAGTATTATTAGTAAAGATGGTGGGAGCAGTGAAGATGTTAAAAATAGAATAGCCAAGGCTCAGGGTGTTTTTTCACAGTTAAAAAAAGTCTGGAAGAATAGGAAGATAAGTCTGCAAACCAAGATTAGAATCTTAGAAGCTACAGTGATGACAGTGGTCAAATATGGCTCTGAAGCATGGACGCTCCGAAAAGCGGATGAAGATTTGCTAGATGTTTTCCAGAGAAATTGCTTAAGGATTGTTCTGGGTACCCGGCTGACTGACCGTATTTCAAACAATAGGCTATACGAAAAATGTGGTTCAATACCACTTTCTAGGTCTATAATGAAAGAAAGGTTGAGGTGGTTAGGGCATGTTGTTCGGATGAAGGATGACAGATTGCCGAAGATTGTTCTTTTCGGCCAACCATCTAGGGCTAAACGGAAAGCAGGTCGTCCCCGTCTGGGTTGGGAGGACGTCATAAAGAAAGATTTAAAGGAAATGGGAACTTCGTGGGCGGGTGTAAAAAGGGAGGCTTTGGATAGATTGGGGTGGAGGAGGAGCGTGCGTAGCTGTGTTGGCCTCAGGCGGCTTGGTGCTGCGATGAGTTGTTAGTAGTAGTAGTAGTAGTTTTAAGCTTTGATGTTGCTCCTCGCTTTCAATTGAAAAACTTGTTTTTTTTATTTAATTACTTACAGATAGTATTTGTAAATGGGGAACATAAGTTTTTAAAGAAAAGTAAAGAGTCTCATTAAACCAATGACTAAAAATAAAGTCAAATAATTTTCAAAGTAAAAACTATGGATTATAATAGAAAAAAAATAAGAAGACACAAAATATTCTTTATACGAAAAAGACTATGTCAATAAAAAATTAACGGAAATTAATATAAAAAAAAAACTTTTTCCACAAAACAAGTTTGTCAAAGAATAGTTAACAGCCTCGTTAAGCCAAAATTGAGTAGAAATAAATTCAAATAATTTTCCAAGCGTAAAACTACCACAAATAACCATAAATAAATGAATTGAACCCAAAAGAACAGAAATTACAATAAATAACCAATTCAAACTCAAAATAGCAACACTTAGCATGAGTAGGGCTGACAAACCCCACAACTCCTCAAGACCAGGACTTAATTTGCACTTAACTGAAAACAAAAATACATTTTAAATGTTTTCACTCTTTTGACTTTAACAAATAAAGAAGTATTAAGACTATAAGGAATTGATATCAGAATATGTATATCAAACTGACAATACACGGTTATTCCTTTTTTTAAGGAAAGCGCAAATTATTTTCTGGTCTGAGGAAGAAGACATGGGTGTTGACAGCCATACTCCTTTTACTTTTTGCTCGTTTTGAGTTTGACTAGGCTATCTGTTTTAATTTCTGTTAGTTTTGGGTTTTATTTATTTGTTAATGGTGATTTGTGGTAGTTTTACACTTGGAAGATAAGAAAAACAAACTCGTAGAATTTGACAACGCTTTTGTCCGTAGAAACTTAAATAATTTAGAATTTGTTGCTTCCCAAAGCAAACTATCGTTTCAAAGGATAGCCAAACCTTCTTCAACATTTCGGTGGCATATGTTTTAGCTTAATTTTGATGATAGTTCGCCTATATTTTTTTTCTTCTTTAACTTTTTTTTTTTTTAATTTGGCACCCGCAACTGCCAAAAATTGTAGAAGTTCATATGGAAGTAATAATAAAAACACCAAGGAAAGCCGGAGAAAAAATCAGTCACAAAGAACAACTTTAAACTAAAAATTTCAGCACAAATGGTTTTGTGTTTTTTTCTAAAGTTTTTAAGATACTTCTGGTGTGTAAACTCCTCTTTTTCCCGTTGCTTAGCACTTTTCAACGAAACTAAAAAAAAACTAAAATAAAATTTTCAAATTTAGAAACCTTATTTTCCACAGGGGGGGGGGGGGTATTTTCCAAGAAGGGCTCTTTTCTGCGGGGGTTACTTTCCGTGGGGGGGGGGGGGGTATTTTTCGTGGGGGGACATTTTCCGGGGGGTTAAACACCCTCCCATTCACTATATTGCATTATGTTATTTTACTGTGTTCATGGCCGTATATTTGGCTTTAAAATACACTTATTTATCTATCTATCTAATATGCAGAATAATTGTACCAACACATTTTGCAAGCAGACCCGCATATACTCCCCCCCATAATGTGAAATCTATAGCCCAAATTTAGTCTCTAAAGTAACGAAGAAACTATCAAAAAAACGGTGTGTTCTCGAATCTTACACAGCGTAAACGTGAGTGAGTGGCACATAATACACAAGTTCCAAAATTCCTTCCCCTACGGAAATAAAAAAAAAAAAAATAAAACTCAAAGACAATACTCAAATTTCGAAAGCCTTATTTTCCACGGAGGGGTATTTTCCATTTTTTTTTCCGCGGGGGAGTATTTTCCGGGGGGTATTTTCCGGCGGGGGGTTGTTTTCCGCGGGGGAGGGGGGTGTATTTCCCGCGGGAAGGGTTATTTTCTGTGGGGGGGGGGGGGGGTTTATTTCCCGCGGGAAGGGTATTTTCAAGGAGGGTATTTTCTGGGGGTATTTTCTACGGGGGGGGGGTATTTTCCCTGAGGGGGGTATTTTCTGGGAGGATATTTTCCGGGGGTGTATTTTCCGCGGGGAGGTATCTTCCAAAGGGTATTTTCTGGAGGGTAATCGCCGCCGGGGGGGCGGGTAAACGTCTAGAACCGTTATTAACAGTGTTATTTAATGTTTCCTCAACAGGATTGTCCTGGAGCCTCAAATCAATATGGATTATGGGCCAGAATTTATTTTTAAAAAGTATTTGTGAGTCTATGTAATTTAATATAGTGTTTTATTAAAACCAATCTGAATTGAACTGATGAAACTATTAGCAAAATGAATCAACTTTTAGAGGTTTTTGCGAGTTCAGGGTGCAAGAATATGTTTGAAAATTCATGTCAAGAAGACTAAGTCACTAAGGCTAGGAACAAGTGAAGGTCAATCAAATCAATCAATCAATTTATTCAATCAATAAACTCAACAAAATACAATTCAATATAAACTCCCCCATAAGGCTCTATGGCCAGGAAAAAACAGGAGAGAAACAAAAATGAAACAAATATATAAAAAACAAAAACATTTTCAACATCATACATTCACACCTTTAAGAGACTCAACACAAGAAAGAAAAAAAAAAAAAAAAAGCAAGAAAAAAAAATCATAAAACACAATGATCCACATAAAAAAAGAAGAAAAAAAAAAAATCAAAAAATAAAAAACTAAGCAGGGGACTACCAAGTAATCAATTTATTCCGCGTGCACTACCTTATGATCAATCAATCAATCAATTTATTCAACCAATAAATTTACGACAAAAAACATCAATCAATATAGAACCTTACCCCGTAAAGTTCTATGGCCAGGAAAAAAATAGGGGAAAAAAACAGAAATTGCATAAATACTAAAAAAAAAAAAAAGAGAAAAGAAAAAAAAAAGTATTTTCAATATAATGCATTTCAACCTTTCAAAGACTCAACACACACACACACACAAAACAAAACGAAGAAGAGAAAAAAAAAAAAACAATAATTAAAAGACCCAAACAAAAAGCGATTTTATGAGAACCCCCCCCCCCCCAAAAAAAAAAAAGATGTAGGACAATCCAATAAATTAAACCAAATTCCAAATATATATTTGAAACCAAGCCACAAAAAATATTAGACAAACTCAGCACCCCTCACAACAAACGTTTCCAAACCCAGGCTAATGTCAACCGCCCCCCCCCAAATAATAATAATAAAATTAAAAAAATATATATTTAAACATGAAAAATCAAGACATTAAAAAAATCTCTTAAAATTCTTTTGAAAATACCAAACGAGTGACATTCTTGAGCTGACCCAGGTTGGCTATTCCAAACGATATGACAAGCAGTTAATGGATTAAAGTCATACCTCACCGATGGAGTAAATGGAATATTAATATTCCTTGAATTGCGAAGATGATGCGAAGACCTATCAGTGACAAAAGAAGGAGTAGTTTGAAGGGCTGTGGGAACATCATCATGAATTCGATGAAAAGTGAAAGACGCGCACGAAAGAATGTAGAGAGACTGCAAATCAAGTAATGGGCTAGTTTGGTTAGATATAGAACAATTTGTTTCCTGTATAAGCCTTCTTGCCTTATCATATAACTTAGAAAGTGGTTTCAAAAAAGAAGAGAAAGTTGACATCCATATTGTAGGGCAATAAGAGACGTAGGACTGAACTAAGCAATGGAACAGAATTTTTAAAACTGATCCAGGAAAAATGTGTTTTAGCTTCCTCCAAATTCCAAGACTCCTTGAGATCTTCATATTAATTAGTCCAATATGATGCTTGAATGAAAGATGTTCATCGAGAGGAATACCAAGAAATCGGACATATCGTTCCTTAGGTCTACTGAGAGAGCCCCTTGAAAGCTGGATATTAGTTAACTCAGGGCACGCCAGAGAAATACGGGAAAAAATAAAAAAAACTTGACTTAGCAACATTTAGGGCAAGGCAATTTGCATCTAACCAAAGAACGACTCTCTCAAAAAGGTCAACTAATTTGGGAAACATCTCAGACTCAGTTCCTACTACAGTACCAATGGTACTGTCATCAGCGAAAGCAACGAGAGTGTCCACATCCTGCGAAAACGATGGATTTTCTTTAGCACTGAAAGATTCAGGATGACATAGGCGACAGCAAACTGTAGGTTTTTGATTCTTAACCGCAACTATAAGGTCATTAACATAAATCAAAAAACAGAAACGGTCCAAGAACAGATCCTTGAGGAAAACCAAATTCAGCTTCAAGACGAAAAGCGGGAAAGGTAATCTACGGAGATAGTTCTGCCTGACAAATAGGAATCAAACCAAGCATGAGGTTGCCCTCTTACACCATTGTGTGATAGCTTATATAGCAGAATCTCATGAGTTAAAGAGTCAAAAGCCTTACGGACATCTAGGAATATAGCTGCAGGAATCAAACCAGAGTCAAGAAACGGTGTGGAGAAAATTTAAAAGAGTTACACACGCATGCTCCGTAGAATGTTTAGCTCGGAAGCCAAACTGAAAATCATGAAAAAATCTTTTAGCCTCTAGAAAAGGAAGTAGACGGGAAAGCATGGTCTTTTCAAAAATTTTGCTAAAAACAGACAGCAAAGATATAGGACGATAATTGGCTGGATCACTTCTAGGTCCACCTTTATATAAAACAATTACTCTAGCTCGCTTAAGAGAACTGGGGAAAATCCCATTTTCAAAAAAAGAAAGATTTATAAGCTTTGCCAATGGAGAAATAATTGAAGGAAGAATGGACTTAACTACCATAGTTGGAATAAAGTCAGGGCCAGACGACGAAGAATCCTTCAAGCTATTTACAATCCTGGCTACTTCAACATCAGAAGCAGGATATAACACCATCGATTTGAGACAAGGTGGACCAAGATAAGATTTTTAACCTGGTTGTGACTGTGAAGACCTGACTGAAGAAGCAGTGGTTTTCCCAATATTGGCAAAATATGATGTAAATGCTTCTTGAACAGATGGAATACCCTCAACAACCACATCACCAACTACAAGACTTGGAGGGACAGAAGGAGCCGGAGAAGAACGTTTGAGTACGGAATTGATCACTTGCCAAGTTTTTTCCCACAATCCGAGAATTTTTTGGAATAATAAAGGAATTTAGCCTTCCGGCATAAAGAATTGAAAACATTCCTGTAGAGTTTGAATTGCTGAAGACGTGCAGCATTCAAAGATGGCTTTGCTGACTTAAAAGCTTTCCAAAGATTTTTTTTCTTTTCCAACTCTTTAGAAGACCAGGGGTTATCCATGGGTTAAGAAGAATAGATCTTTGTGACCTTGAAGTAGAGGGGGACAGAGCACATATGTCCAAAATAGACTCCTTCACTGACTCAAAAAAGGAATCAAACTTTGAACAAAAATCATTATCCTCACCAAATATATTCCATGTCTTCTCAGCTAAATGGGATCTAAGGCGGATCAATTCATTCAATCCAAACCTTAAAAGAAGGTGAAGCAGATGCTGGAGTGTCCCTATTCAATGTTTTTTTTCAAGGATAAAACTGGAAAATAGAGGAAAATGGTCTGAAATATCACTCGCTACAACAGAATTCCGAACCAAATTAAGAGACGAAAAAAATGTTATCAATTCAAGACGCTGACGTATCAGTTACACGTGTCGGTTGTCGGAATACAGGTTGTTGGTAGAACCCCAGCAGTGAGCATATCTGAGAGAAAATCCACCGTAGTAGAGGAAGCCATGTCAATTAGATTTAGATTTAAGTTAAAGTCTCCCATTATTACAAGTTCACATGGACGTCGGCCTGTTAAATCCAAGACCTCATCAAGGACCTGAAGAAAAGAAGGGATAGATCCACTGGGAGATCTATAAACATTACCAATTATCAAAACCTTATTTTTTAATTTGATTTCAATAAACTGGGATTCAAAAACCCCTTCGTCATTCCTTGACAGATCGCTTTGAACAGTATAGGGAAAAATATCAGAAATATACATTACTAGTCCACCCTTTGTCATCCTTCTGCGATTTAGTCGCTCCATTTTGTAACCGGGTATATCTAAAAGCATTTCACTGCTAGAATTAAGAAAAGTCTCACATAATCCGATAACATCGGGTCACCTATCAAAAACTATCTGCCTCAACTGATCAATCGATGAGCATAGACCCAGAGTATTTAGTTGAAGGACCGAAAAATGATCATCTCGTCTAGTAGCCCACTTTAAATCAGAAACATACTTACTAGTAATTGATTGGGAAGTATTTAGGGAATTTCTTTTAATTTGGCCAATAGAATTATTAATAATACTCAAAACATCTAAGGGGTTTCTTTGTAATTGAAGTAAACGCCCATCAAGGGAGTAAAAATCCCCAGAGCCTGAGTTAGAAAAATTCATATAACTTAAGGAGACTATGTATCAAACCTGCACCGCAAGACACACAAAACAGAATAAATAAAAAATAACTAAGAGGCTATAAATAAAAACAAAAATAAAAAAATAAATAAATAAATAAAATCACAACAATCATACGAATACTGCAATACTGCAAGATACTAAACATATCTAAAAAAACACACACAAAAAAACAACTTATTTTTAAACACACTCGGCTACAGTATGAATTTTTCTAGTGACACTTTCACCATTAGGCCTTGCCAAAATTTGCCCACGATCAGTCCAAACATTTATGTGGCCAAATTTGTCATCTGCGGCATATAGGATCTCACGTCGCCTCTTTGCCAATGCTTCCGATAGGAAAATTCCACTTGAAGCTAACCTGGCTTTTTCTTTGAAGACTTTCTTCGCTATATCACTATTCACAAATTTAACTAAAACAGGAGGGACTTTGTCGTTTAGGGAGGTATCGGTTAAAGCAGGAGATATTTTGAATCTGTAGATATTCCTAATTTGGGCAATATTTATTTCAGTCAGGTTCATTTTGGTTACGAAAACTTGCAGGATTGTTGATTAGAGGTCAGATCCAGACTTCTGCTTAACACCATGCAAAATTAGCGAATCAAGCAGCACTTCTTGTTCAAATGAATCTAGTTTCATCTCAATTTTCATGATTTTCTCTTATTGATTTATAATTTGGTTGCGAAAAGTTTTCAGCGACTGTTCAATTTTTTCAAATTTTGGTTGATAATCAAGAGTAATCGCGTAATATATTTGACAAATAATATCATGGGATGACTGGCGGAAAGAATCAGCATCCGAAAACCTTTCATTAACCTTCTTAGTTATATTTTGTATTAACTCTCGCTTAGTTTTTTCCAGGTCAAGTTCCGCAGAAGTGACTTTATCCATCAACGAAGCCCATTCTCCTGTATTAGATTCCTTAATAGTTAATGCATTATATGCCTTGGAAAGGGATTTATAAATATCGGGCGAATTTTTCAATTCCTCAAATGCAGCCTTTACACCTGCAGTATGTTTTGTTGAAGTTCGGCTAACTCAATTATATTCTGACAAGTTGGCTTCAACAAGTCTGTATTCATCATATGTCCCATAGCAAAATACCAAATATGATGGCTTTCCTTTGCTATCCTTGGACACTTTTAGTATCTTTACTGACCAATGAGGATAATTTTTGAAGTTAGCTAACGCGATATCAAACTCTTTATATGCAGGCATTTCCTATTAAGGAGACGACAAAAGTAAAAGCAACTTATCTTTATGTAAGGTAAGAACCTTAATGAAAAATTTAGTTGAAATAATGCTCCAAAGATTCCATAATATATATCCAAAATATGCTATATAATCCACTAATATCAGTCAATTTCAATACCAATTAGTTTGGCACCGAATGGCACCGGTGAAGAGGTGATGTTGGGTAACGAGAAGATCGATCAAGTGGACAGCTTCACTTACCTAGGTAGTATTATTAGTAAAGACTGGCCCCAGGCAGTTTGGTGCTGCAGTGGGTTGTTAGTAGTAGTAGTATTGAGAAGTACTCCTTGATAAAAACAAGGAGAAATTTCATTGAAATTTTAGCACCTTGTAACAACTCATTCGTAGCAATTGGAAGAGAAGCAGACTAGTGTCGCATTCTAAAGTCACGTTGGGTATTGATTTTAAGTGCCAAAGAACAAATTATCAACACAGAGTAAATATGTCAAATACATGTATCGATCGGGTATGAATATGCTCGAGTGTATTCGATAAGGAGTTAAGGACTACGGTTAGTGTCATACATTTCGTAGGACAAGGATGAACCATATGCTTATCAAAAATAATATAAACTAAAGAAGACGGGTCTATTGCAGGAACGTGCGCAGGAATTTTCTTTATGATGTGTAATAATAATAAACAGTCATTTGGTAATTTGAATAGGAAATACCTAGGAATTTTGGTGAATTTAAGATTTCAGGGGGTCCAGTTCGAGACTCCCCCCTGCATATCTCTGGTCGCTTGGGCTGAATTTGGTTCAAGCAATTGCAAGAAATTATTGGACCCCTATGATAACGAGAAATGTAAAATATATGTGGATGCGAAGAGGGTGAGGAAAGAGAGTGCATATCTGTGTTAAGGCTCTTTGCTAGGATTAGTTATTATTGGTGTTTAAAATTAGAAAGACAAAAAAGAGGTTCATAGGTGGTGATTAGAGAGTTCATTTAACAAACAGCACAATTAGTTAAAATCAGCCGTTTACTTTTGCAGAATTTAACGGTCCAATATCCAATACCATTTAAGCATCAAAAACTTCCCAGCACCGTTCAAAGCACTCTTGCTAGATGACCATTCATTCGTAGGCACCCTTGCTAGGCACCCTCAAAGGTGATTAATTAAAAAAAAAAAAAAAAAAATTCCGAGGGAAGTGAAGAGGATGTTGAAACTTAAAACAGACCAAAATTTTTACTTCACGGCCTATCTAACATATATCAATAAAACTAGTACAAATAAACCAACTAACTATGTTTACCTGTGTTTCTAGAATTATAGAAAAACTAGCGCTTTACTGAAAACACAAAAGTCAAGAATACAAACAGGAATATTGATTTGGGAGTAACAAGTGAGGGAGTATGTAGCCTGACAACAATAAACTAATCTTTAAAGTTTTTTATAGTCTTAAACCAGTTGTGACATCAGTAACTTTCAGTATATAGAAATATTGGATTGATCTATCAGGTAGCATTCTGGTCTCGCCAGCTATAATACCAATAGTGAGTAATATAGAATATGAAATTGTAAAAGATATGCTTAAGTATTACTTGAAATGAATATCAGATGAGATATAATATGAACTCTGGAAATCCGGTTATTTCTCTCTATACAACAGTGACTTTCAAGCTATGATAAAAATTCTAACGCTAGTCTATAGTCTTAATGCTTTCAAGATGGCTTTACTTCTAACTTGCCTACAAACTAATCATGATATGTCCTTTTCAGAGCCAAAACGAGAGCCTGTCATTGAACTGAGCCATTGTGCAGAAGTGATACCAAATTAAACGAAAAAAATAAATAAAGGAACAATACTAAGAAACTTTATTTTATTCCGTAAAAAGTGTCCTTAATTGGATTGCTTTTACTGTACCAAAACTCCTATATTATTTTGTGTTTTCAGTAAAGCGCTAGTTTTCTATGATCCTAGAAACATAGGAAAACATAATTAGTTGGTTGATTTGTACTAGTTTTATTGATATATGCTATATAGGCTGTGAAGTAATAGTTATTGTCTGTTTTAAGTTTCAACTTCGCTCTTTACTTCCCTTGGAAAACTTTGTTTTTTTTAAATTAATCTTTGCTCGTTTTTGATTAAAATTTGATGTAGAAACAACGCCGCCATGATCTTTCTTTATTCATATGAATAATTTCTGTTCGTTTTAATTTTAATGTCACTCCTTAGTTTCATTTGAAAACTTATTTTTTAATATAATTTCTGATAATCACCAATCTAGGGGAGATAAGATACCTCTAGAAAATACTGCAGAAAGGACTGTAGAAATGACGTCCCTTCCATGTCTGGAGAAACGGTGGGCCAGAGAGGGGCGTTAGTCGCTCTCCAATCACTTTCAACTATAAAAAAGGCACTAGCCCTTTCCATTTCCAATCAAATGAGCCCTTTTGAAGTTTCTTCAACAACACTTTCAATAAAAACCTTATATGCCCCAAGGGCATAAATTACAACCCTTGCCCTGAGGGCTGGGGGGGGGTGTCATCCTCAAAGACCTAATTTTCAGAACTTTCTGCTACGTTGAACAGCATGGCTATCTGAAAATTTTTGATTGGATGTGTTTGGGGGAGTGGTGGGCATGAGAGGGGGGTTTGTTAACCTCCAGTCCACTGACGGATTACTCTTCACTAACTTTCGACTATTAAAAAGGGCAATTTCAATTTCAAACCAAATGAGCCCTTTTTGAAATTTCTACAACAATTTTCTATATAAGCCTTATATGCCCCCAGGACATAACTTATAACCCTTGCACTGAGGGCGCTGAGGGGGTTATCATCCTAAAAGACCTAATTTCCAGAACTTAGTAGGGAGGCCCTAATGACTCCGACGAGTACATAATTCGGTTATCAAAAGAATGTATCTCCACTAACTGGTCATTGACACCATTTTCAAGGTCGATTTATTTGTTGTTTCTAAGTGTATTGACTCCGGGACGAAGTTTGCACATGCGCACTGAATTCTAACGGGGCAATGTATTGATCCACTAGAGGGGAAGTAGATTTCTGAGAAATTGATTGCATAATCGACTAGGACAAGAGGGGAAGTAGATTTCTGGGAAATTGATTACATAATCTGACGGTGAATTATTGATTCTAACGGGACAAGATCATGTGTCTCTTTCTAAGCCAATCAGGGAGTCGGAAATATTAGCGGGACAGGATTGCAGAGAATATAAGGAAAGGATTGTTGCTATAGTTGTTATTAGTGTGTGAATAGAATTCAAGGAGTGAGAACAGTTTGACTTTACTCATTAGGATATATTTGTAATAATAATGAGTGGAATGTTTACACTATTAGAAGTTGATAGTGGAGTTGGTAGCAATGATACAAGAGCACCAAACATTGCGGTGGAAATCACAAGAGGATCACCGCTTTGTCTGGAATGGGATGAAGTATATGCAAGATATGTGATATCCTTGAGCAAATTTAAAATGGAGGATCAATTATGCTTCGCTGCAAAATTTGATATAGCACATGTGAATAGACTTCAATGTGCTTTAAGTGCATTAGTGAAGCATATCGAAGACAATAAGCTGTATCGCTAATTGTACATGCATAGTATTATTGTTGTAATTATACAATAAAATTGTTTCGAAATCAAAAATGTTCCCTTTCTTTTTGTTAGAATGTTAGGCTAACGAATCACGGTCAGTCTAGAGTCAGCAGTGAGAGTGATAGGATTAAAAAATGAATAAATTTGAGAAAGAGAGAATTAGATCGAATCTTGTGTTTATGGAAAAACATTTGATTTTGGATGATAATTTTCTCGAGTTATCCCTTCAATAAAAGATATTCTCTCAGGGAACACTTGACAATATAATGAAAACTGATTCTCCCCCATTGGACTGTTGTATGAAACTGTGTCAATGTGAATCAAATGCTAATACTCAATTTATTGATATATTAATTGGAACAAAGCAGAATAATATCGTGGATATACTTTTGAAAACATTGCCATAGATTCAATGTAGATGGCTCCGCCTTCGAAAGAGGTAGCATCACAGAGTTACTCTTCTCCCATTCCTCCCTCTGAATTTATCGAACGAGGATCAGTTTCGTTTTAGCTGTGTGAGAGAGTTGACATCGGAAACCAAAAAAATGTTTTATACATGTCCACTATGCATGTACACTCTTGGCAGTTGGAAATCATGTGAGAATTGCACAATTATTGATGACTATAATGAAAAATGCAAATTATGTAATCCTTGTAAATTACATAGAGGATATGCAGTACAAATTAAAGGGTGTAGTTCATGTCTTGAAGAGATTTGTGACTCTCACCCTAGAGGACATCTGTGCTCCAATTGTCACTATGACAAATGTGATCAGTGGGAGAATACGTACCCCGGTATGATTGGAAAGAATCCCAAACGTGAATTTAGTTTATTTCTACGAGATTGGTATTGTCGTGGATTTAAATTATTCTGGGAGGAAGAATCTGGTCTACGATTCAACTGTTGGGGTAACAAGACAATTTGGTTTCTACGTCATCGTTGTGACGACACTGCCTATTATGAATATAAACCAAGTAATTTTTATTTGGCAGTTTCTGAATGTGATTCACCATTTGAAAACACTGTATGTGATATTGCTTCAAATAGACAGATTGAAACTCGTGAATTTCATAATACGAATGCAAATAGTATCATTGACTATACAAAGAGATATGACAAGAGTGAAGTCTACATTATACTGTAGAAAATGTGATCCTGACTTTGCATCCAATCAAGATCAATATACAGTGAATCCAAATGATTTACCAGCTTGAGTGGTTCACGACAGTTGCCTATACACCGAAGAAGAAGAAATCTAAAGTGAAGAATAAAGACATTGTTGTGTATATACATTTGTCATTTATTAATAAACAAATTCAAATATATTTTTTAAGCACTTTACTCGTAGGGCACTAAAATCAATATTATACAGGTCTGAGAGGATATTTTCCACCATAAAGTCGTTCAGACATGGATTGTCTACATAAATGTTAAGAAACAGCTTTAAGTATAGCGACAACATCGGAACTCAAAATATAGTAGTGCATGGAAGCCAAAGCTTTTAGTCGTCAGATCAGATCATGCACTCTCTTCCGATTTTGAATAATAGTTTTCCCACTGCTCTCAATATACTTGCTGATGTGGGGAGTATAGAATGTATAGAGTAGGCCAAGAGGATCAAAAATTCAATCGTCTTCATTGTTTGAAAGATGCACAACCAATGACCCGTCTGTACAGTCAATGGACTGCTATTAATAATAATTAGGGTATTGTTGGCACTTTGAATTTTTCCAAGAAAATCCAAGGGCAGACAATAGGATCTGTATTTGGACATGTAGGGGTCCATATTCAATACATTGATTATTTGACTGGTGTTCATGGTGCCAAGTCTAGTAGAACACTGCCTTCGGGAGTGATTTCCAATAGGTTTCATATTTATTTAGCGAGATTAGTACGATACTCTCAGCTAATGGGTCGGCAAATGTACACTCTAAACGCACAATCCCTGTACGTACTATACTCATATCCAGGGTGCCAAACAAATCCAATACAATGATACCATGTGTTTTAGCAAACATTTCTTCGGTTATACCATTTTCAAATAGTTGTGAATCATGATCTAGGGTTTAAATGGTCAACTCATACAATTTTCTATAGGATTTTTCAAAAGACAGATTGTAGAGTGGGATTCCATTTACTTTGCAGACAAGAGATGAAAGCCCAAACATTTCAAATTTATGTGGGCATCCAGTCCACGATCCTATTGCACTAGCGCTTTTTACAAATGCCAAAGGGAGTTTTGACGGAATTTCGCCATTGATAAAGGATGAGTCGGTGAAGGTGCGTGACCCCGTGGCAATATGACGCTGATTGGTATGAGGAACAAGTAGTTTAATATTATTTCCACTGGCTCTCAGTTTTTCCACTGCCAAAGCAACAGAACTCATAACCTGTTGTTTGCGTACATGTAGTATAGCTGAACTGAGGGAAAGTTACATCAGGATTAGCAGCAAGTTCTTTTCGTAAAATGAAATTGGATGGTGCAAGCGCCAATTTTATATCTACTTTAATATTGGGTGGTAGCCATTGAGGTATATTAAATATTTCATGATATATTTTTCCAACTAGATGTAATTCACTAGTTGTAGCATTTTTAAGTTCATCTGTACTATCAGTATTAGTAATATATTTATATCCATTGGAGGTGCCTCTCAATTCCTTGTATGACTTGGGTGTCATCAGCATGAATTGCATATAGCTTGTATAATTTGAGAGATTGTTGCTTGTGCTCACCAGCGTGTCATTGATGTAGACACTGATTTGACGAAATAAATTATGTAATATAAAATTTTCATAGGATATTCCATCGACAAGAATTGGCATTGTATTATCGGATTTCCGGACTTTCATTCGTAAATCTATAAATGTCGAAGACATGTCCATAAAGTAGTCTTCATTGGAATAAATTTGAATGTGGATATTATGGGAGAGGGGTTGTTGTGCATAAAATTGTTCATAGTATCCATGTTTTACACTCATATCAACATTTCCTGCATTGAATAGATTTAATGAGGAGGTGATTGAAGGCTGAGAATCCTTATGCGGTAGATATGACATCTTAGGAAAAGAAATCTAGTTTCGATCTAACAATTCTCTTCCTGGGGCTTCTTCTTCTACTGTTTACAGTGTGTGTCGGCTTTTTCATTCTTTTCTTTGACAGGGGTGATGTCTTATGTTTATGACCTGAGTAGAGACTGATGAGTGATGCACTGTTTCTCGACCTTTTTAAACCTTTTCCATTTGTTTTTAATCTCTCGCCAAGGGTTCGCGCACTGGACCTAAGATTTTCCGAAGCTCTTTTTTTAGAATCCTTACCAGAGCCCCAATCGTATAGTGTAGAGGATGCAAAATCTGTTGCAGCCGGTACAATTTATTTTCTAGCCAGAGGTAGTGCAGAGCGAAACAGCTTAGCAAACCAACTGCCAAGACCATATCCAGACATTGACGAGCGACCTTTGTAATAGTCCATTCTATTGCCCTGTTGTCTTGGGCCAAGAGTATTAAAATAGCAGTCAATATCAGGACAAATGAATACCACTTTTCTATTAGACATTTTGTTGAACGATGGGTCGAAAATGACATGTAATCACAGCCAAACCTTTTGATATTGCTAGAGGATCACCTAATTCAGTTTTTAGTGTTAACTGACAGAGTTCCAAATAGGAAGTGTTTACGGAGATATACTGAAGATGCTTTATATTGTAGTGATGAATATGTTCTTGATTGGTTTTTCGTTCAAGAACTCGTAGGAGGGGAACATTGCTATTGCCAACCTGGGATGTTTCCACAAATGAAGCGTAGAGAAATATACATGTGTCTGTGGAGAAGGCAGGCGGATAGTCAGCAAAAATAAAATTAGTGTTTCCCGGCACTTTTACCATTGATTATATTGAGCTTAAAGCCAAGAACATCCTTTAGATTATCATTTAGAATAACCTTTTCATCGGCAATAGGTGAACTAATGTAGATCTTGCCCTCCTCCTTTGAATAGTTGAAATGAAAGGCTCCTCTTTTACGAGCGGAAATTCTTTTATTGATAGAACGACATAAATCATTCATACAGGTGAGTTTTTCATAAGGTAATTCAATATATGGATAATTCATCAATTGATCTTTTGAATTTGTTCTTGATCACCTGAGGGTGGCGGCCAATCATAGGGTCTAATTTTTATATCATATTTGCGATCTTTTCTAAGGATATCATATGTATTTTTGAGAGTACAGTCGACAAGAGCCACTTCATACGCGCCATCGAATTTGATGGTGGGGGAGAGTTTCGTCCAAAAATCACTTGTTCTATTCAAGTCATTGTAGAGAGGATCAGAAACATTGGACATGAAAGTCACATAGAAATCATTGGATATTGTTAATATCTTCAACACTAACCCAAGAATCAAAATCAGAGTTGTATCCTAGCCAGCGAAGAAGCAACAGTCTCTTGCCCCTACGAGTACAACTCATTAATATCTTTTCAATTTGATAAATTTCACTAGTGTTTCTAACTTTTCGCAGTTCATATTCATAAAAACCGCCGAGAATCTCATCATAATTGGTGTTTCGCAATCGATATGTCGTGGGTGTAGTGTCTAGGATTTTGGAAACTTTAAATAGTTCAGTGCTCCATAAAAAATTCCCCTTTTCAAAAATATTGGTGGTTCGATTAATTCGAACAGTATCACCAACATTGAATTTTCTTCTTTTTCTTCTCATTGCCATTGGAACATTGCTTTAGAAAAGCATCAAATGTATTTACACTGCAATGAACTTCCCGAGGGCTTGAGTTGGACAGGGATCGATGGGGTCGTTGATTATATATTTGCAGGATTTTATCTAAATCATGAATAAAAGCAGCAGTATTTTTCAGTGTACAATATCTGAAATTAATAGACGAATCGTTCTTATCAATCGTTCAGCCAATGCAGCCTTTATCGGGCTGTGACTATGATAAAGTGTTGCATACATTTCAATAGAACCTTTTGCACATGAGGATTAACAAATTCGCTACAGCGATCTGATTGAATTTTTCTATAGCAATCCTGTTCAAGAATACTTTCTAAAGCATGAGCAACTTCAATACCTCTCTTTGATTGCAATGGAATGGCATAGGCATAGCGACTAAAGACACTGATTGCCACTAGAATATATTTGTAGATTGTATTGTGACGTCGTTGAATCGCGTCTAAAGTTAAAAGATCAGTTTGCATTATATGCAGAGGGAAAAAGGCTTTAGTTTGTCGACATTGTTTACCATGAAGCCTGCGATTCCGATGCAGTGTGTAACTCGAATCATTTTCTAGATACTCTTTTGCTTTTTTTAATGTGCTGCCATCTATGTCAGAGGCAACTTTAGAAAGCGTTGTGGGGGAACTTAGACTTCCCGCTTCACCAATATTTTCATAGACATGCTTCAGAACTTCAACATTTTGAACGCAAACACGTAGTGTAATGTCCACTCCCCTTTTGCGCACTGGAGGATGATTCAATCCGTCTTCGCTTTTGACTAGCAGCCACAGGTGTTATAAAATCATTGCTGCTGCTAGCATTTTCCAATATTGAATCTTCTTCTTTTTTAAATGGTGGTTTTGGTGTTGTTGGAGGAATATAATCTCTTAGTTTCCTTAGAATTTGCTTATTGCCAATAAGACTTTTGGGGAAGTTTGATGCATTTAGAAAGGTGTATAGATTATTGTCAAATGATAAAAGTCCTTTACGATTCGTCACCATATCACAAATTAAATCAACAAGATTATAAATTTTTTCCCTGAATTATAATTCGTTTCCCTGTGCTATCGACCTGAACTTGGTCATCACCACCAGTTTCCAACATGAGACATGATAATACTCTCTATACTCTGTTCTCGATAGGTCACTGGCAATAGGTTTCCAATTGTTGACACTATGGAATTCAATTCCTTCTCCTTTGATTGCACTGCTGAATCTTGAGGAGATGTTTCCCGTTTAGAGGGATCTGTGACGGTGACGGCGGGTCTCTCACGATATGGTCTATGTTTGTCTACACGTCGCAATGCATCTTGAAGTAAAAATAGATTTTTATCATCGTCAATATTTTCATCATTAATGAATTTGCTTAGATTGTCTTCAAAATGTTTCCACGGGCGAGAGGACAAGTTCAAATGGCGTCAATTTATAGGGCTTAGCCATTCTCTAGAGAAAAATGTTTACAAGTCCTGCAATTGTTGGCAGTAAAAGTGTAAAAAAGCTACCGCTCGCTTGAAGGAGACGTTTTGTCTTTTAAAAAATTTTCCCTTGTTTTTGCAAGCCAAGGCACGTATAGTGGAGTGGAATGATGTTGCTTTGTCTGTTGTCTAACACCTTCTGGCAAGTGTACATTGTCCTCAGTTAAATTTAAACAAAGTTCAGATATTAGATTAATGAAATCATTGTCAACACCATGTTTGAGTATGGCCTTCCTGAGTGGGGGTTTTGAAGTGCCTAAAACGGAAAATAAGTGTCTATTTCCGTGTAGTTTCTTCAGTGTCATAATGACAACTAATAGCTTTTTCTACTGTTCACCGGAAGATATACAGTAATTTCTTTGTCGAAAATATCTGTGACTACACATAGATCCTCGGGTGTGCTCTGATTAAGATTTAGTAAAATGTACCCATAGGGCTTATTTGTTGCCTGAGTGTACGCTGACAGCAGAAATTTGGGTGCGCCGGGATATATTTGCTTATTGAGAGTTATTAGCGAGCTAGAATCACGAACAACTCGGTATATAATATAGATGGTGCAATTCAAAGCAAGGGTTCGCATACATTTGCTCTGATGAAACAAATTGTGTAGAACTAGGGTTATGGAAATGTGTTCATGATGAGAGCGAACGGTAAACAGCTGTAGCATTTCCTGTGAGAGAACTGTTCAATGGATTCAGCCAAATCATCAATAATCAGCCACGAGTTTGGTTCAATACTATTGAAAACATTAAGTCTCCGTATGAATTGTATTGGTATAGTTGTGGCAATAGCTTTTATTTGATCGTAGGACTCTTTCCAAATACTATAGCAATAATAAGTTTTCTTTGGTTTTTCCAAAAACATTTTATTACAATTTTGAATTATTTTAGCTAAAAGTGTCGTTTTCCACGACATTGATGAGCCACACAGAAACGACCTGAATGGTGTTTTAAATTGATACATGCTGCTGCTGTTGACAACAGTAAGACTACAACTAACTGTAAACCATACTTGTCCAATGAATTAGTAGTAATAATAATTTTCCCATAGATCTATCTACTACGTTAACAAGAACAACAAAAACAATATTTCATTCATTTATTAACATAAAAACACTTTTCTGTTCAACAAGAACATTTATTGAACAAAAACACTTGTTCAACAAGAACAAAAACTCTATTTGTTCAACATGAACAACAATAATATTTATTAACAACAACAACAATAATATTTATTAGCAACAACATTTATTAACATAAAAACACTTTTCTGTTCAAGAAGAACAATATTTAATATCAAAGACATCTTTTTGTTCAACAAGAACAACGACACTATATGTACAACAACACTTATTGTCATAAAAAACACACTTTTTGTCCAGCAAGAACACCAACACTATTTGTGCACACACACACATTTTTTTGTACAGTAGCACTATTTGTACAACACTTAAAAAAAAAAAAACGAACTTAAAATAGCACAGTTGAACACTATGAATTTAAAAGGACCCCCCAGCCTCCGGGAGCCGCGGGCCGAAGGCCGGCCGTGAGCGGGACCCAAAGCCCCCCGGGAACCGCGGGCCGATGGCCGGCCGCGGGTGGGACCCCCCCCCCGGGGTCGCTGTGGATCAACAACTGTATACAAAAGTCACCATCATTGCTGCTGCAGGTTAGGTTTGAGCATTTAAGCTAATTCATGAAAGGTTAGGTTAGGTTAGAGCATTTAATTCATGAAAGGTTAGGTTAGGTTAATTTATAAGGTTTGGGTTAGGTTAATTTATCCATACCAAGTTAGTTGCGATAGTCTACACATTTAACCCGGTCTGAAATTCTATAGTGGCCGTGGGGGAGTACAATTACACCATTCTCGAGCACAAAGACTTTGTCGGATATACATGAGATTGCATTCTTTTCCACTCTAACAGTATAATTTTTATACTGTAGAGAGCGAACTGCAAGTACTTGTGTTCTCGGCACTAGGCTACTCTCTAGACAGTCTCTGTAGACACTCATCTTGAAATTGTTCTTTACAAAATGTGTAGGCACCCCTTTACACGCCTGCTTTACATCCCTGTTATGAGTTTCAACGCAATAAACTTTAGGACCCGGGAACACCCCATGGGATATCAAATCACTCCCCGTCTCTGATTTTAACATGAGTAGTTGATTGGGGGCCTGACGTTTCACCCAACTCGGGGTAGAGGGACGCATTCCAGTTGGTGAGATCCATCCGCGAGCAGATGTGCACCCCATTTTCTAAATCTCCCAATAAATCCCCGGTTTTTACTTTTAACAGCAGAGAATTTGTATCCCAATAGTAAACTTGAACCTCCTCCTCCCTTGGCCACTGTACATTGCATACATTGTAAAAAAACGACAACATGCGCTTCTTGGAAATTTCAAGTACTGAACTACCTTCTGCTATATTCTTGTTTCCTGTGTAGAAGAACCATGCTTGTCTCTATGCTCGTGAACGATTTAAAATTGGGGTCTGCAATAATTCGTGCACATTCTTGAGGGTCAGTCACGACGTCACAACGAGATCTGTTCCGTACGCTTTCACATATTTTGCCAAACGCAGAATTTAGAATGAGCGTGTACATTTCCTTTTCTACTTTACTGTTTGCCCGAGAGCGTTTATCAACAAAGGTATCGATAAACGTCTTTAAATAAGGTTTTTGATTGAATTGCAGGACCCTATGTATTTTGGTGATCTTGAAACCATTGTTCACCATCCAGCGCAAAAGCACATGGTGAACAACGTTATTCTTTTTAGGGTCCAGATCTGCAATCAGTTTCTGCTTGGAGGAGGTCCAGTGCATCCCCATATCCTCAACCAATGATCGATTGTACGGGCTCAGTGAGTCCTTTGTCACTGGTCGATTGATACAGGGGAAAACAAAATCTCTGACTGAATCATGAAGCGCCAATGGAATGTGTCCGTCAATTTCAAAGAACCATCCTTGTGGCCCATTGTCCTCGACGGTGTCATGTCGGGAAATCACAAGGATTCTCAAGCCATTTATAGTTTCCACACGGCAAAGAGTAGTGAGACATTGCCGAGGGATATAACGAGTTCATATCAAGGAAAACTGCATTTGACTTTACACCAGTGTCTTGCCCGCTTGAATCTGTTGTCAAAACGCGATCTCCATGAAAAACATACCCACCCCTCATTGACCTTTCTACAAAAAGGTGTTGATCTACATCAGTGATCAACCCTATTTCCTCTTTACTAATTTTTAAAATCAAGTCCATCACCAAATGTGATGTGGGAAAAATAATAGCCAATATCTAGTCCAAACTCTGAATAGATTTGATCTGTGTTTTTACAGAAAATATCTAACAGAGTTAAGACGTCACTGGCCAAGTACAGTCTACAATAATCCCACCCATTTTTACAATTACCCTTAACCCACACCTTCTTGGCAAATTCGTATTCCTCGGCAGTGCATTCACTGTCGGTGAGTGAATTATAGAAAGCTTCAATTGGAGGTAGTTTCTCCTCGCTTAAGCGAGCGCCAGAACAGTAATAGTCGTATGCATATACACCTTTAGAGGTCAATAGGTCATACATTTCACTGTCTGGAAAGTGCTGTTTAAGCAAAGGAAAACTATCAAAATTGTCACTTTTCTGCACTTGAATCAATTGACTCAATGCCTTGGGGAAAAAACTAAAAGAATCTACAAACCTGATTTTACTCAGGCACGTATGCTCGTTATTCACTACCTGTCATTTCAACTCGAGAAGCACCAGCTTCTCAGCTGATTTGGGGATGATGTTATAGGTAAATGAATTGTTTACCCATGTACTATCTACTCCCTCTCCCTCCCTGTGCATACGTGGGAAAGCCGGTAAATTAAATTTTAAATCATAATTTGCGTTGTGAATGAAAACCGGAATAAAAAAACTGCTGGCTTACATACACATTGCATGATTGATGTGCTACGCCTCTAAAATTACTACCCCCTGATGATATTTCCTGCCACAAGTGATTGTGGTCTCTGATTTTCCACTTCCCTCCTATTTTCCCCTAGTCCCTTCCCCTTAGCCCCTCTTCAAACTCCCCCTTACAAACCCAGCATATTTTTTGATTTTTAATTGCGAGGCGATCCTCTGCAGACAATAACATTGGGTAATGGGTATTTCTCATACGAGAAATAGCGTAATTTGCAGTGCCAATTAATTTGGTCAGTGCCTTGACCATGCAATCACCCTCATCCAACGTTACAACTATTTCTAACAACTGCATAGTGTTAGAACTGTCTCTTTATGCGTGGGCACAGGAAACTGTAATGGCTTGATGTTCTTTGATTCGATTCGGAAATCGAGGATCGTTCACTTCCTCTAGCTTCGCTTCACAATCCAAAGAGATTTTATTGCTTTGGAGGAGGGTATTTTGAAATGTTTTAAAACGTAAAATGGCCCTATCACCTGAAACCGTTTCAACTGACTGATAGCCATGCCGTCTACAATGCTTCATATGATTCCGTAGTTTTAAATCACTACGAAATTGAGACGGGCATATTGGACAGTGGAAACATAGCCCCATTTTCTTACCCCCTCCCAGAACTCTACTGATGTCTGAAATTGGGTTGAAATGGCCAATTGCATTGGGTTCACTAGGTGGTTTGTACAACAAACAAACCCAGTGCTCCACGAATTCAATTGAGGGGCCCCTTACTGGGAACACCACCCCTTCTTATTAGAACGAACCCCATCCTCAAATTCATATTGAACCAGAGTAACGCCGATATTTAAATGGGCATTGGCCCTTTCAAAAATATTAATGGACCTGAGCGTTACTGGGTATTTTCCTTCTAAACATGAAAAATCTACAGCGGGAAAATCAGACCCCACCTTCCCATCTACAGCCCAATATTCTAAATTTGTCTTTGATGCGTCACGTGCTAGAGGCTCGAATGCTGACATGAGGAAAGCGTACATGAAACATTTTTGATCTGTTTCAAAACAGATTCGTTGAACGCCTTTGCAACCCTCTAAATCTGGATTTATATTTTAAAACTGTACCCCTTATCCCTATGACCCCTCTTAAAATAAAATCTTTTTTAAATTTACAAATATTTACACTTAAATTTTCAACAAAAAGAACCACAGACCCACTCCCATTTTCGCTGATGCGTAATAATGTGGTCTATCCAATCCATAAAAAAACTGATCCATAATTTTCTAAATGCGGATAGACCACTAGCATCTCGGTATGTACATAATGATGCTAAACCTCGCTTTTACCCTCATTTAAATAGAATACCTTTAAAACAATTGAAACTTTAGTTGAATCCCTACCCCCCCCCCCCCCCACATCAGAATCTGGTTTTCTAACAGTGCACGAAGTCTATCTAAATATTCATGGACAATTTCTATAGGGTAAAATACAAAATTACCCCCCATAAGCGAATTAAAAGGATCCCCAAAAGTCGCAGTGTAGACAACTATCGTATTTAATATTGAATTTGACAGCTGAAAGTCAGGAAATGTTATAAATTGGATATTGTCACCCTCCTCCTCCCCCTCTTGTATATTATCACCACCCCCCTCCCCCACGTTGTTCATCAATAGGGTTGTTCGAAGCTATTTCATCCTCCTCCCCCTCTTGTATATTATCACCACCCCTCCCCACATTGTTCAATAATAGGGTTGTTCGAAGCCATTTCAGTAGTTTGAAGTGTGTTCATATAATCTGAGGGGGGAGGGTTCCTAGTTAATTCCCTGGTAAAATCGTCTAAAAGCTGCAAAGTGTTCGGACTTAGCAAAGGTAAGTATCCTGCTCAACTGCGCTACTATCTACATTAAAATAATCAGTTAAAAAATCGTCAATATTATCTGGAATTTCGTTAACGATACCATCCCATGGTGAATTGTTGCAAATGAACTCCACGGGCACGTTTTTCTTCTCCAACTGACGTGCAGGGGGGGATGGCGAATATGGAACCAATGCAACCTATAATAGAAAATAGCTTATTTTCAAAGTGTCTAAATCACCCTATTTTTTTTAAATTGGATTATTATTTACATATTATTTAAAACGCGCTTAGTAGTAGTAGCAGTATGCACATAGTAGCATTTGGTTAATTCACTGTTCCCTACTCTATATATATTCTGAAAGTTCCAACCTAATATAAGATATTTACAATCTAAAAGATAACATAGTAGGTTTTGATTTTGTTGAAACAACTCCTCAAAAATTTCGTATTAATACTCTATCTGCTTTGAAAAAAACCGGGGTATTTACTTGATTTGAAATGGATAGCCTATCCCTTTCAGGCCATATTCTCTCATGATACACAACTCATTCCGATAGAAAGCTGTTTTTATAATATTTGTAGAGGCAAGGTGAAGCATTCGCTAATAAAGCAGTTTATATCACAAAGATTTTGCTACTTACTATGGGAAATTATGACCGGAATATAGTGCCATTTTATTTGGCTTCACTAAGAGAATTCAGCTGGCTGAATGTATGCAATAATTAAACAATTCAAAAGGGAGAACGTTATGTTTTATCAGGTTGAAAAAATAGCTAAAAATACCTTTTAATATCTCTGACAAACTTTTACTGTGTTGAAAAATGATGAAATGAAAGGCCTAAAAAAGTTGAAAGAAATAGGTAGATATTATTTTTTTTATAACCAGATAGAAAGTAGAGGTAAAAATGCATACATTTCAATATTCCGGCTGGACTGTGTGTGCCAGATGGTCTTGGTAGCGCGGTGACATCACACTCTCGTCTAATTGGGTCAGCAGTATCAGTGGCTTGCATAGACGTGGTGGCGGCGGCGATGTCGCTGACTTGTACAGATGAGCCAGCGGGGTTCACCATCTTGTGAGCAGCCTCCCATTCTCTTTTCGGTTTTTGACCAGACTGTATTGCTGCCTGCGTGGAGGATACAGGGGGTTGGTAAAGCGTGGCTCTGGATGGCTCAGCTATCTCCAGTTGTTGCATTGGAGTAGTGCCATTAGCCTTAGCTCTCTTTTGAGGGGGGCACGCATTCTTCAAAATTGTCCTTAAAAAGAAGAAAAAATTTAGAATAAAAACGATTCCCCTTTTTACAGAAGAAAAATTAGTACCCCGCACCTAACCAGAATTTATTGTGAAGCATAATTTTGTTTGGACAGCATTTATCTCAAAGAAGCTCCCTTTCCCTTTTCAGTAAAAATTTGCGACAGTTAGAAATGTTATAAGCTCAAGAAACAGAGGGTATTTAGATATAGACTTTAAATTAGATAAAAAAAGATCGTTAACCCAACAGCTTATAGGCCTAAAATTTGCAATCATAGGCTAAAAATGCTAGCTAATTTACGCATAATATAGTCTTCATGCAACTCCTAAAGACTTTGCTTTCTAGCCTAATAGTATCAAAGTTAAAAACCATAGTTTTCACCCCCTCTCCCCCCGAAAATATAAAAGACACTTTATCGAAAGAAAGCTTGAAAAAAGGAATAATATGCACTCTAACAGCGAAACCTTTGGTTAAGCCGCTTTCGTAATTCACGCGAATTAATAAGCAGGATGCACTTGACAGATATCAAAAATTATCCCTATTTAAATCTTAGCGGAAATGTTTAAGTCATGTTAGCGGCTTAAATGGAAAACAGTATATTAATAGCTAAGGGTTGACAGAAAGCTGGATGTCACTTTTAGGTAGGATACAGAAAGAATAATTTATCAAAAACAGAATTATTTCAAATGAAAGAATTAAAGTCTTAAACAGGGGGGAGGGGGGGTGACATGGTAAAAAAGAGTGTATTTTACGCTTTATATCGAGTATAAACAACACATAGTGGTGATTTGTATTGGGGGGAGGTATACCCTGAATTTGAATTTACTGGAGTGGGAATATGTAAAATGATTTTATTTGGAAATAACCTAAGAAAATTTATTATTACAGAACTCACATTATAAATCGACGTAGCCAAAGTTTCCAACTCATCAATATTCAATGCTTCATCCATGATGTCTTAAAACAGTATGATAGTTTAACCAAAACGCATGTCCGTTATATACAAAATCTCAAGGGCGAACTCTGATGTAATGGGGAAACCTTACGTAACTTCCCTGATTGACTTAGAAACAGACACGTGATCTTGTCCCGTTAGAATCAATATTTCACCGCCGATTATGTAATCTACTTTCCCTCTAGTCGATCAATACATTGCCCCGTTAGAATTCAATGCGCATGTGCAAACTTCACCCTGGAGTCAATAGACTTAGAAACAACAAATAAATCGACCTTGAAAATGATGTCATTGACCCGTTAGTGGATCGATACACTTAGATGGATTCTATGCCCATATATGGAGTCCCTTCACGAGTCGATAGGGCCTCCCTACTGAACTTTCAACTACGTTGAACAAAATGGATATCTCAGGATTTTGATTGGATGTGTTTGGGAAAATGGTGGGCGAGAGAGAGGGGGGTTAGTTGCCCTTCAATCACTTTCGACTGTTAAAAAGGGCACTAGCCCTTTCAATTTCCAATTGAATGAACCCTTTTTGAAGTTTCTACAACATCGATTTCTATAGAAACTTATGTGCCCCCAGAGCATAACTTACAACCCTTGCCCTGAGGGGTGTGGGAGGAGGGGTTGTCATCCTTAAAGACGTAATTTCAAAAACTTTCAACTACGTTGAATAAAATGGTTATCTAAAAATTTTGATTGTATGTGTTTGGGAAAAAGGTGGGCGTGAGAGGGGGGGGTTAGTTGCCCTCAAATCACTTTCGACTATTAAAAAGGGCACTAGCCCTTTGAATTTCCAATCGAATGAGCCTTTTTTCAAGTTTCTATGACAAAGATTTCAATAAAAGCCTTATATGCCCCCAGGGTATAACTTATAACTCTTGCCCTGAAGACTGTGGGGGAGTGTCCTGCTCAAAAGTATGATTTCCTGAACTTTAAACTGCGTGGAACCAAATTGCTATCTCAATATTTGGATTAGATGTGTTTGGGAAATGGTTGGCGTGGAAGGGGTGTTAGTTGCCTTCCAATCCCTTTCGACTATTAAAAAGGGCTGAGACATTTGAATTTCCAATCGAATGAGCCCTTTTTGAAGTTTCTACGACAATGCGTTCTATAAAAACCTTATATGCCCCCAGGGCATAACTTACAACCCTTGCCCTGAGGGCTAGGGGGGGGGGGGGTTGTCATCCTCAAAGACCTAATTTCCAGAACTTTAAACTACTTTGAACAAAATGGCTATCTTAAAATTTTGATTGGATGTGTTTGGGGAAAAGATGGGCATGAGATCATTTTCAACTATTAAAATCATTTTCAGAACCAATCATTTTCAACTATTAAAAAGGGCACTAGCCCTTTGAATTTCCAATTGAATGAGCTTTTTTGAAGTTTCTACGATAACACTTTCTATAAAAACCTTATATGCTCCCAGGGCGTAACTTACAACCCTTGCCCTGGGGGCTGTGGGGGAGTGTCCTCGTCAAAAAAATATAATTGCTATTTGGAAATCCACTACGCTGAACAAAATGGCTATCTCAAAATTTTGATTGGATGTGTTTCGGGAAATAGTGGGCGTGGAAGGGGCTTAGTTGCCTTCCAATCACTTTCGAATATTAAAAAGGGCACAAGCCACTCCAATTTCCAATTGAATGAGCCCTTTTCGAAGTTTGTACGACAACTTCTTCGATACGAAGTGCCCTGGTCTAAAGGAAAAAACAATAAATAATACCTTGTGACAACGTCGTTCTTATATACCCCCAGGGCATAACTTAAAACCCCTGTCCTGAGGGTTTTTGGGGTATGTGTCCTCCTCAAAAACAAATTTTCTATCTAGAAATCAACTACGCTGAATAAAATGGCTATCTCAAAATTTTGTTTGGATGTGTTTGGGGAAATGATGGGCGTGGAAGGAGTGTTAGTTGTCTTCCAAGCACTTTCGACAATTAAAAAGGGCACCAGCCAGTCCAATTTCGAATCGAATGAGTCCTTTTCGAAGTTTCTACGACCACTCCTTCGATCCGAAGTTCCCTGGTATGGAAAAAAAAAACAAAAATACATTGTGCCAACATCGTTCTTTACTTAGGCAGCGCGATTGCGCTGCATATGATTACCGCCGTCAGAACTAACAAACAGACTACTTCATCGCAGAACGAAGTTTGAAGGTTCAATTCAAAACTGTTGATCATTCAAGCTTAATTTCTGGTAGATTTTTAGTTGAAAAGTTTTTAGTTTTAGTTCAGTTGTCTTCGCAATAATCTTTTACTTCTAAGATTAGTAGGTGATTTATGAAACTTACTAAGAGGGCTTAGATAATTTCGGAGACCACACAGCCTTTCCATGACGATAAATAAAAGTTCAAATAGGGATAAAATCCTTTTAATACTGATGACTACTGATGACGGTCACTGCATATGTGACCGAAATATCTGGTATTTTTTTGTGAATTTCTATCACTGTTTGTGAAACATTGTCTATTAAAAGGATTTTATCCCTATTTGAACTTATTTAACGTCTAAGAGGGCTTAGAGAGGGAGTATACGTGAGGGGTTCTTATAAACCTCCAGTTAAAGGTTTGGACCATAATCATTGCAATGGTACCGTTTATGCTTCCAAACTCTTCCACTTAGAGAAGTGGCACTAAAAGTGCCCTTTTTAGTGCTATTTGGCACTTATGGATAGTAAAATTGATAGAAAACACGTAAATATTAGTAATAGGTATAAAATGAGGCTTCCTGGGACGTACTTAAAAACAATGGCTGCATCACATTTGCAAAAATAGTGAATTATCTGAAAAGTAATCATAAGAAGGGACAAACCATGATTGAAAAAAATCCAAGCAGGAATCGAACGCATGATAACCTAGTTTGAAGTCCAGTGCTGTACTAACAGAACCACACCTCTAATAATCTAATTTAATATATTGGTGTTTGTAGGACTTTAATTGCGTAGCTTATTAAGGGGGGTCTGGAGGAGGAACATGCGGGAGGTGTTCTTGCAAACGTCCAGTTTAAAGGTTTTGGACCATAATTATTACGATGATACCGTTTTTATACTTCCAAGATTTTCAATTTAAGAAGTGGCACCAAAAGTGTATTTCCAGTGTTATATTTCCCTTACGAATGGCAAAATTGATAAAAAGCACGTAGATGTGTGTAAAAGTTTTCAAATGAGCTATTAAACATGACTCTAAAAGTTCTGATAGTCCACTAGCCCCAGCTTTTCTACTTGACACATGGCGCCAAAAGTAAGTTTTTTAATGCCATTTGAAACTTGCAGATGGTGGAATTTATAGGAAGAACGTAGATATGAGCAATAATTTTTATATGATCTATAAAAAATCTATCTACGATGTGCTGGTAGCCCACTAGCCCTACCCCTTGAGAAATGGCATAAAAAGTTCCCTTTTTTCGTGACATATGGCACTTGCAGATGGCGGAATTTATATAAACCACGTACATATGAGAAAAAGCTTTTGAATGAGCTTTTTAAGCGTCTCTTATGATGTTCTAATAACCCGCTAGGCCTGGAAAAAAAGAAGACAAAAAAAAGGCCGTTTTAACAATTTTTAACTTTTAGTTACTATGGGCTGTGGTTCCCTCTTTAATAGGTTGCAGCTAATGCTTCATCCATGACAAAGAATTTATTGCAAAATTTCCCAAGAACCTAGCTAAAATTTGACATCTCTGAAATCTAATAGATGGTAGAATTTGTAAAAACCCAGTAAATAAGCAATAGCTTTTAATTGAGCCATTAAACATGTATCTACTATGGTGTGGTAGCCTGCTACCGTTGCAGTGGCTTACTGGTAACCAGACGCTTTTGAGCTTACTGGTGAACATAACTATTAGAACAGTACTTGTTTTGTACTTTAGAGCCTTTCCACTTAAGAAGTGGCACCAAAAGTGTTGCTTTCAGTGCTATATCACACTTACGAAGGGTAGAATTAATAAAAAAAAAAAAAACATGTAGATATGAGCAATAGCTTTCAAATGAGCCATAAACATAAATCTTAAAAGTTCTGCTAGCCCAATAGCCCCAGCTTTTCCACTTGGATCTGGCACCAAAAGTGCCATTTTCAGTGCCATTTGGAACTTGCAGATGTTGGAGTTTATAGGAAAAACATAGATATGAGCACTATCTTTTATATGAGCTATAAAAAATCTGTCTACGATATTGTGGTAGCCCGCTAGCGCCACCCCTTGAGAAATGGAACAAAAAGTGCCATTTTAGTGCCATATGGCACTTGCAGATGGCAGAATTTATAAAAACCACCTAGATATAAGAAATAGCTTTTGAATGAGCCGTTAAGCATTTTTCTATGATGTTCTGGTAACCCGCTAGGCCTGCTGAAAAAAAAAGAAAAAAAGGGAGACAGATCAGTGCTACCAATGCCAAAAAGTGTTTTTCCTTGTTGTTCAATGAGGGGGACTGTAATTTCCCTAAACAAGGTTTTTGACCATGCTGATTGCAATGGTACACTTTTCATTTTGATCTGACGTCATTTTCGAGGGGTTTCAGGCTTTTTTTTCCGAAATCAACCATAAATTTCTTTTCGCAATAAACTTTTACTTTTAAGACGAACCGAAACAATATTTACCATTCCTGAGTCAGTGTCAGATGGCTTTTTTTCACTACACACTTTTTTTTCACAACGCGTTTTCTTAACTTTTGGTTACTATGGGATGTTGTTCGCTCTTTATTAGGTTGCAGCTAACGCTGCAACCATGATAATTTGCTGTACAAATTTGTCTTAATGGTACAAGAAGTACAAGGAGCAATTCTTCTCCAGCTGGAGAAGATTTCTTCTCCAGAGAAATCCTTCTCCGGGCTAATTCTTTTCCAGCTCTAGGTTATAAGGTATGAAAGATACGCGCTTTATGTTTGAACCGACTTTCGGGTCGTTTTTACGGATTGTTTCTATTGCGTTGATAATTATCAATGCAATAGAAACAACCGGCAAAAACGACCCAAAAGTCGGTAAAGTAGTTACTGCAAGAACTATCCTAAGCCTTTGTATAAACCCTTCTTGCATTTTTAGTCAATTTATAGTCAACCTGTCTTGTATTTTTAGTCAATTTATTATTCAGTCAGTTCCCCTGTACAGCTGGTGTACAGCTGTACAGCTGGTAGCTGGTGTACAGCTGTACAGCAGTACAGCTGGTGTACAGCTGTACTGCGCAGAGGTCATTTAAATGTAAGTCTTTCAATTTTTATCTCTGAGTATTACAGCTCAGCTTATCTTAAGGGGATATTCACCTCCGAGGTTTGGTATTATCTAGCAGGGAGAACACCAAGGTTTCTATATTTGAAATATGGAGAGTTATTTTTCTTTTGAGTTAACTTCCGGTTGGTTATACCTACCTCAGCCCCTCCTGCGAACATTTTGGCTAGCGACACCCCTGTGGATCAGGCTGCTGTTTACAGCTGAACTATTGGACTATATGATCCACTTATTTATGTTATGGCATTCTAAATTTTTGTGATTTTAAATATCCTCCAGGCTTGTGGCAATCACTTGATTTTGATATAACAATTCGTTTGCACTGAAATCATTAATTTTCTTCGCTTTTTTTTACATCTGGAACAATGCACAATTTTGAAGGTGTCATAGATTCAAATATAGGTCTGCTACCGGAAGCTGATTGTTGTGTATTTGGGTGATATATCGTGGTCATTATTTTCAAACTTTCAGTAGCAATTGTTAACTAAAGCCTAATTCAATATCTCATCGTCGTGAGTCAGCCTCCTGCTAACAAAGTAGAAATCACTGAGCTAGTACGACCATCTTCACCAGCACCCCTTCAGATGCTACAGTTACTCACAATAATAAATTGAAATAATTTTAATTCACGCAAAAGTTTAGCGGCTATGTACAAATATATGCTGAAATATTATTACGGACAACTCATAGCAGCACCAAGTAATCTGAGGTCAGCACAGGTGCAAATTGTTCTTCTCACACCCTGTTAATATGAGGGGGGAGAGGGGACGACATTTTTCAAACTTATTTTTTGAAATTGGGTACTGTTCTGTTATCTGTAACACACGGGAGAAGTGAAATTTGGTTAATGCTAATGAAATAAAACAAATTAGGATGAAAATATAATAGTTTAGAAACAAACTTCGGCTATATATTTGCACATCAGGGGGGTGGGGGTAAAGCATAGCATATATTAAATAGGTAACCTAACCTAGGTACCTTTCCCCCCCTAAACCCCAAAAACAATAGTTTAAATATTGTAAACGCAATGAAAAAAACCACGGTTTGCGATCGAATTCTCTATTGACAGATATCCGTTTGACTAGTGTCTTTTATCATCTATCGTGCGTGTGTTATCAGAGGCAACGCTGTAGCGTTGCCTATAGTCACAGTTTATATAATTATCCAGTAAGTTTATCGCAGATCATTTCTGGTCTTCATTCTCGGTACGAACAAAACCACCTCCCACTTCTTTCTGCATTAGCGGGTTAGTCTGTTTCCGATTGTTTCCAACAAAGTGCATTATTCGTAATAGCGGGTTTCCACTTGTTTTCCGATTAGATCACAGTCTGACTTGTCTACCCGTCAAAAGATCTGATTCCGCTTATGTTTCTATCTGCAAAAACGTTCTCTGGAGAACTCGCACCTTGGTCCGGGTTTTTATAATGGGTGAGATAGGGAAAGATCATACTGGATAATTATATAAACTGTGCCTAACGGCAAGGGTTTTAAGTTATGCCCTGAGGGCATATAAGGTTTTTATAGAAGGCGTTGTCGTAGAAACTTCAAAACAGGGTCATTCGATTGGAAATTAAAGGGCTAGTGCCCTTTTTAATAGTCGAAAGTGATTGGAGGGCAACTAGCCCCCCCCCACGCCCATCATTTCCTCAAACACATCCAATCAAACTTTTGAGATAGCCATTTTGTTCAGTGTAGGTGATTTCCAAATAGAAAATATGTTTTGAGGAGGACACTCCCCCACAACCCTCGGGGCAAGAGTTTTAAGTTATACCCTGGGGGCATATAAGGTTTTTATAGAAGGCTTTGTCGTAGAAACTTCAAAACAGGCACATTCAATTGGAAATTCAAAGGGCTAGTGCCCTTTTTAATAGTCGAAAGTGATTGGAGGGCAACTAGCCCCCCCCACGCCCATCATTCCCCAAACACATCCAATCAAAATTTTGAGATAGCCATTTTGTTCAGCGTAGTTGATTTCCAGATAGAAAATGTGTTTTTGAGGAGGACAATCCCCCACAACCCTTAGGGCAAGGGTTTTAAGTTATGCCCTGGGGGCATATAAGGTTTTTATAGAAGGCGGTGTCGTAGAAACTTCAAAAAAGGCTCATTCGATTGGAAATTCTGAGGGCTAGTGCTCTTTGTAATAGTCGAAAGTGATTTGAGGGCAACTAACCCCCCCCTCACGCCCACCTTTTCCCCAAACACATCCAATCAAAATTTTAAGATAGCCATTTTATTAAACGTAGTTTTAAGTTCTGGAAATTAGGTCTTTGAGGATTACAACTCCCCCAAAGCCCTCAGGGCAAGGGTTGTAATTTAAGGATTCTCCGAATCCTTCATACTATTTCTTATGGAAGGGATGCTCGTATAAAATTTAGAGAGGGCTCATTTGATTGAAAATTGAAAGTTCTTGTTCACTTTTTAAGAGTCAAAAGAGATTGAAGGGCAACTAGCCCCTCTCCCTCCTCCACGCCCTAAATGCATCAGATAAAAATTTTGAGATTGACATTTTGTTAAAATAGTTCAAAGTTCTGATAGCAAAAAACTCCGGTGTCGATACAACCCACCAGGGCCCAGGGGTAGGCGTTGTAAGTAATGCCCTGGGTTATAACTTATTAAGGGGGTTTATATCTTATGGGAAGGGGTTTATATGGGAAGAACACATAGGAAATCTATTATAATTATCCAATTATAAGGTTAAAATACATACTCTGCGATAGATGCAAAATTGCTTTGGCACACAAATTACTATTAAGGTCAATTCCAAACAGTCGTGATCACTTTGTGTCAGCAAGTGAAATGGTCTAAACCCCCTTATTGGAGCTATTTTTTAATCCATTCATTGTTGTCAATCGCTGTCCACAAGTTATGCAAGCTGTCTATTGTTCATACATAAGGTTTTTATCAAAGAGGTAATCGTATAGACTTTGAAAAAAGCCTCATTCGATTTAAATTGAAAGTTCTAGATCCGTTTTTTTAAAGTCAAGAATAATCGGACAGTAAGCCCCCCCCCCCACCCATGCCATAAAAACTTGAAACTTTTGCAATCAAAAACGAACAAAAATTAATTAAAAAAAAACTTTCCGAAAAATAAGTTTTTCAAAGAAAAGTAAAGGCCATTTTAAACTTAAGCTCAGGAGATACAAATACCTGTTAAAATTCAAACTCAAAACGACCAGAAATTACTATTAAAGAATAAGTGAAACCCAAAACGAACAGAAATTAAATAAACAATCATAGCAAAAAAACATACAACAAGTAATAATATAAATGAATAAATAGATCTTAAAGCGAGTAATGCTTAGATTAAATATTAAAACCAAGCTTAAAACGAAACAAATATTTTGCTATTAAAGTATAAATGAAACTTAAAACGAACAAAAATTAAATAACAATCAATGCGAACAAACATACAATATATATTAATGTAAATGAATAAATAAATCTTAAAACGAGTGAAACTTAAATTGAATATGCAAATCAAGTTTGAATCGAATAAAAATAACTACAAACAAGAGTTTGGGTATCGTCTCACTGCAGAAGCCTAAAACCTACTGCGTCATTGGCGCTTTATTGAAAACGAATTATATTACAAATGTTTTCTTTTGTACTTAATATTGAAAATAAATATTAAAATTACAGTAAAATTTTAGACTGATGAGCTTTTAGCAATTAATATCATTATGCATCAAATATTCAGTTTAATTTATTAGTTCTTTTCAAGATTGGTCAAGACAAATATAGTTTCACTACAAGCAAAATTTGGATACTGCCCCCTTCTTTAACTGTAAAAACCTAAAGCCTTCTGCGTCATTGGTGCTTCACTGAAAACGAATTACTCGTATATTACAAATTTATTATTTTCCAGTTCTTACAGCATTGAAAATGAAAATAAAAATTACAGTGAAAAAAAAAATCTTGAACTGATGGATCTGTCAACAATTTATATCTCGTATATATCTAATATTCAATTTGATTTTGTTTATACTTTCCAAGACTGTTCAATACTCATATAGTTTTGTCATTTTTTTAACTCTGCCATATTTTGTAACTAATCGTGTTAGTTTGTTATGAAAACATTCTATGGCTTCTAGGCATTTCTATTTGAGCGGAAAACTGCACCTCAAACTTCGTGGAACATGTATTTTCTTGCTTGAAACACCCAAAATATAATAAAATGTCAAGTTTCGGTGTGTTCCACCACTCGGAAGCAAGTGCCATTGGTATTTTTGAATCCGCATGGTCAATTTAGGGGGGGGGGGGGTGGAGGGTAGGCTAATTCTCATAGCAGCCCCATTCCGTCGTGGTATGGTTCACATTTTCAACACCTGGCGTCCGGACTATCATATAATCTACCAAGCATACAACTACCCCAAATCAGTATCAATAAATAAATGAAACCCAAAACGAACAAAAATTAAAATAAATATTAGAGTCAAACTCGAAACGAGCACAAATTAATGTGAGTAGGGTTCAAAACCCCTATGCTTTCTAAAAGCCAGAATATAATTTGTACTTTACTGAAAAAAAATTCAAATGAGTTTACTGAAAAAAATGTGCATTGTCAATTTAATATACATATGCTGATATATATTCCCTAAAATCTTAATTAACGAAAGAATTGTTTTCAGTAAAGCGCCAATGACGCAGTAGGGTTTTAGGCTTCTGCAGTGAGGCAATACCCAAACTCTGATATTTATTCCCTAAAATAATTGATATAATAAATGCTGATATTTATTCCCTAAAATTTTAATTAATTTTTGATTTCTTAAAGTTACAAAAGTGAAAATATTTCAAAGAATTGTTTTCAGCAAAGCGCCAATGACGCAGTAGGTTTTAGGCTTCTGCAGTGAGACGATACCCAAACTCTTGTTTGTAGTTATTTTTATTCGATTCAAACTTGATTTGCATATTCAATTTAAGTTTCACTCGTTTTAAGATTTATTTATTCATTTACATTAATATATATTGTATGTTTGTTCGCATTGATTGTTATTTAATTTCTGTTCGTTTTAAGTTTCATTTATACTTTAATAGCAAAATATTTGTTTTCGTTTTAAGCTTGATTTTCATATTTAATCTAAGCATTACTCGCTTTAAGATCTATTTATTCATTTATATTATTACTTGTTGTATGATTTTTACTATGATTGTTTATTTAATTTCTGTTCGTTTTGGGTTTCATTTATTCTTTAATAGTAATTTCTGGTCGTTTTGAGTTTGAATTTTAACAGGTATTTGTATCTCCTGAGCTTAAGTTTTAAAATGGCCTTTAATTTTCTTTGAAAAATTTATTTTTCGGAAAGTTTTTGTAATTAATAAAGATAAAAGAACAATACCGAAAAATCCCCGGTACTTACTTGTTACAGCGATCACACCAAAGAAGTGAAGTTAGGTTAATCCTGATGAAATATACTGTACGATACCAAAATATTATGAAAACATAATACTTTAGTAGCAAAATTATAGAAACTAAAAGTGGGAATTATGAAAATAGGCCACCCAGGGCAAATAACATTAAATACCTAACCTCTATATATTAAATATTTAATTAAAATATACCTGCATTTTATCTCGCTTGGACTAAGCTTATTATCTATTTGGACACAGAAAACCAGATTTATTACATATCAAGAACAAATTGTGGTCGCTATAACACATAAGCACCAAATGCTCTTTTTTTTATCTTCATTTAAAAAACTTCCGTACCCAAATTTCCATGAATAGTCCCAAGGCTCCATCAAAACTAATATGTTCGGAGCTTTACTCTTTAACCACTGCCCTAATTAGTTCCCATTTCCGTTAAATCTTATCTGCTCCCACTCAATTGGGACGTCCTGCTTTTCATTGAACTCCTGCGGGGCTGCTAAAAAGCAAGAAAACTTGCAACCTATCATGTTTCATCCGTAGAAGTATAGGCTAAAATATTTTACCTTTCTCTCATTACAGTTCTACACAGTGAGTTCGAACCGTATAACACTAGCCGTAAACAGTCCCTTTTGCATACACGTAGCACATATTCATTAAAATACTCTAACCAACCACATTTCAGACTCATAATAGATTAAAAAAAAACTTTTCAAAAAAAATAAATAGCAGCATTAAAACTTGAAACGAAAAAAACATTACCCTGTACGTGAGGGAAACTGCCACCCCACTCAACTCTCCCCTGTTTACGACAATGTTTCAATAATGATTTACCAAAAGCCTTGCAGCACATATGGCGAGTTGGTATCAGCGTTGCCAACACGGTACAATTGTACCATTTTCGGTACAATTTGGAGATCCTAGTACAATTCGGTACACTAGGAAATGTTTTGGTACAATCAAATTTCTCGGTTCATCTTGGTTTTACTTGCTCCTTTCTGACTCAGATATCTGTTCAATTATTAGTTTGTCGAAAATTTTCCTCTTATTATGGAATATTTTTTTAACCTGCTGTTCCGATGGTACAAATTGACCTCTTGTGGTGCAATTTTAGTCGACAAACTAGTACAATGTATTTCAAAGCGTTGGCAACACTGGTTGGTATTAGTACGTATTTTATTTACTTCGAAAGATATAAGCTGAGAATTCGCTGTTTTGAAACTTTTCGAATACATCGAATAAGCATTGATAAATCGAAATTCTTGTTATTACCGAGGTATTGTGATAAAAAAAAATCACATTTCTCTTGTGATACAGGATTGTCTCTTGAAGCGCTTGGGGTAAATAATAAACGTTTAGCTTATCGAGTGGCGAGCCGACCGGGTGGACAGTTCCCCTCATGATCTCATGTCATGTTTTAAGTGTTAATGCACCTCCTTACCTCCATTTGAAAAAAAAAATATATTGTTTAGTTTGTATTTGGTTTCAGTGCTATATTCAGGATGGACCTGTACCTGACGGAACCCATTCACTCCCCCCACTCTTTTTTGCAACATTTCACTTACAATACTTCAAAAACTAGAACTGATTTAGATATGTTTGCTTTTTGAAATAAAACAGATTTTACCCTAAATTCGAGGGATTCAAACCCCACCCCTTTCACAAAGTTTCGGTTTCGTCACACAGTTTAATTTTTTCTGGGTTTGCCCCCTACAAAATAAAAAAAAAACATTTTGGAGTACAAACAATATGACACAAAGAAAAACAGAAAACAAATGACCCGACAAACGAAGTAACAAAAAACAAATCCTGAAAGAGCTTCTGGAAACATTTTACAAATCGAACGCCCGCCTTACCGACAGAGAATAAAATTAAACGGCAAATTTCCTGTCGCGTCGACTGTGATGCTAATTAAAACGCGATTAAGCTCTATCAAGAATAATATCAGATATATCTAATTGTGAATAGGCCCGACGTTAGCAAAAATGTCGACGTCAATCGCGAAATTAGCTAAATTATCGTTAATGAGCCTCTATATCAGCGGTTTTTTGAATTCATGAAAAGCCGCATCGCTGCAGTTTAGTAGAGAAAAATCATGGCCTTAGTCATTGAGAATAAGGAGACAACAGGTTTAAAATTACGACCTTGACAAACAATTCTTAGGTATTTTCTACACAATTCAGTATGCAAATATGATGGTCAAAATACATAGTATTTCTTGTAAACTCTATTTTACTTGGAAAGTGAAAGTTTAGTACTATTATAGTCATTTCGATAGTGTAGATATCATGTTGATACAGCGGTGATGTGCGAGGGGTTTTTTTTACTTTCAAAATCACTATGACGATACGTGTGCACTATGGACGCTACGTGGTGGGAGTGCGATTACGAACGGTCTAGAGTGTATCACGCATGGCATAATAAGTGGCGCTCTATGTTCATCAGGTGGCAGAGTTGGCAATTTATTGGCGTGTGCCTCCCATGCTTATCCCCTATATGGCGGATGCTCGTCCAAGACTGGAGGTAGGGGGCATTCAATCGCAAGGTCTGAGATGTATTGGATTTTTTAGGCTTACTTATTGAATGGATGGCACCAATATTCCCTGTCAACACTGTTTTCTCACTCGGATCCCTCTCCAGCTCTTCATGGCACAGGAGGATCAAATTTTAACTTCTTTATTTGAATAAAAACGGAATAAAATTCCAAGAATGTATCACAAAGGGTAACAACATTTTTGGCATATATCATCTCCATTGTTCAATAGAAAGCAAAACAATCCAATCTGAGTATATACGGGCTATCAGGTCACAGTGGACAATTTAACAATGCATTGCGGCAATGAGTCCGAAAATAGAACAGTATTGATAGCATCACTGCCCTTAACTACACAACACCGGTGCCAGTGGCACCGGTGGCACCAGTGGATTTCCGGATTTATGAAGTACTGGGATATATAATTTTTTAGTCCTATTCTTCTACTTCTTCTACTTCTAATACTACTTCTTACGATCCTACTTCTAATAAACACTGCCAAAGAGCTATTTTGAGAATTTCAGTTCAATTTTCCTGGTGCTTTATATATGCATTATAGAAAAGGGCGTATAGTCTACATATTAGGACCAACTAGATCCCTATTGTGTGTCTTTGGGGTGAAACCTATGACTGACCCCCCCCCCCCCCCCACAATTCCAGGCTTAGAGATTAATTACACCTCGTTAGACTCAAGATTCTTCAGGGGTCGTTTCGGAAATCATTTTGAATTATTGAATTCTAATCTCCAAAATCATTAAGATTGTAACATGGCCAAGCTATATCAAAATACAGTATAAATATACATTATAAATATTTTTTCAATGAAAAACAAAAAAAAAGGTGATTAAGGGTTTTTGAAATCACTAATTATGAATGCAAGGTTAGGATTGCAAAATAAATGTTCCGAAACAAAACAGTCTGTAGAGTGCATACTCCACAACTGGCTTCTGATTTCGACCTCTGTTTATGTCCAAGGATCTTTGAGCTTGCTCAAAGATGCTAATGCTACAATAAGATATCCAAAGCTTAAGGCTATTCGATACCTTAAAAATAATTTTGCGAGTCTCAGCATCGACTGACCGTCTCAAAGACAAATGACTCATTAGCGAATTTTCCCAGCATCATAGGGAGATCTCAAAGCAATTTTGATAAAAACTGACAGAGGATATCTTAAACGTGTCAATCGAAAAGGTAATGAGAGTTTAAAATAACGAAAACCCATAATCTCTTACTAACTGTTAAGCAAACCGCTGTCTATTCAATGTCCATAAATAAAATATTACGTCTTCAATATCGGCAAGATTTTCAATGAAGGCGGGGGTGGATAATAGGAAATTCCCAATGCTGTCAAATCACGCATTTAATACTTCTTTTGAGGTAATTTTAACTAATTATAACTATATGCCTGAAATTCGAATCTGAGCGTCTTAAAACAGAAAACAGTATCTAGCATATATGTTTCACAAATATCATCGAATTTTTGTATCCCGTTCTTCATTAGAGATTTTAATACGATGCAAAGAGATTTTGGAATAATCTGTTATTTTTAAGGTTGGTTTAGAATAATATTTTTTAAAGTGGGCTAGTGGAATAAGATTTCTTTGTTTGCCTATTGGTTAAAGTATATCTTAATGGCATATGCGCTTTCTTGCGTTTTTGGCGGTCTGGCACCATTGATGAAATCTAATTCCATGTTTATTGTGCGAGTGAAAAACATTACTACATTTAAGGACAAAACCTTTGAATATGTGAGAAATTATGAAGAGTGACTGTTAGTATGATTGGGGTGGGAGTGAACGTTATGTAACTATTATTGGTTGGAAAGATTCCTCAGAGTAAGCGTAGATCACATCGAAAATTGCAGGATGGGCATGGCCGTATCCGAGGGGGATTGGGGGTTTTAACTCACCCCGAAATATTTGTCCAACTCATAAAAACATAAAAAATGAAAATTAACAAGTTTTGTATGCGTTTTTTTTAATTTTTTTGTACCCCCCCCCCCCGAAAAATTCTTTTGTAACCCCCCCCCCCCCAAAAAAAAAAAAAAAAAAATCCTGGATACGACCCTGGGGGCGGGTTTTAAATTCTGTATCAATTTCAGGATTTAAGCCTACACTGGCTTTTACAAATCTTTTTCTTGATATCCATCAATAAAATAATGTAAACAAAACAGCTTTCATTTCGTTATATCATTCATTATATCATGGTACCATAGCCATGCTGTACTAGGTCGTTCTTAAGGTTTCTTAGAAGAACCGTTGGGTTGTCGACGCTCAGAAAGCATGTACGCCAGGTGACACGTGCCAAACGTGGCGGAAATGTGCCAAGCGTCTTGGGACTGTGTCAAGCGTGGCGGAACTGTGCGGCATACATCAAGTTCTGAGGCGTACACGAGGTTGCGGGAAGTGGGCAAACCCTTGAGAAAACGTGACTTAAATATGACAGAACTACCTTCTTTTTTTCATATATATACATATATATATATATATATATATATATATATATATATATATATATATATATATATATATATATTATATATATATATATATATATATATATATATAACCACATAGCAACTTAGTAGATATTGGCTATATATTGGTTTATCAAAGGAAGTTTGTTGATATTGATTTTAAAAATTAATGTTTTTATAAAGTATTGGTTAAATTTTTTTATCAATTTGTTAGTATTTGCACAATCATTGAATACTCTCTAGTTACTTGACAAATCGAGAAAAAGAATTGTAAAAATCAACATAAGTCAATCAACATCGACATTGCAAATGGAATGTAAATTTATTTGTTAATGGTTGTTATTATTCCGAATGACATGCCACAGTTGCCATGAAGAAAAATTGTTGCTGCGTTATCCCAGTGGTTCCCAAACTTCTTGACTACTTTAAGAATTCTGTTTTTTTTATTCTGATACATTTTTACCGTATTCCTAAAAAAAACAAAAAAACTATCTATCCATTATTGTTGTAATCATATTACATTGTAATATGATAAAAGTCATAATATAATTAAACATTAATAGTAGCAGTCACTGAACTTCTTAAAATATCATCTGCCTACATTGCTAGGTGAAGGCAAGCCAACGTTTCAGTTCTTCATTATCTAAACCAGATAAATGTTCGTGGACCCCTATTTACGGATTGTGAGCCCCCACTTTTTCATCACGCCCACGTAGACCCCTGTACCGCTTAATCAGTGTTAGAACTTGTGAGATCTATTTAGGGGTTATGGGCCGGGGGTTAGCTGACCTTTATTGTTTTAGTTTAAGTTTAAATATATTTTTATTTTTTTATAGATTTCCATTTATATACTGTGAGAAGGCGTGTTCTAATCAATATAAACATACGATTTTGTTTATACACCAGTGAATTGAATTGTTTATTTAATATGTGAGTTTTCTTTTCCTATTTATTTATATTTTTTCTTTTGTTTGTTTAGTATGTTTTTTATGTTGATGTAAGAAATTTTTTTTTTTGTTTTTTTTTCCGCTGAGAAAGGCTCCCGGATGTGGGGCCGAAATATTCGGAGTATTTTTGTTTAATTACGTGTTTTGTATTCACTGCTTTATAGAAATTAAAACCTGTTTTTCTTGTTTAATTTTTTGTATATTTTCAAATTTCTCCAACTCTAGCCAAAAGAACAGGGGCTAAGGGTAGCGACAAATCCTCCTCTCATGTTTAGTACCGCCCCGAGTATGCAATTAGAAAAGAAAAAGAAAATATAATGTTATTATCTTTTTCTCATTTATAGAATTCCCAACTCTCATTTCTGCTCAGTGCTTTAACATTTCAAATTTATTGAATAGATATAAAGTTTAACTTTAAATACTACTTACTCTTAATTACAATTTAAATATTATTAATAATAATAAATATTATAATTTATTTAAAGTATTACTTTTACAAGTAAAAGTATTAAATAATTAAATTGGAGAGCTAGCGATAATAAAACTTAAAACACAAACAGATATTATTCTATTTGTTAAGGTCAAGCAACTGCCACCCTTTTTCATTCCCCAGCTCTTTACTCTAAATTTGACGTTTTTACTCAAATGCTTCAAGATGAACACCGTAACATAAGAGAAGGGTGTCAAAAGTTCATATTTTTTTGTCTCAGCACTTTGGCAACTAAAGTGCACATTTACTTTAAATAGTAGATCAGTTCAAACATTTTTAAATGCAATCAGTGAACAGTTATGATGACCAACCAACAGTGGCGTCGTTTCGGGGGGGGGGGCAATTGATTCCCCAATAACTTGTAGAAAAAATGGTACTGGTACATTTTGCGGAAACCGCGAAAGAAATCAAGTTTGGTTAATGCCAATGAAATAAAATAAAATAGGATGAATATATAATAGTTTATAAACAAATTTGGGCTATATATTTGCACGGTACTGGTGCATTTTGCGGGCATCGCTAGATACTGTATCAAGGAAACCAGTCACGAAACCCGTCAAACAGGCTATTTGCAAAAGACCGCCATAGATAAATGCTAGTAAAGTCGTGGTTTCTCAATGAGTTACAATACTTAAACGATTGTTTTTTTGGAGTTTAGGGGGGGGGGAAAGGTACCTAGGTTAGGTTAGGCTACGTATTTAATATATGCTATGCTTTATAAGCCACCCCCCCCCCTCTAATGTGCAAATATATAGCCCAAATTTGTTTCTAAACTATTATATATTCATCCTATTTTATTTCATTAGCATCAACCGAACTTGATATCTTCGTGGTGCCCGCATAATGCACCGCAAAAATTATTATATAGCCTATGCCAGTTGACTCTCCCGATGGAGATCCCTCCCCCCACCTCCAATAAAAATGCTGGAGCTACGCTCCTGTCAATCAGTTAGGCTTATTGCAGTCTAAAATGCAGTCAAAACCACCCCCAAAAATTTTTCAGGTGCTCTCATTCTTTGTTTTTTTTCTGTTTTTCACTCTTTTTAAATAAATATGTTAATTTGGTCAATTATTATCGCCGGTGTCACATTGCCCCCCCCCCCCCCCTCCCCCCGCAAGATTTTACTCTAGATCCAACCCTGGTATATATAGGACCATCACGGGGTGGGGGGGGGTCTGTCATGGAGTGCATTGTCACAAAAGCAACCATGATATTTGGAAAGAGCATAAAATATGGAATCTAATGAAACTACTTATATTTTATTGACAGGTCTTCTTCAGAGGCACCCAATCGTAAAATTCTAACAATTTCCAATATTTTAAATTGCCAATTTTTCTTTTTTCAAAACTTTTCAACACCCTTCAGAAACTGAATTTTCGAACATGCGTGATACGAACAAGCTAAACCAACAAAAACAATAAATAAATGAGAATCACCTTCCAACAATTCATCTGTCGTCAAATCCAAAGTCATATCATCTGTACTTAATTCTAAGTAAAAAAAAAAACCTTCTTTGAAACACTTCAGTCAACATAAGACTGATTATTAAATACAACGCACAAGTATGATAATTGCCAACGCTACAAAAAGCCGACAAATAACACGTCACACACATTTTGGCGTTCCTTCTGACTCAGCGGGAGTGCCGTTCTAAATTCCATTTTTACTGAAATTAATAGCTAGGGACCAATGCATCTCCAGAAATTAAATTCCCTGCTCGGATACAATGCAGTTCTGTCTAATGTTGACATATTTTACACATACATAAGCGAGGTCACATTTATCGTGTGGGAATGTTTATTTTTTAATATCCTATTGAAGTAGCAACGGTTCTATTGCAAAGAAGCTTTAGAAAAACTTTATTAGCTGCTAGTAATAAGGAGTGATTGGACAGGAGCATCACTGGGAGGGGGGCAACTACCCTTTAGGTTTTGAAACATACTTTTTTTTGAAAAAAAAAAATGATTTTGAGAAAACACCCCTTTTCCAAAACAACCATTGAAAAAGGTTAAAAAAAACTCCTTCCTCCCCAAACATTTTCGTGAAGTGGCGAAGTTGGTAATATTTAGACTTTAGCAGTGGTGTTAATCCACGAAAATTTAGAGGAGGGGGGGGGGGGGGCTAAAAAAATATTTTTGAAACCTAGGGGAGGGCGAAATTTTGCCATTTTTAATATCAGAATACCAAAAAGATGTTTTAAAAAGGCAAATATTCCAAAAAAACGTATTTTTCGAAATCTAGAGAGGAGGGAAAAAAGTTTAGGGCACACGCCCCCTGTCCTCCAATGGAGACCACTGGGCTTTAGTTTTGGATTTTTGTGTGCACCCCATTTTCCTTTTTTAAGGCGGGAGTTAAGAAAAACCGTCAATATATTTCAACTATAGACAATCTATACAAATTTGAAGGATAAATCCTAAGAATTTGGGAATGGAAGGTACGGATCCAAACCCTCCTCTACTATGCCTGATTAGCAAGGCCGTACCCAGGATTTTTTTTCGGAGGGGGGTTTACTCAAAGATTTTTTTTCAGGGGGGGGGGGGGGGGGTACACGGAAAAACCTCAAAAAACGCATACAAAATTTGTTTATATCCTTTTTTTTACGTTTTTACGAGTCAAAAAACATTTTGGGAGGGGTTCTGACCCCCCCCCCTCTAACCCTCTCTGGATACGGCCTTACTGACTAGTACATGTTTTGGGGAAATGGATCATAGTCCAAAGCATCTCCAGAAATTTTCTTTTTTGCTCAGATACAATGCCGTTCTTAGTAATGAGTGACTTACTTTCTATTTTGTTTATACGTAAGTGAGGTTACATATAGACTAACTTTATAATTTTGAATCGTTCCTTTCTTATGATTAATTAAAAAAAAAAATTCCGAAAAATAAGTTTTTCAAAGAAAAGTAAAGGCCATTTTATACTTAAGCTCAGCAGATAGAAATACCTTTTAAAATTCAAACTCAAACAGAAATTAAATAAACAATCAATGCAAACAAACATACAATAAGTATTAATGTAAATTAATAAATAAATCTTAAAACGAGTGAAACTTCAATTGAATATGCAAATCAAGGTTGAAACGAACAAAAATCACCACAAACAAGAGTTTGGGTATGACCTCCTTCTCTCACTGTAAAAGTCTAAAAGCTACTGCGCCATTGTCGCTTTACATATATTTTTTATCAGATGTACTTGGAGAAAAAAAGGCTTTTGACAAGTTGCCCTCCAATCACTTTTGACTCATAAAAAGGGCACTAGAACTCTCGATTTCCAATCGAATGAGCTCCCTTTGAAGTATTAACGACGAGCCCTTCTATATGAAGTGCCTCTGGGAAAAAGATAATTGGATTGTGGGGGGGGCTAGCTGCCCTCCAATCACTTTTGACTCTTACAAAAGTGAATTACAACTTTCAATTTCCAATCAAAATGAGCCCTCTATGAAGTTTATACGACCATAACAACCATATATGCCCCAGGGCATAGCTTACAACGCCTACCCCCGGGCCCTGGGGGGGCTGTGTCGACACCGGAGTTTTTTGTTATCTAAACTTTGAACTATTTTTAACAAGATGTCTATCTCAAAATTTTTTTATCTCATGCATTTAGGGCGTGGAGGAGGGGGGGGGGGGGGCTAGTTGCCCTCCGATCTCTTTTGACTCTTAAAAAGTGAACAAGAACTTTCAATTTCCAATCAAATGAGCCCTCTCCGAAGTTTTTACGAGCATCCCTTCCATAAGGACCATATATGCCCCCAGAGCATAACTTACAACGCCTGCCTCCGGGCGCTGGGGGTTGTGTCGACATCGGAGAGTTTTTGTTTTATGATCTTTGAACTCTTTTTAACAAAATAGCTATGTCAAAACTTTTATCGGATGCATTTGGGAAAAATAAGGTTGGGGGCTGGTTATCCTCCGATATCTTTTGACGTTAAAAAGTGAACTAAAACTTTCAATTTCCAATCAAATGAGCCCTCTGAAGTTTATAACAGTATTCCCTCCTTAAGAACCATATGTGCCCCCAGGGTATAACTTATAACCCTTGCCCTGAAGACGGTGGGGCGAAGTGTCCTGCTCAAAGATGTAATTTGCGGAACTTTCAACTACATTGAATAAAAATGACTATCTCAAAATTTTGATCGGATGTGTTCGGGGAAATGGTGGCGTGGAAGGGGTGTTTAGTTGCCTTCCAATCACTTTTGACTATTAAAGAAGGCACTCGCCATTTAAATTTCCAATCGAATTAGCCCTTTTTGAAGTTTCTACGACAACGCGTTCTATAAAAAAACTTATGTGCCCCGAGGGCATAACTTACAACCCATGCCCTGAGGGCTGTTGGGGGTCGTCATCCTAAAAAACCTAATTCCCTGAATTTTCAGCTACGTTGAACAAAATGGCTATCTCAAAATTTTGACTGGATGTATTTGGGGAAAAGGTGGGCGTGAGAGGGGCGTTAGTTGCCCTCCAATCACTTTTCGACTGCTAAAAAGGGCACTAGACCCTTTGAATCTCCAATCGAATGAGTCCTTTTTGAAGTTTCTACAACAAGCCTTTCTATAAAAACCTTATATGGCCCTGGGCATAACTTACAACCAATGCCCTGAGGGATGTGGGGGGGTGTCCTCCTCAATATACATAAGTTTTCTATCTGGAAATCAACTACGTAGAAATTGGTTCAAGATTTTTATTGGATGTGTTCGGGGATGTGTCCTCCTCAAATATAATTTTTTATCTGGAAAATCAAAACTTAGGGGAAATGGCTATCTCAAAAAGGGGTGTTATGATGGTGTCGTGGGTAAAAATTTGTAAAAATGGGGGGGTGATATGTAAATAATTGTTAGTTGCCTTCCAATCACTTTTGACCCTTAAAAAGGGCACTAGAACTCTCGATTTCCAATCGAAAACGAGCCCCCTTTGAAGTTTCTACGACCACCCCTTCCATATGAAGTTCCTCTAGGGAAAAAATAATAATAAATAAATGAATAATAAAAAACATTGGAGCCGTATGGCCTTTCCTATAGACAACTCTATAGCGTTGCCTCTGATTGTTACAAATTTCTCATTGTAATAACGATCCTTGTGTTGCAATAGAGTTAGAAACGGTTATTAGCTACTATTATCAATAACAAACGCTATATTTTGTTTTGGGCCGGAGGGGGGGGGGTCAGGGAATTTTACAAAGTAGTCAAAAAAGGTTATCTAATTGGAAAATTAAACAGGACAAATCTTGAAAATCTGGGGGAGAGGGTCGTGCATATACGCAGGAAGGGGCTCTACCCCTGAAGATCTATATTTTCGTCAGTTCTTGTCCCTTCTAGTTCAAATTATCAAACAAAACGTTTTTTAATATAGCCATTACACACCCCCCCCCCCCCCCCCCAAAAAAAAAAAAAACCCCGTAATCCTCCGTACATGGGAGCCCCCCCCCCCGCTATGTAAGTGTATGATTTCACTAGAATGAGTAATCATGGACTAGTGCATCTCCAAAAGTTCATTCCAAGCTTAGGTACAATACTGTTCTTTGTAATAGTGACATATACACCCTTTTTACATATCTATTCTACACACATGCACGTGTGAGGCCACATTTTTTTGTGTGGAATTTTTTTTCAGTAATATTTTTTTTTATTGCTGTAACACCCACTTTGTTATAAAGAAGCTAATATTACGTTACAAAGTATGCAGGATTTAGTTCCATGTTTTTAGAATATGTAAACGATAAACTGTGTAAATAATTGAAGGATCAATCCTGATACTCTGGGAGAGGAGATAGTAGACCCAGACCCCCCTAGCCTAGTTTAGGTACCTGATTAGTATATGTTTTTACCACCAAATAGAAACAATGCATTTTAAAAAAGTAAGTCCCTACTTGAATACAATGCCGTTTTTTATATGGGTAACATGCTGTCTATTTGAAAACAGTCTCTTTTCATGATTGTCTTTGCTGAAACGCCTGGTGCATAACAAAGAAGCTGGTGTAGTCCACAAGAAGCTGGTGTAACACAATTAACAAGAGTAGGTCCCAGCGCGGGACGAACACATGTGCTGCCATCTATAATTGAGTCTAACACTGACAGGCTATAATTTATTCAAGGATTATTGATCCACGAAGGGGAGAGAATTTCTGAAAAATTGATTTGAATAATCGAAGGGGAAGTAGATTCTGAGAAACTGATTTGCATAATCGAGGGGAATTATTGATTCACGAAAGGGGAATTTATTTCTTGTTTCTAAGGGGAATTATTGATCCATGGAAGGGGAATTTATTTGTTGTTTCCAAGGGGAACTATTGATCCACTAACGGAATTAGAAATGACATTACTTGTTTCCTAGGAATTATACGGGACTCTAAAGAGATAGAAATTCTATTTTTAAAAAGGGATAAGTGGTCTTTAGTGACAGATATAAATTGATATTCTATTTTTGAATATGGCTTCTCTGATCTTTAGTGACAGAGATAAATTGATGTTCTATCGAAGCCATAATAGTGTAGCTAGGAACACATATGAGATGAAAAGATTAACGCAGGAAAGGGTTTTCCTAGGAATTTTAAATGTGACAGCGCAGGGATGCCAAAACAAAAGGAACACGCAGAAATTACATTTAGGGATTATTTGGGTGAAACCGTTTGAAAAATTTTAGAAGATTATTTGAGCCGAAAACCGTTTGAGACATTTTAGAAGATGATTTAGGCGAAACAGTTTGAGACATTTTAGAAGATGATTTAGAAGATGATTTTGGGTGAAACTCTGTGGTCGTTATAATACACAAGTTCCATTTGAACAGTGTTGTGAGGTCCCCTACCCCAACCCCAAAGGGCCCCCCTACCCAAACCCCAAAGGACCCCCCGGGCCCCAAAGGCCCCCCATGCCCCCAAAGGCCCAACGTGCCCCCAAAGGCCCCCCTTGGCACCCCCAAAGGGCCCCCCCAAAGGCCCCCAGAGCCCCAAAAAAGACCTCCCCGCCCCCCCTCCGGGCCCCCCTCCCCCAGATCCCCCAAAGATCCTCCCTCATCCCCGGGGGCCCTCCACCATCCTACTATCCCCTCCTCTCCTCCTCTCCCCCAGGGTTGGTGTTTGCAAGTCCAAGTGTTTGTTTTTGTTGGTTTGTCTATCTAAAGTGCCTGTCTTTCTCTGTTTGTATGTCTGAATCTATTTGTTTGCATGTCTGGATTGGTTTTTGCAAGTCCAAGAATTTGTCTTTGTTGGTTTGTATATCTAAAGTGCATGTTTTTCTCTGTTTGTTTGTCTGAATCTATTCGTTTATATGTCTGGGTTGGTGTTTGCAAGTCCAAAAATTTGTCTATGCTGGTTTGAATGTCTAAATTGTATGTCTTTCTCTGTTTGTATGTCTGAATCTATTTGTTTGCATGTTCTGGGTTGGTGTTTGCAAGTCCAAGAATTTGTCTTTGATGGTTTGAATGTCTAAAATGCATGTCTTTCTCTGTTTGTATGTCTGAATCTATTTGTTTGCATGTCTGGGTTGGTTTTTTGCAAATTGAAGAATTTGTCTTTGTTGGTTTGAATGTCTAAAGTGTATGTCTTTCTCTGTTTGTATGCCTGAATCTATTTGTTTGCATGTCTAGGTTGGTGTTTGCAAGTCCAAGAATTTGTCTTTGTTGCTTTGAATGCCTAAAGTGCCTGCTTTCTCTGTTTGTACATCTGAATCTATTTGTCTGTATGTCTGGGATAGTGTTTGCAAGTCCAAGAATTTTTCTTTGTTGGTTTGAATGCCTGAAGTGCCTGCTTTTCTCTGATTGTATGACTGAATCTATTTGTTTTCATGTCTGGGTTGGTGTTTGCAAGTCCAAGATTTGTCATTGCTGGTTTGAATGTCTAAAGTGACTGTTTTTTTCTTTGTTTGTATTTCTGAATCTATTTGTTTGCATGTCTGGGTTGATGTTTGCAACTCGAAGAATTTGTCTTTGTTGGTTTGAATGTCTAAAGTGCATGTCTTTCTCTGTTTGTATGTGGATGATGCATGGGTGATAGACAGCTTTTCCTACAAAATCATTCCTAAATCATCGGAATAGTTGCTTGTTTTGGAATTTATGTGGAGATATGTTGAAGACGACATTGAGTACACGAATAAAATTCGCTTTTTAGATTCCTACAGTTTTTTCCCCAAATCTTTGAGCGAATTAATTCAATTGCAGAAAAAAGATGCAACGCTTTCCCCCTTCTCAATCAACAATTTCCGAATGATTTGTATGATTTGATGACGGTCAAGGGCATATATCCTTATGATTATTACTGCTCCATGTCGAGATTCGCCGAGGAAACTATTCCCTCGATCGAATCGTTTTACGACACTCTACACGATCGTAGGTGCATCCCTGATGAATACAGTTTTGCCAAAAAAGTGTGGGCAGAGGGAGGGTGTAAAAATGGGTTTGACTACTGCAAGCTGTATTTGTCGAGTGATGTGTTAACTTTTTTAGACATTATGTGTAAAAATACGGACAAAATATATGAGGAATTTAATCTTGATTTAGGATATTATTTTTCATCTCCTCATCTGGTAATGGACCTCATCCTAAAATTTAGCGGGGAGAAAATCAGGCTGATCACCGACATCGATCAGCACCTATTCATCGAGAGGTCAATGAGGGGTGGATACGTTTTTCACGGGGATCGTATCTTGGAAACTGATCCAACTGGAGAGAAAACAGAGACAAAATCAGATGCAGTTTTCCTTGATATGAATTCCCTCTACCCCTCGGCCATGTCCCATTATGCGCTACCCTGCGATGACTATAAATGGCTCAATGACCCTCAAGCCTCCGATTCAACAACATTGACAGTGTTGAGGAGAATGGGCCGGTAGGATGGTTTTTTGAAATTGATGGGGAGATACCAGTTGAGCTTCACGATTCGGTAAAGGATTTTGTTTTTCCATGAATCAATAGACCTGTGTCTAGGGACTCTTTGAGTCCCCGCAACAGTCGTTTGGTCGAGGTGGAGGGATTGCATTGGTCACCTTCAAAACAAAAACTTATTGCTGACCATCTGCCGAGGAAAAATATTGTTGTACATCATGTGGCTTTAAAATGGATGTGCAACAACGGTTTCAATGTCACAAAGGTTCATAGAGCCCTCCAGTTTAGTCAAAAACCCTATCTGAAAACGTTTGTTGACACTTTTGTCAAGAAACGTTCTGAAGCACAGACAAAAGCCGAAAAAGAAATCTATAAGCTCATTTTAAATTCGGCTTTTGGTAAAATGTGCGAAAGTGTTCGCAACAGGAATAGTTGTGACGTCGTGACCGATCCCGAACAATGTGCTCGAATTATTGCCGCTCCAAATTACACTTCCTTTACAATCATTGGCCCGGACATGGTACTATTGAATAGGAAAAAAAGAAGCATTGTATTGAATAAAAATATTGCTGCAGGCAGTGCCATCTTGGAGAACTCTAAAAAGCTCATGTTGGAATTCTACTACAATGTGGCTAGGGTACAGTGGCCGGAGAAAGGGCAAGTAGAGGTCTGCTACGGGGACATAGATTCTCAACTACTAAAAGTAAAAACTCCAAATCTACTTGATGATTTGGCGCACGGTGAAATCATCAGCTCGCGAATGGACTACACCAATTGGAGTGGGCTTTACCCAGAGCTAGTGAAAACGTCGGGTGCCAAATCAGCTTTTATTTTTAAAATCAGAAACGGGAAGTGACATGATTTCTTGTGGTATGTTTGTAAGTCCGAAGGTGTACTTTATACTGACACACGACGAGGAAATCAAAAAACATTGCAAAGGAGAACCCACGCGCTATGTGGATAAGAATTTCGACATGGACGTCTATAGGAATTGTATTGTTGAAAATACAATTCCACGAGCAAAATTGTTGGCAATTCGTTCCTTGAACTACAGGAACTTCACTGTAAATAGAGAAAAAATTGCCATTAGTACCATTTCCGACAAGGTCTATGTTTGTTAAGACGGTGTGACTACCCTCCCCCTGGGGCACTATTTAACTTCCGACCGAGCTGAATATGTCAGCCATAGGGAAAGTCTTGGTTTGAGTAAAGTCCAATAAATTTCCCAAAACCTCGGGGGGGGGGGGGGCGCCTGGCCGGCCATCAGCGGGGAGCGCCGCCACTACCAATGGTTTTTTTTTACTTAGAGCAGATTTTTTTTGTAAATATACATGTTGTTGTATTCAAATTAAAAAAATGGTGTAAAAAAGTGATATTATTTTAAGTGTATTTTTTCATTAAATATTTTATTTTTTATAAATAAATACAGTGTTTTATTAAAGTGCTTTTTCTAGTGCATTTTTTTAAAATAAATGTTTATGTTTTTTTAATTATAAATAAAGTAAAAAAAAAAATCTTAAATGTATTTTTCTTGTTTTTTTTTCTATATTGAGCTGTTTTTTTTATGTTAATAATACAAGAAATATGATTCTTTATTGATTTTGTTCTTCTTCTCATTATTCTTGAACGGACTAGTAGGGAAATTATTTAGTCATTAGACAACTATAGTCTACAGTTAGTTGTAGGTGAACTGTTGAAGGGAACATGTATCAATTTAAAACACCATTCAGATCATTTCTGTGCGGTCCATCAATGTCAGGTAAAACGACCCTCTTAACTAAAATAATTAAAAATTGCGAATGTTTGTGGAAAAGCCGAAAAACTCTACTATTGTTAAGTATTTGGCAGGAGTAATACAATACAATAAAAGCAATCTGCTTAGCGGGATTGGTGCAGATGCAATTCATACAGGGACTTGATATTTTCAACATTATTGAACCAAAACTTCTGGCTGATTATTGACGATCTGGCTGAATCTATTGAACAATGGTCCCAGGAAATGCTACAACTGTTCACTGTTCGCTCTCATCATGAACAGATTTCCATTACTCTGGTTCTACACAACCTCTTTCATCAGAGAAAATGTATGCGAACACTTGCATTGAACTGCACCCACTATATCATCTACAAAGTTGTTCGTGATTCTAGCTCGCTAATAACCTCAATAAACAAATATACCCCGGGGCATCTAAATTTTTGCTCTCAGTGTACAATCAGGCAACTAATAAACCCTACGGCTATATCCTATTGGATCTTAATCAAAATACACCCGAGGATTTGTGTGTAGTCACAGATATTTTTGACAATGAAATTACAGTATATCTCCCCGTGAACAGTAAAAAAGACCTATTAGTTGCTATCATGACACTGAAGAAACTACATGAAAATAGACATTTATTTTCAATTCTAACCACTTCAAAACCCCCACTTAGGAAAGCCATACTCAAACATGGTGTTGACAATGATTTCATTAATCTAATATCTCAACTTTGTTTAAATTTGACCGAGGGCAATGTTCAACTGCCAGAAGTAGTTAAGCAACAGGCAAAGCAACATAGTTTCATTGTACGTACATTGCCTCTAAAAACAAAGGAAAGAATTTTAAAAGGAAACGTCTTCTTCAGGCGGGCGGTAGCTTTTTCACACTATCACTACCGATAATTGCAGGACTTGTAAGCAGTTTTCTCTAGAGAGAATGGCCAAACCCTATAAATTGACTCCAATAGAACTCGCTCTCTCACCCGTGGAACACTTTGAGGACAATCTGAGTAAATTCATTGACAACGAGAATATTGAGGATGATAAAAAACTGCTTTTACTTCAAGATGCACTTCGCCGAATGGACAAACATAAGGCTTATCATGTGAAGGCCACTGCTGCTGCTGCTATTGATCACAAAAAGGGCCAGTGGTATTGATCACAAAAAAGAACCATCTCCTCAGGATTCTTCTTCTGCTGCTGCTGCTGCTGGAACACAATTGAAGTAGGAGGATTTGCATTCAATTGTGTCGAGCATTAGAAATCTAATGCCCCACTCATATCGTGAACAAAGTAAACGACTCATGACATATCTCATGGAAAGTGGTCAAGATCATATTCAAGTTGATAGCAATGGGAAAGGGATTATAATTCAGGGCAAGAGCTATAATCTACTTGATTTAATCTATGATATGGTTACAAATCGTAAAGGACTATTATCATTTGACGGTCATCTATACAACTTTCTAAATACATTAAACTTCCCCAAAAGCCTTATTAGCAATAGGCAAATTCTATAAAAATTAAATGAACATGCACCCTCAACACCATTTAAATATAAACATGAAGAAGAAGAAGAAGATTTTAAATCAATTTTGGAAAATACTAGCACACCTAGTGGAAACTTGACAATCGTGAGGAGGAGCAGCACACCACTGATAGCTAGAAAAAAGCGAAGACGTATCAAGTCAACATCACCACAACCACCGCCAACCACTAGCATATAAAAGGGTAGCGGACGTTACACTACACGTTTACGTTCAAAATGGTTGAAGTTCTGAAAGGTGTTTGTGAAAATATTGGTGAAGTGGGAAGTTTAAGTTCCCCCACCACTCTTTCCAAAGTCACTGGTGTTCACAATAAAAGTGTACAAGACTATCTACAAAATGAAACAAGTTACACTCTGCATAGAAATTATAGGCTTCGTACTAGTCATTATCGAAAAAACTAAACCCTTTTTCCCACTGCATATAATGCAAGCAGATCTCTTAACTCTAGATGAGATTCAAAGACGTCACAATACACCGTACAAGTAAATTCTACTTGCAATCAGTGTTTTTAGTCGCTATGCATATGACATTCCATTGCGGTCAAAGAGAGGTGTTCAAGTTGCTCAGGCTATAGAAAGTATTTCGAACAGGATTCATATAAAAAAAATTCAAACGGATCGTGGTAGTGAATTTGTTAATCCCCATGTTGCAAAAGTACTAGCGAAATATAATACACTGCTCTATCATAGTCATAGTCCTATAAAAGCTTCATTGGCCGAACGGCTGCATTGGCCGAACGATTGCTAACCAAACTTTGGAATGTGCATGGGTCGGGTCTTAATATTAGTCTTTCTGTTGGCACACTGCGGGGTCATTTAAAAACTCTTTTACTAACCCTTTGATCATTTCATTTAATTTCATTTTATTTATTTTTTTTTAAGTCAGTTATGGTCTTCCCGCTGGCACATTCTATTGGAGGGTTTCCCCACGGCTTCACTTCACTATTTTTGGTGTTTTGTTTTAGTTTGTTCTCCATTTGGCTGCTGTCTTGGGTTGATGCTTGGTAAGTCTTACATTTTTCTTTCTTTTTTATCTATTTACAAAAGAGTGTGATTATGTACAAATGCAGTTATATATTATGTTTTTGTTGTTTTTATTTGCTATCGGTTGCCTGGTAATACGAGCTAGACTCTCAGCCGGGCATACCCATATTGTAGTTGTATTTAGTTTATAAATAAAAGAACCTGAACCTGAACCTGAAAAATACATCTGCTTTTATTCATGATTTAGATAAAATCATGTTGATTTATAATCAACGAGCTCATCGATCATTGTCAAACTCAACCCCAACGGAAGTTCATCATTCTGATCATGATACAATTGATACTTTTCTTAAACAATATTCCAATGAAACGAGTTTCAAGACGAAAAAATTTAATATTGGTCATACTGTTCGAATTAATAGAACAACTAATGTTTTTGAAAAGGGTAATTACTTGTGGTCCACAGAACTTTTAAAGTGGCAAAAATCCTAGACACTAAACCCATAACTTATCGTTTGCGCGATACCAAACATGAAGAAATTCTCGGCGGCTTTTATGACTATGAACTACAAAAAGTTAAAAATAATAGTGAAATCTATCAAATTGAAAATATATTAAAGACTCGTACTCGCAGGGGTAAGAAACAGTTACTTGTTCGGTGGCTAGGATACAACTCTGATTTTGATTCTTGGATCGGTGTTGAAGATATTGAAAATGCCCAATGATTTGTATGTAAAATTTATGTCCAACGTTTCCGATCCTCTCTACAATGACTTGAATAAAACAAGTGATTTTTGGACGAAACTCTCCCCGCCATCAAATTTGACGGTGCGTATGAAGTGGCTCTTGTCGACTGTATTCTCAAAAAATACCTGTGACATCCTGAGAAAGGATCGTGTGTATGATATAAAAGTTATACCATTCGATTGGTTACTCTTTGTCGAGTATGAACGGGTTGAAGCACTTAAATCTAGTGAATATCCACATGTCAAATTGAAATATATAGAATATGATGGTATGACAGATTTGTTTCGTATAATCAATAGAAATCTCATATCGTAGGAATGGTACATTCCATTTTAATTATTCAATGGAACACGATAGGATTTACATTACCTCACCTGTTGACACTGAAATAATTCATCTCAATGATAATCTGAGAGACGTTCTTGGTTTTGAACAGAATATGATCAATGGGAAAAATGCTGGCAGTGTTTACGGGATGGATCAAGTTATTTTTGCTGATTATCCACCTGTTTTGCCTCGGACTCTTGCATATTTCTCTATGCATCTTTTGTGGAAACGTCAAGAGTTGGTAATTCAAATGTCCCCCTCCTACGTGTTCTTGAACGAAAAACAACTCATGAACTTGTTCATCACTATAATATAAAGCATCTTCAGTATGTTCCTGTAAACAATTCGTATTTGGAACTCTGTCATTTAAAACTAAGAAGTGAATTGGGTGATCCTTTAGCAATAACAAAAGGCTTAGCAGTGATTGCATGTCATTTTCGACCCATTTTCGGCGACACCACCTCCTAAAATGAACTATTGAAGAATTCTATTTGTCTGTCCCGATATCAATTGCTATGTGGTGCTCTGAGTCACGTCAAATAGGCAATGGATTGGACTACTACATGGGGCGTACTAAAATGTCTGGCTATGGTCTTGGTTGCTGGTTTGCTAGGTTATTTCGTTCTGTACTACCCCTTGCCAGACAATATCTTGTACCTGCTGCATCAAATTTTGCTGCCTCAACACTACAGGACTGGGGGTTGGGTAAGAATTTCAACGAAAGTGTTAAGGAAAATATTAGATCTTCAGCAAGAGCCGTTGGTGAGCAATTAAAATCTCAGCAAAATAGGAAGGGGTTGAAAAGAATGCGTTCGCGTCATTTCATTCATCAGTCTCCACCCAGGCGGGAAGCGAAGGACATCAACAAGGACTTTGAGGAATAAAACGACGAAGACCAATAAGAAGAAAAAGAAAAAGATCGTTAGATCAAAGAAGGATTTCTTCTCTTAAGATGACTTATCTCCCTCACAAGGAATCACATCCATCAATCAGTTCCTCATTGAATCTGTTCAATGCTGAAAATGTTGATGTCAGTGTCAAGTATGGCTACTATGAACAATTTCATCCCCAGCAACCCCTTTTGGAAAATATACACTTTCAAATATTTTCCAATGAAGACTATTTCATTGATTTGTCATCAGCATTTATTGATTTAAATGTTGCGGTGAAGAAAAAGTCAGATAATACAACTCCAAGTGCTGCCGATGGTCTCTCCTACAAAAAATGTATTCTACACAACGTGTTCAAACAAATTAATGTATTTATTAATGGAACATTGGTGAGCACTAGCAATAACTTATCCAACTATGCAAGCTACATACAATTTATGATGATGACACCAAAGGCATATAAGGAGTTGAGAGGACAGTCATTGGACTATGAATATCGATCAGGTGTTGATACTGACTCAAATAAACTATTCTCTCTGAATTCAATTCTCTTACTAATATGAATTGCAATGAAAATCACTCCTTTTATTTGAATCCAATTACTAATCAAGTTATCGTATATGGAGTAACCTCCGCTCTCTCTGATTGGCCCTAAAAATGGGCGTTGCCTCAAAAAACCAGTCTGCTTGCATTATACAATCTAAATTATAGTTTCAAAACGTGTTTGATCACTTTGCTTGGAAAGGTACCAAGGAACATAGGTGTGAGAGGATACTCACTCTCTTTGAAAAGGTGTAGAGGTCCCGTAGAATAGCATGGTAATTCCTATACGTACCGTAGAAATGGAAGGCCATGTGAGGGGGGTACTCAATCTCTTTGAAAAGGTGTAGAGCTTCTATAGAAATGTTTTCCTATAGCTTCTATAGAATTCCATAGATGCATTCTACTAACAGTTCGTGGTATCGAATTGTAAGTAAGGAGCTACTCGGCTGAATAGTAACCAAAACGCTAAAAAACGCAATTTTAGAATCAAAAGATACTACTACTACTACTACTAACAACTCATCGCAGCACCAAGCCGCCTGAGGCCAACACAGCTACGCACGCTCCTCCTCCACCCCAATCTATTCAAAGCCTCCCTTTTTACACCCGCCCACGAAGTTCCCATTTCCTTTAAATCTTTCTTTATGACGTCCTCCCAACCCAGACGGGGACGACCTGCTTTCCGTTTAGCCCTAGATGGTTGGCCGAAAAGAACAATCTTCGGCAATCTGTCATCCTTCATCCGAACAACATGCCCTAACCACCTCAACCTTTCTTTCATTATAGACCTAGAAAGTGGTATTGAACCACATTTTTTCGTATAGCCTATTTGTTTGAAATACGGTCAGTCAGCCGGGTACCCAGAAACAATCCTTAAGCAATTTCTCTGGAAAACATCTAGCAAATCTTCATCCGCTTTTCGGAGCGTCCATGCTTCAGAGCCATATTTGACCACTGTCATCACTGTAGCTTCTAAGATTCTAATCTTGGTTTGGCAGACTTATCTTCCTATTCTTCCAGACTTTTTTTAACTGTGAAAAAACACCCTGAGCCTTGGCTATTCTATTTTTAACATCTTCACTGCTCCCACCATCTTTACTAATAATACTACCAAGGTAAGTGAAACTGCCCACCTGATCAATCTTTTCATTACCCAACGTCACCTTTTCATCTTCACTTATTCCTAGCCTTAGTGACTTGGTCTTCCTAACATTAATTTTCAAACCAATACTAGCACCCTGAACTCGCAAAACCTCTAAAACTTCATTCATTTTGCTAACACTTTCATCTAGGATGCTTAAATCATCAGCATAATCCAAGTCCAGGAGACTTTTTCCTCCCCATTTGATTCCGTGGTCTCCCATTGCCTTTCCTGTGCTCCTTAAAACAAAGTCCATCAAAATAATCCATATAAAGGGGGATAGAACACAACCCTGCTTAACTCCTGATTTAATACAAAACCAGCTGCTAACCTCATTTCCTACCTTAACCGCAGCAGTGTTATTCTCGTACATAGCACTAATCACTTTAATGTATTTGTCTGGTATACCATACAAGGATAAAACCTTTACTAAAGCTCCTCTATCAACAGAATCGAACGCTTGCTCATAATCTATAAAACTAAGGACCAAAGGTGTTTGAAAACTTAGGCACTTCTCAATTATTAACCTAAGAGTGAAAATTTGGTCAACACATCCTCTACCTTTTCTAAAACCGCACTGCTCTTCTCTTAAAACTTTGTCTACGGCATCTCTCAGTCTAAAAAGTATCATATTACTAAGCAATTTGCTACCTACAGAGACCAGACTAATGCCTCGATAATTACCACACTCACTTTTATCACCTTTCTTATAAAGTGGCTTAATTAAGGTTTTCCTAAAATCATTAGGTACTTCCCCTTTTTCAAAATCATATTCATAATCTCCAATAACTTATTCTAACCTCAGAGCCACCATATTTAAGAAACTCATTTACTACCCTATCAGCACCTGGAGCCTTATTATTCTTTAATCCTTTTAGTACTGTTTCTAATTCCTGCTCACAAAACAAATCTTCCTTCACATCCAAGGTATCACAAACTTTTTCATTTTCCTCTATATTTTTTCCTGCAACTCTATCTCGGTTAAGCAAATTCTCAAAATGTTCGGCCCATCTCGCTTTAGCTTTTGTCTTATCGCTAATTGCCACCCCATTCCTATCTTTAACTGGGACAAGTCCGGATTGACTACTACCTCTCAATTTGTTAACGTGCCAGTACAATATTTTACTATTATGCCGTCTAGCTGCATCTTCTAAATCCTCGGCAATTTTATCCATGGCCTCCACTTCACACCTCCTTAGTTTCATATTTCAATGCTTTCTCCACTTTCTTTACATTTCTTTTGTTTTCATGTTGATCTATCTCTCAGATAATTCTTGTACAAGTCCTTTCTCCTTTCTATTAAACTTAAAGCTTTTTCACTAATATTCTTAGCTGCAGTTCTAGCTTTCTTTCCCTAATACACCTTCAGCAACTTCACAAATTATTTTTCTAAAATTATTCCAACCATCTTCCACATTATCAAATTTTAAGCTCTCAAGTTTAGTATTCAACTGTTCCTGGAAAGTTTCTCTCAAATTCTCATCCTGGAGTCTACTAACATCATAACTTCCCGGGAGGTAATTACCCTTCCGATATTTCAGCTTTAAATTAACCCTTGACACTACTAGATGGTGATCTTTACTTTTAACATCAATAACAGCACTCCTATATACCCTAGTATCTTGTATTGATCCTGCCAGTCTTCGATTTACTATAACATAATCAATAAGGTTTGCTGTCTTACCATCATGTGAATACCATGTTAGCTTATGAGCCATTTTATGACCAAACACCGTATTGGTTATAACTAGATTGTTATACCTACAAAATTGCAAAAGTCTGTATCCATTACTGTTTTCTTTTCCTACACCAAATTTACCTAAGCTGGGATACCATCTATCCATATTTCTACCAACCTGGGCGTTAAAATCTCCCAGCAATAACATCATATTTCTACCTGGGACCTTGTCTATTTGCTCCTGTAACTGTAAGTAAAATTCATCTGAGTCACTAGTATCTCCATCAGTCGGTTCTACAGGGGCGTATACTACTATAACTGATACCTTGAACTTTCTAGTCATAAAATGAGCAATTAGTATTCTATTATTAATACCTTCCCAGCCTAAACAAGACTTAGCAGCTTCCTTATTCATCATGAGCCCTACTCCCTGTCTATGTAACCCATCCTTCCTGCCTGAGTAAACAAATTCTATATCACCTAATTTCATGCTTCCTACTCCTGGGATATGAGTTTCTGAAACTCCTAATAGATCCAGTTCGAATCGTCTGAATTCGTCAGTCAAAATGTCGATACGATAGTCATTTTTTAATGTCGTAACATTCCAAGTTCCAATTTTCATGTTCTTTAAATCATTGAAATTTTTTTCGCCTCAGGAAAAGCAATGATCCCGGATACCAGTGCAGGACGGGGATCACATATCTTCTCAAGTCTACACCGAAGTGCTTAAGCCGGCTTAGAACCGGACAGCAAGAAGTCCCTGGGGACCTCCATGAATGGAGGCTTTGTGCAATCCTGGGCCCATCTTGGTCACAACATGGTTTTCAGCGCTTGGCGATGCTCTTCTATCAACAAGAGTCGAAATCCTGCACAGACAATCTCAAGCCTATTACCTCCGACTCATTATATATTCATGCCTACAAATATTATGCTACTACGGGGAGGCAACCCGTAATAGATAAATTAGCTAGGAAGAGGTTTTTCAGCCCAAAGACGCCCATCAAAACATACCAATCCCAGAAGAATTGTCCATTAGTCAGAATCCCGTGCGAATGCTGTGTCGTTTACTAGGCTATAATTTCCTCGAGGGGCGCCACTCCTCAAGTGGGAATAGAGTTGACCGCAAGGTCCCCAGTCTTGCAGGTACCCCGAAAAGGTCGAGGCAGCCCTTTGCAGAGGCCGTTGTCCATAGATCTGGATCTTACGCCCTGCCACAGTTGTCCTCCTATAGAGGATCCTCCCGCGATGGTGTTTCTGCATCACCATGCAATTTAACCCATTGCTGGGAGAAGGTTTGCAACTCATGGAACTTGTGGATAAACAAGTGGGCCCTTTTGAGTGTACATTTGAGGGGCCTTCTTCCTCCTCCGCCTGTATTTATGACCCCGGGCAAGGGTGCCCCAGATTCTATTATGGACCCCCAGGGACAAGGTCCCCCCTTGGTCCATGCCTCCTATGGAGGTACCCTACATATCTGTAGAGTGTTCCCCTATCGCCACCTGGGGACATGCTGAATGGCCTGGGGGAAGGGGGCTGTGGTGGGAAAAATTAACATGGGCTCTTATAGGAAAACGAGGTTTCTCGTAAATGTAAATTCGGGGGATAATATTTTCGGTCTGAAAATATCAAAAGGCCCTAACAGGTCGAATTCCGCTTTGAATGAGTCCTCATACTCGGATCCGTCGCCAACTGTGGCCTGTAGGCGTGGCTGATAAAAAAAAGAGAAATGAACATTGTGTGGCTATATTTGTTTTTTGGAAAACAGGGAAGGAGTGATCGGATTGAGCTGAAATTTCGAGGATAAGCTCCCAGGCCCTAGGAAAGCTTAACCTCTAAATTTCAGCCCAATCGGACAACGTTAAAGGGGGGCTGTGGTCGGAGGGTCGAAACTTCCGGCCCACTTTTACCCATGAAGATAAAGTCGGAGGGGGGGGGGGGTGAAATTTTGCACGTTTCTTAGTTGGAGCTTGGGCTACAAAATGTGATCACCACTGTCTCTCTGCGACCGCTAGGACCGGAAATCGCTTAACATTGTGGTGGGTCGTCTCTTTAAAGAGGCACAAGTGTGCCTCCTTGATCTTTGTTGTAGAAACTTGAAAAAGGGTTCATTCAATTGAAAATTTAAAGGGCTACTGCCCATTTTAATAGTCGAAAATGATTTGATGGCAACTAATCCCCCTCTCACGCCCATTTTTCCCCAAACACATCCAATCAAAATTTTTAGATAGCCACTTTATTCAACGTAATTGAAAGTTTTGGAAATTAGGTCTTTAAAGATGACAACCCCCCCCCCCCCACAATCCTCAGGGAAGGGTTGTTAGTTATGCCCTGGGAGCATGCAAGGTTTTTATAGAAAGCGATGTTGTAAGAACACTAAAAAGGGCTCATTCCATTGAACTTGAAATGGCTAGTGCCGTTTTATTGGTCGAAAGCGATTTAAGAGCAACTAACCCCCCTCTCACGCCCACCATTTCCCAAACACATCCAATCAAAATTTTGAGATATCCATTTTGTTCAACATAGACGAAAGTTCGGGAAATTAGGTTTTTTCAGGATGATGACCCCCTTAGCTCACCGCAAGTTATGACCTTTGGGCATAATCACTTTATTAAAGTTATAAAAGTAAAACCATTTATATTTTTTCAGTAAAGGGCAAATTTCGTTCTGGCCTTGGGAAGGCAAAGGAGTTTTGTGCCCCACTCATGTTAATTTTTTCTGCTCGTTTTGAGTTTGACTCGGTTATTTATTGTAATTTCTATTCGTTTTGGGTTTCATTTATTTATTGATGCTGATTTGTGGTAGTTTCAAGCTTGGTCGATTATTTGAATTTATTTTTGCTCATTTTTCGTTTAATGGAGTTCTTTACCTTGGAATTCTAAGAACAACTCCTAAAACAAAATGGAGTTCTAAGAACAAAAACTAATGGAGTTCTAAGAACAACTCCTGAAACAAAATAGCTACTGATTCAATTTAAAGGTATATGGGTAACAAATAAATTAACAAGGGGATAAAGTAGAATTAAAACAAAAACATAAGTTAGTTGGTGACTAACAAACATAAATATAAAACCTCCAAATTTGCAAAATGGGCATTAAAATTAATAACTATGAGGTAAAGAGTGAGTGAGGGGGGGGGGGGGGAGGCAGCGGAGATTCAGTGGTTGAAAATGTCAACTATGTAAGGGATAAAAGTTCTTCTATATCTTTCAGTGCAAACTCTTATTGTGGCGAGAAGGGGGATTTTTGTTGACACAGAACGCGGGAGGCGGGGTCGAAGGGGGTGAATATTGACCGGGGAAAAGGGGAGTTGTTCGAGAGTTATGAAGGGCATTGTTAGCAAAACGCAAGGTAATTTTTGCTCTCCTTTCCTTAAGGGTGACAAGGTTAGCTCTCCTAAGAAGGGAAATATAAGGTACTTTACCCTCATTGAAGATAATTCTTAGGCACCTTTTTTGTACTGCTTCTATTCTATCCGACAATTCAATGGAAATGCCAGGATGCCAAACAGGACAGGCGTACTCAAGGGTTGGGCGTACAAATGACAGGAAAATGACAGGAAAATCCTTGATACGTCATAACAATCAGATTATTATGCTGATTTCAAATATATACGATTCATTAAGTTTAGTGTTACCGATCAAAAGTTACAAACCTGAGAAATTTGCCTGATTTTTGAAATATTAGGAAATACCCCCTAAAATTAAAGGAATCTTAAAATTAAAGGAATAAAATCAGACCATCAGATACAGCATACCAGAGAACCCCACAGTAGAAGTTCAAGCTCCTATATGCAAAAATGCGGAATTTTGCTTTTTTTGCCAGAAGACAGATCACGGATACGTTTTTTTTTTTTTTACTTTTTTTATTTTTTTTAGGGGTGATTGTATCGAAATAATAGTCCTAGAAGATCGGGATAGGGTGCATTTGAACGGAAATTAAAAGTTCTTGTGACTAAAAGATTGGAGGGTAACTGGGCTCCCTCCCATGCCGTGTTTTCCCAAAATTATCTGATAAAAATTTTGAGATGGCCATTTTGTTCAGTATAGTTGAAGATCAAATAATTATGTCATTAGGTGTAAAATGACCCCCCACAGTCCGTGGGGAGAGGCCTGTAAGTTATGAAATTCGCCCATTTTTTACGTATAGTATTTGTTACTCATAAGTATACAGACAATTTTTTGGGGGGTGGGGGTATGCTTGAGGTGGATTTCTATAGGGAGAATCTTCCTCGGGGATGGAAATTTCTGGGGGCTGAATATTCCAGGGGAAATGTTACGCTGGGAGATTTGACAGAATTACTAAACGAAATTCTTTTTTTTAATTGTCTAAATTCTCTTTGCCAAGTTTTTCCTGTGGAAATGTTCCGGGGGGAATTATCCATGGGTTTTTTTCCGTATGTTTTGGTTTCCGGCAAATAACTTCCACGGAAGGGGGCATTTCTGGAGTGATCGAGAAACCGATTAGGGATTAAAGTCTTATTCAAACGAAAGAATGCTTGGTAGGATTTTTCAGGCTGAATCGTCCGTAAGCAATTCTGCGAGGAGGGGGGATTTTCTGCAAGCATGGAACTGTTTGGAGAGAATTTGACAGGGGGGGGGGGGGGGGGGGGGTGTGCACTTTACGTTGGATAAAATTTCCACTGAGAAGTTTTCCATAAGGAGGAGGGTATATTTCATAGAGGGTGAGCAAGATTTACCGGCATTATTTGAAAAACGAACATAAATTATTCCATATATGAAGTGTTGCCCCATCCTCAATACCTTGCTCTTTACGCTAAAGCTTGACTGTTTGTCCCAATTTTTTAAGATCGTTTACTGAAACATAAGGGACGTTTAATTAGAATAGGAAGCTTTTTAAAGTGCTAACAGCTTTAGCGTAAAGAGCAAGGTATTGAGGAGGGGGCAACTATTAGTTAAAAAACATTTAGAAATTAAATAATTTGTTTTTTTAACCGAAAGTAGGGAGCGACATTAAAGCTTAAACCGAACAGAAATTATAAGGGGGTGTCCCCTCTTCATTGCCTCTCTATTTACGCTAAAGTTCTTATTGTTTTAAAAAGTAGAATTGCGACAAAGAGGTAAACTTTGGCGTAAAGCATTGGGGAGGGGACAGCCCCTTTTATATCCGGAGTAATTTCCGTTCGTTTTAAGTTTTAATGTAGCTCCTTACTTTCAGTTAAAAAAAGACTTGTTTTTTTATTTAACAGCTATTAGTATCAGCCATGTTCGTTATATTTTGTTTCATTTGTTACATTATCCAATTTGGGGGCCAACGCGTCTCTAAGAATTATTTCCCTGCCCAAATAAAATGGTATTCTTTGTAATGCATTACCTATTTTACAAGTACATCAGTGAAGTCACACTTATCCCGTGTGAATGACTCTCTTCCAATAGTATTATTTTTCATTGCAGTAACAAAAATAGGGTTTTCAAACATTACTTGGAGAAATTTCGTTTGCCATTGGTAAAAGGCAAGTTTATTTCGTATTTCTGCATGCTATGTTTTATCGTTGGGAGGGGGGGGGGGAGAGAGAACAGTTAAAACTGCACAAAAAATAACAACACGCTATCATTACATAAGGGTGCATATGGTAGAGCCCTCATCGATTATTCCGAACAAAAAAATGTTTAGTTCTTATAGCTTTTATATCTCCTTTTTGGGGTGGGGGAGGGGGTATGAGATGTGTCGACAATTTACTTTTAAATTTACTATTTACTATTATATGTTTACAATCTGTTTTCTAGCGTAGTTGTTTTTTAGCAAATATTAAATTCAATAATTTTTTTCAACTGACTATAAAAAATAAGAACTATAAAAAAAGGATAAATAACTGAGACAGAAACAATTAGCATAGCCAGGATCAAGAGGCTCGTGCAGCATTTGCTATATTGGGGATGAAAGACGTAAAAGAGGGTATATAAAGCCTCAAAAAGCTCTTCCTCAAAATGAACATCAACACACAACTAAACACTAATATGATCCCGCCGGGTCAATTTTCATATGGATGTACTATCATATTATGTAGCCTACTTTAGTGATTTTTCTGAGCCTAAAGTTAGCAATTGGCGTCCCTGTTTCTAGATATCTTTAAATTTCTGGATACCATGATCATTAAGTGACTGCCCCAACTTCACCGTACGCTGCCGTTTGATCCCGCGTGTCGATTGTATGTCTGTCTGTCCTGTATGCATCACTACACTGTTCATCTGATCGCGAAGAAT